>WACJ01000168.1:0-600000 GCA_008973525.1 Stenopsyche tienmushanensis | reverse complement strand
GATTTTCCGCCGAACGGATCTACCGCACAAATAAAGGTTTAAGTGTACAAGGGTTGTGTTTATACATTATATATACAGAGTCCTTTATTGTTCATATTTAGAAACTATATTCATTTTTTTAGAACGAGACTGAAATATTATGAAGAAATGTAGTTCGGACTTTTTTGGACGGATTGATTTCTTTGAGATGTCCTCACACAGGCGCATAAATAGGATCCGAAACGTAATCCGGCCCTCTAGCATTCGATTCGTCTCCTTTATCCGTTCGTCTACGGTCCTACTCGATTCGATAAGCGATCCGACAATTTTAATTAAAAACCTCCTCTTAACGCACAGAATCCATTTCAAATCGGGGTAAACTTCGTCGAAAATTCCTCACTCGAAAAATGTCGTTTTCATCCCTGAAAATTCTTTTGAAGACCTCCCTCCCCCTGTGAAAAATTAATTTAGTCCTTTTTTAATTTCGCTCTTTACATTTTCTTCGCCGCGGAGATTTTACATCCTGTCGGGATTGCTTTTCACAACGTGCCCCTAATCTCCGACGAGCCAAAACACCACAGTTTGCCTTAATACTTTAATTTTTGTATCGTCGTTTGACGCTTTGGCTTAAAATTTCAGATGGACAATTTGAGCCGAACGAAAAAAGGGGACTAAATTCGAATGGTTGTCCATAATTCTATTTTTTTTTTCGGATCAATGAACGAATAAACTATTCATAAGCTTATTTATAGCGAGAAGACAATATTGATCAGGTAGAGCAACATCACATCATTAAGGGCTGTAATAAGACGACATCATGGTGCGATGCCCTTAGCGCCCTTGTATTGGATGGGGTTCATTCCCCATTACTTTGAGCTATAGGATATCACTAAAGACGTTGTGCATGACGCCTCTGGCTGCTTGTTAGCAGGATTTCAAATCGTATTATAAATACATAAGATTGGAATTAATTCCGCGAAAAGAATATTCCCGCTTTATAGCCATCTATATGATTTAAATTGTGCTATATAATAGCAGAGAGAATGTTCTCATTAGTTTTCCTTCAGACATAAATACCCTTCTGAATGTGATTCCTGGAATGTCTTCGTAGTTTATTACTTATTTTTGAACGACTTGCTGACTTTTTGTACTCGCTAGAATCTTCAACAGAAAAATAGGCGAACGAATCGAGAGATCGAAAATACCATGAACGTCGTTTTCATTCTAGATGGGTTTTTAACATCCAACTTTCCCCACAAAGATAAAGATTTTCATGTAATTTATTCATATATTACATAGCGTATGAATTGCATTTTTTTAAAATTCAGTCTATAAGTCATTTCAAATGTATAAAATCAATGGAAACTAAATCAACATAACAAACCGTCTCATTGATCTTGAGAAAAATTTAAATCAATCAATTAATTGGATGTATCATTTAAAAATGCAATGAAATACAATTAACCCTTCTATAGCATCGAGATAGAAATAACGCTATTGAATAGCATGCGATTGATTGATTTTACGTATTTTGCCCTTTGATCACACAAAAAACGCTACATACGCTATAAAAAAATCTCTATAGAGATGCACGCTATAGGAGGGTTAATAAATATATTAAATTATTTTTCAACGTAACCACCATTGTGATTGAGATATTTCTGTAGTCGAGGCATCAGCTTTTGTGCATCATAAACCTTCGCCGCTAGCTCTTTTTGGATTATCTTTTGGATTTTGGGGTGTAGTAAAACACCCACGTCCATATCACGATAAAGCCCGGAAAAGTTTTCCCCCGGAAAATTTAAAAATTTTTACGCAACTTCTTGTAATCAAGTTTTTCGACACAATATCATCAAGGAGTCGATCAAAAACTCTTGCACACAATCTTCACTAATTAATAACTAATCGATGCCACAAAATAAAATTGATAATTCATCGATATTGTTTGGGTGTATTCATCAGGAGCGGTAATGCGCGACGATCTCTCTTTCGGAAGAATTTACTGTGACTGAAAAAAATGGCCGACAAACACGCGAGACCAAATAAACTGACCGTTTGGATCCCCCCTACACGCCATGTACGCCCCCGGAAAATATCCCCCGGACTCGAGAGCACTTAACCTTACTTTTTAGATGACCCTCATCGATTATGCCCCTTTTTCGATTTACGGCCCAAAATTTTCGTTATACGATCATAAAAATAACATTCTAAATATTGAATACAGTTTAAGCTTTAAGCAATATTTCTTCTCGAATTTTTTTCTCGAGAAATATGCTAAATCGAAAATTCTCATTTCTCGAGAAATTTTCTGATTTTTTGAGAAATTTTAGAAATAAATTTTTAATGTATAAAATAAAATTTGTACGAATATTTTCGATACAAATACAACCGTTTCTATGTTTAAAATGTGGCGGCACTGGGTTTGGGGCGCAAAAAGGTAGAATACCTACCGGGTCGAGAATTGCGCATGGTTTTATATTTTATTCAACAATTCTACTTTATATGAACCAACACTGATTAACTCTGCCCGTTTTTGTAATATTTATTAAGTTATCTAATCCCTCTATGTATGGCATCCGATCGCGTGGCGCTCATTCGTCATATTAGCGGTCCGAAAAGCGGACCGATTGAGCCTTATAGCCACTCCGTCCTCTTTTAGAGCCTTTTGCGATATTTTTCTACAATCTGTACGATTATGGATCAATGTAGCGTCTAGACACTTTCAATCATAGTACTTTTTTACAACAGTAACTGCCCTCTATACGTTAGGTCGGGTACTTTTGGGACTATCTTTGTATATTATTTTTAAATAATTTCAAAATCAATAAAATAGGAATACAATAAGAATTCCTCTTTGTTTCACAGTTTTATTTATAGCACATCATTTCAGCTTTTCATCGGTTGAATCAAATCGTAAATGGCTTAGAGATTACCTAAAAAATCCATTTGAAGAACTCTATTTTAAGTGAAAATATTTATTTACAATTCACTAGTTGAAAAGAGATCCCAACTGCGTGTATTACACATATGGAATTTTATTGGTAAGACCTTTCTGAAATATATACAATGAAATACTGTTCAGGAAGTATGGGTAATTTATCCTGTAACTTTTGGATTGGGCGTAACACAGGCATTGCAGTTTTATAATATATAACAAGTACACCCCTTATTGGTCTATTCCCCCCTCCCCAACTATCCCTTATTTATCTTAATAGATTCACGTTCATCAGCATTTTGAACAGACATCTATACATTATGGCATAGCACCACATCGCTTGGGTTTTCGCCTTTGTAAGAACAAAGCCCACGCCGTTACAATCGTTTTGAAGTTTCGCCAGAATGCTGCTGAATTTACATTTTCATTCAGGGCAAGGATGAAAAATGAGGAGTTAATAGTTTCCCAAGTGTTGTTTTTCACAGAGCCGGTCTCACCGAAGAAACAATGAGTTCGCCTGCTTTATGAGGCGTGACTTTAATGCTCTTTTGCAGCAACTAAGGTCTGAGCCGGCTCTGGGAGCCGGATGTGATTAATGTCGTATTTATTCATGCTATTTCCGGTTATGCTTTTATTTTGCTTCTAGGTGAATCTTCGGCTGGCTTTTGTTACATCTCTTTCATCCCCTACCCTTAAACATGAGACTCTCGGAATTATAAATTATATTTGCTCTCTTGTTGGCAAATATTCATGCCTTCGTACATAAAAATGGAGACTCGTTTTTTTTCCTTTTTTTCGTTGCCTCGTATTTGGCGAGTTCTGCCCCATAAAAAGCAGATTTAATGGGTACAACTAAAACGTTGATATATTCACTAGATAACCATTGTAAATGTTGTACGCGGTGCTTAAAATAAGCGTGGCGAATATACTGCACATCAATTCAATTGGCTGACTCACAATAACATTATTCATTTAGTAGGGCGGTATTTCTGCCGGTTTGGGTGATTTTTTACACCCTAGGGTTGTTTATAGAAAATAAATGAATGGGGATGAATGATAGCATTCCACGAGCTTAATTATGGCCGAATCATAAATCGATTACAGAAGTCTTGAATGGGGAATTAAAATAGGTCAGATCAAGCATTGCCAATTAAACTTGATTATTTTTATTGAGTCGAGGCAATATCTTCTTCTTAATGTGTCAAATATAACTATCTGGAATATAAAATATAAAAACAATATAACAATGAAAAAAATCTTATCTCCCTAAATATTTGAAACAACGAGTGACCTAAACGTGTAAGGATTTGATATGCTCTTGTTAAAAAATACGATTGTATGAAAAGTTATAATAAATTTGGATTTGGACGAAATCGAATCGACCAAAAGGTGTTGTATTAACTAACGTCGAAATTGTTGGCATATTTGTAGTTGTTCTTTGATCTTAATTTATCGATAGTGCCAAAAATACGTGCCGTTTTTACTTGCAATCTGACTAACAGTTTTCTAACTCTCAGTTTAGAAGCAAAATACGAAGAAAGACACATTTTTATATACTCCAAATTCATACATTTTTTTGTATCCAAAAACTTCTCTAATACGGGATACAAATGAAAATTAGAAGTAGTAAGTCAAGGAGAATAAGGTGGATGCAATGCTCCTCATTTTTTTGTGACTTTTCTAAGCCGAAGTGTAAAACGGCACGTATTTTTAGTACTACCTTCTACATATGATTTAATTGAGATTTACTTGCCCGATGCTATTAATCGGTCAGGTATTTATTTTTCTAAATCCGGATTATCATGATAAACCTGAATCCTGCATCAATGGGAATTATCAGGGCGCCAGCGGTTCGAAAAGCGGACCGATTGGACATACAAACTTTGTGGCCACTCCGTCCTCTTTTGGGGCCTTTTGCGGTATTTTCTATATGATCACGGAAGCGACGTAGCATCTAGACACTTCCGGGATAGATTATATAATAGATTTCCGGGGCGAAGGGGAGGGGCGAAAGTTAGATACTTGCCACGGGCGCTTCATACTCTTGTTACGGCTCTGGGAATAATTAGTATTTTTGATCTCCCAATTTTTTTGTTAGGGTGAAATTATTTTCCACAACCTGGATTTATATCCGAACCACTTTTTTGATGATTAGAGTCTAAGATATAACTCACAACACCAACAAAGATTATTATCGATTAAAAAATATCATAGGTGCACGTACTCTTTACTTTAATACTTGGATATTCAGTAAATCCTTCTATAGCATCGAAATAGGGACCACGCTATAGAAACTTAGGCATCCATAAAAAAATTGGAGTTAGGTTTTTTCAATTGTATTTTCCCTTATTTGAATCCCAGAAATTGTAGACCTACTCATATTCAATCCATTAAGTATTTTATTCCTCTATTACATATTACAAATCAAAGAAATCGTCGCTTAAGGGAATAATAATTATTATGTTATTAGATAAAAATATTATTAGGATAAAATAGTTTTATTATATGTTAATATTTATACGCTATAAAAAGGATTGCTATACGAAAAAAAACTGTATAGAATTGGACGCTATAAAAGGGTTAATTATATTTCAAGCGATATTAAAATACTTCATATCAGCTAGTCATTGTAGAACTTTAACCCTTTTATGAGTATGCACGCACATGTTGTGTGCGCGCACTCGAGCAATTGACAGAAAGTATGCCCGCACATGTTGTGTGCAGCGCAATATAGTGCTTTATTTTCAATGCCATTTCTAATACAATAAGAATTAAAAATGGTCGCAAATAAAGATTGCAAACTTAATCAAATGCGCTCTTTTATTATTAAAACACAAGATTAATTAAAGCGTTAAGTGTCGTTTTAACTTATCAGACAAAGCCGAGAGATTTTTTAAATAATATAGATTAATCACAGAGTGATATTATAAAATAATTTCAGCTTTTTTATTAAACTGTCTCTTAAAAGCTTTCATTGTGCGTTTAAGCAAGATACAAGAATTAGTAAGACAAAAATGAAACACCGAATCCAAGCTTGAAGTGGACTTCAAGTAGTCACTGAACTACTCCATTAGTGCGATCCATTTGTCAGCAAATCCCTTTTATCGGGCAAGATGAAGAAAAATGAGAGGAAAATAGAAAATGAACACGCCACTCTCGACTGGGAATGATGCTCGCCATTTCAGCGAAATAAATTGAAGTTTATTAGGAGAAATGTCATAAGGTCTGCAGGAGTCTACAAATATATTTTTTGGCGTTGATATTTTTTTATTATAAATATATCATCATATTTTGGATACATCTAGGAGAAATTCTTCAGCAATTTCCTATGAAAGCGTGTATAAATGTGTGCAATTAATCGGCTTTGGGGAATATGCCTCAGACAAAGCAAGTCAAGCGAACTAACTATGCTCCTAATATGTTTGTTTACAAAATCAAACGCCATCGTGAGTGACATTCTGAACACATCCAAGATGAAGCCACTCATCACAAGAAGCACTGGAGTGTGAAACTGCAATTTATTGCATGTTAGCCCAGACCTCGCGTCGGTGGGAAGTCTTCAAAGTGTTCCAAACCCTCCACCGTCCGTCACCCGTCGCTTTACACCCCCGACGTTTGAGTGGAAACCACCCCGCCAAAGCAATTTCCAAAAATACATAGCGAGCTCTGCGTCTTTATAAACAATTTTACATAAAAAAACGGATCCAATCTATCTTATTGTATTCCAACAGAAACAACCTGTTGGAAAAGTGATGGCTATGGTATTTTGTGGACTCGAAATGTATTTTTTTGATTGATATTCTATACGAAAGACAGCCGGTGAATACGATCAGATACGCGTTGCGCAACAGAGGAAGCTACTTCTCGCTTTCTTTCTTCAATTATGAGATCATGACGCTTTTTATTCAATGGAACGAATGCATTTCTAGTGAAGCGAACTATATATAAAAATAAAATACTCGATTTGTATTTTTATTTAACACTAATAAATTTCTACAGCAAAATTCCGGGTTATATTTGAATCACCCTCATATGTTGATGCTAGGAATCAGGAAACATTATTGAATTCCCTCAATTGATGTAATTCATGAGAATACATCCAATACCTTAACACATTCCAATCGGCGGAATTTTAGCAAAACTTTTGAAAATTTTATATTTCCTTTATAAAAATCGATATATAAAAAATTAAATCTAAAAGCCGGAAGATTTTGATAGTATAATTTTACAGTGAAAAAAAGGTTTTTTTGTAAATTCTTTAATTTTGCATAATCTTTGAACGAAAGCGTAATATGCATAGCGTATGTTTATTATTTTTTGTGCGTTTAAAGACGTTGGATCGGAATGTGTTAAGAATGCAAAAGTATGGCTTAAAATGCAAATAACGTAATTCATAAATTTTGGAGCAGTGAGTGATCTTAAGTAAATGGGGACGTGCACGGATCATGACCAGATGAATTTGTATGGCGTTCATATAAAATAATATTAGAGCAATCTGGAAAACTTTTTTACTATATGAAAAGTTGACATGATTGATCTATTAGACAGCACAATATGGCACTTTAACCCTTTGATGAGTGTGCACTCATATGTGGCGTGTAGCGTCACACAGTGCTTTATTTTCAATTTTCAATTGTTAGTTTTATTATAAATAAAAACAAACATTGTTTTTTTTATATATAAGATCTACTGTAAGTTAATTGTACTATACTTATATTATTTGAGAGAGTGCAAACAATAAGTTGGCAAAATTTTATCGCAATCGAATGAACGGTATGGCAGCGCATCAAATATGGACAAACAAACATTAATTTTTATATAGTATACTATGCCTATGTTACTTGTGAAGTGCTTAGCAATAAGTGGATGAAGTTTTATTGCAATCCGATGAACGGTATGGCAGCGCATTTCGAACGAACAAAACCCAATTCATTTTTATATATTAAATATAATTTTAAAAAAAAAAATTGAAAAAAATTAACACACTTCTGAACGTGCGTACTACAAAATTGAACTCGCTAATCAAAGGGCTAAGTAAATTATTTCATTGACATACAGTTTTGGATTGTCCAATTTGTCGGATTATAGAGTACTGAAGTTTGGAACTTTTTTGAAAGGAGTACTTGTAATCCGAGCAACTATAAAAAATAAAAACCTGTTTCTGTCATTAAATGTATTCTTGCGTTGAATTTCGACTAACGAATCTTTACCGTACATATGTATTATACTTGTATTGGGATGTCGGACTACAGGGGAGCGCCGGATCAGAGTGGGGACGGATTACCGCGGGTCTGCTGTACTTCTATTGTAATATTTATTATTTGAACTATTCGTAGTTCCATTGTCGATTGATTGTCAATCTAATAAATATTCAATTGCCCGATTCCAAATGAAATGTAAGCCAAACATTGATACTTAAGTTTTTGTGCGGCAATTTATGGTCCGCTGTAGGAAAAGTTTTCATTGCATAAATAATGAAGCGTTTCATTTCAAAATTCACTATGATTCACTATACACATGCGACTGTCGGGTGAGTACAAAACAATGGCCTGTATAGCGTTTATGTATATATTTTTGCTAAAAGCACTTCAATGGCAATATAATGAAGTTATTCATAATATAATTTCCGCATGATTCGATTGCATCAATGTATGGTGGGTGGGCCGAGGGTGGCATATCACAGAGGGGGTAGCGAAGCGTACGCACGGTCCTTCTTCAGTTTGCGATCACCCTGTGCCTCCACCCCCGGCGTTCATCTACCTAGAGCCATCCCTCTGAGCGGCAGATCAAAGCGGTTCGACACGGGCGGTCGATGGGCGTCAAGCGAGGGCAGCCGGTGGGCGACAAGGGGCGGAGGATAGCACAGGGTGGCTAAAAAGCGTGGGGTCGACAAGGGCCACTGTCCTGCCACACCGTTCACAATGAAACCTCTCGTCACATAAACGTTATTCATTTCAATTTGTATTAAATACGAGTAAGTCGACGTCGCCGTCCTTCACTTACGACTAAGGAGTAATTTTGCGCTCCCGACGAGAAATCGATTCATCGCCGGACTCGGAAATTGTTTTATGAATAATTTAATATTTACGTAGTTGCAAGTTTCAATTCTACGTCGTCCACACAAACGTTTGATGGCTGGATATTATATTTGTTCAAATATGCGCATGGTCGCACTGACTCATACGATTTCCCGTTGAATATGGTGCAGTCAATATTTAAACTTTTTTCATTAGTCACTACAAGTGAAATAAGCAGAGAAATGGAAATTTAATCAAAGGCCACCTATCACATAGAGTGGATTTCGATTAGTCGAAACACACCGTGACTGATCAATGTCCATAATTCTTCACATATAAGCGAAATTTACTTACTAAATTTAATAAACCCCAATTTATACAGAAGACATCATAAAAAACGTGTTTAATTCAGAGACATGTGCGCGAGTGTGCAAACACGGAGAGAATTTAAAAAAGTGCTGTATATCGCATTTCAACTGAAAAATTGGACATGAGAAAGCTGCGCACAAGATGGGTGCCGCGTTTGCTCACCGTGGAACAAAAACATCATCGTGAAAATATTTCAATCTAGTGTTTGGCAATGTTTCACAGAAATAAATCCAAGTTTTTGGGTTAATTCATAACCATAGATGAAACATGAGTTCATCACTTTATACCTGAAATTAAAAAAAAAACTAGATATTATAACTTAAAGCCGAAAAACTACCTAAGATATATACATATAAAAATTGAAAATTAAAACTAGATAAAATAAATTAGGTTAAATATTCAGGTTTTATGGGTGGTATGAGTGTAATTTCGTGATCTTATAAATCACAGATGGCCTCGTTATGCATTTATCACCGAAAATGCTAAAAAAATCCCTAATAAAATGGCCACATGGTCTATGTGTCCAACCGGTCCGTTTTTTAGACCGCTGACGCGACGAATAAGAGACAAAGGAATGCAAAGAAATTTTCTTCTACAGGCAAGGTCATTGCATCAGTTTTTTGGGATGCGCCTGGGGTAATTTTCATTGATTATCTTCAAAAAGGATTATTATACGAATGTTGAGTGTTTGAAATCAAGATAAAATATGTTATTGCAATGGCCAAAATCAACGACTTAAAATCCGAATTGCTACCTCATGCACCTTATTCCTCAGATTCAGCCCTCTCGGATTATTTTCTTTTTTCAAGCTAGAAAAAATGACTCGGTGGTAAAAGATTTGCCAATAATAAACAGGTGGAGTCGGTGGTTGATGGCCATGTTGAGGAGCTCGACGTTTCTCACTATAAACAGGGTATCGAAACTATTGAACATCATACATGGGAATAATAGATTGAGCTCAAAGGAAACTATGTTTATAAATAAATATATTTATTTCCAATTTATGGCGTTTTGTTTGTTAGGTCAGGTATTTTTGGGACTACCCTCGTACGGATCAAGAAAACGCATAACAATGTTGAAAACTCCACAATACTTTCATTTTAATTGCAAAAAAAAGACTGCATATAAAGCTTTCATCGACATCATTATTAACACAATTTATGCGGGACGGTCAATAATTATTTCTTCGCGATTAGGACTGTAATGCAAGATAAGTGGTAATATGTATCATATTTATTTAATGCAGTGTAGTAAACGTCGTTATTAAGATAATATACAAACTTTTCAGGGAAAAAAACGAAAGATTGAGTGTACGAGCTATAAATAATACAAACTTTATTGTGTATTTTGTGAAATTTTGCTTTATAAAAGGAAATGTTTTAAATAATATCACTAAAAAAATAAAACATTGAACCAACATAATTGTTATCAGGTAGTTTTTAAAATAATAAATTATTTATGATGAGTATTCATTTAAAATTTTGCTTAAGGGAGTAGTCTCAGCGGTGCGCACTATCGCCCGCTCAAAGCGTGTTAAGCCAGGTCGCTTTTTTTAATGATCTAATATTTTCATTTTCGAAACTTTTTTCAGCGGAATTTTGACTTGTGTTCTCTATTTGATGCAAAAATCTATTGTTTTCGATCGTTATCTAAAAAATATATCTTGATTTATTTAATGCTTTTAGAGATAAAATGCTCAATAACTTCATTTTTCCCATGTGTACAATCATCTTTTAAATTGTTATGAAATACTGTCATATATTCAGATTTTTTTAATGAATTATTATTTATGAGATTTCAGAAATTCAAGAAATTTTCATAATATATCTTTCCAGAATTCCCCAAAGGCAATAAAATGAAGAATTCTTATAATGAAAAATACCGACTTGTAAAAAACGTAATATATTTCAGACTGTAGGTGTATTGTCACAAACAATATTGTTCCTGCAAATTGAATATGTTTAATTAATTTACATATATCAGCATTTTTTTAAATTATTTTACAATAAAACAAAGAAACATTTCAGCGAGTCTGTGACAATTTTTCATGTGTGCATATGTAATACACGAGGATATGTTCGTCAGATTGGTGCATTTCTGTCTGAAAGGCTTTGAATTTGGCTCCAGGGGCGTCACTAGAGGGTCGTAATTGCCCTTGTAGAGTTCTAATTGCGTACCACCAAAACGGCACCCCAATAGTACATCAGTACATCGTCCAGAAGTCGTACTAAATGGTTGTCAAAAGAGCGACAAAGGATGTAACGAGATTAATCTTTCGAGACATTTTTATCTTAAGCCGAAGGCAAATTAAAAACGTTGCTTTGAAGACAGTTTTATTCAAGCGAAAATAACGGATGAAATTAATTAATTTACCAAGAAATTTAAATTAATGTTATTTTCCTCGCCTTTGTTTGCATTTTTTGCATTAATATCAATGTTAAAATGCTCAATTGTTTGCTGAAGTTCAGATGGTTTCAAGTGATATCAAACACTACTCAATAAGTTAGTAGAATATCTAATAAAACAACGAATTCATCAACATAGTCTCTTCCAAGAATGATACATTAATTCTAACGCTTCTCTAGCAATAAAATACCTTATAATATTTGCTATTGATAGTTCTTTCTTTATCAAGGTGATCTTTGAATAAAATACCATGAGCATCTCAAAATACAGAAATCAAAAATTTAGCAGCGTTTTTTTATTTCATCGTTTGCGTCCATTCAGCTGATCGCCGATTTGATTCTTTAGTATATTTTATCCATTATCGCATAAAAAAACTTTTTTTATTACACTGAAATGGCTCCAAACAGCGCTCTGAATTGTGGACGCGTTGTTGTCTTTGATCGACTGTGAGCAAACGCCGGACCCACTTCGAACAGCGATTTCTCATGGACAAATGTTGATGCAAAATGATAAAAAAAAACACTACCGTTTTGATACCTTTAAGGTTTTAACTATCTCATGCAACTTCAATTTACGACAAAACTATTTTGTGCACTTTGTTTTCTGGAACAATTACCGAATTTCCTACGAACTTATTGAGTGATGTGTTATGTTCCATTTGAAGTAAATTAGAATCAATTAAAGTATCCAATAATTCTGAATTTTATGCACTTTTTAAAGGTTAAACATTGCTGCAGGGCGTTGACTCCTGAAATTATTCAAATTCAGATTGTGGAGAAATATTGCTCCATGTCAATATATTTGGGGGTTGCAATTATTTTTTTAATATTCCACAATAATACATAATACACAGGGATACAAAAATACTCCTGAATACTTATTAAACAGGTTGTCACCACTTCTTCGTTGTTCAATTTTGAGTTACTTACTTAAAGTCATTTATAAGTCGTAGTTTTGCAGATATGTATACTGAAAATTTATTTTGCTAGGTGTTAAGGTCTAGAATGGCTATTTAAAAGGTAAAATATCTAAGACTTGTTTAGGTTTATAAAAACAATATAAATTAAACTAACGGAGCATTGCTTTTGTTGTGAAGGCCCTCTTTTATTGCACCGAATTCGATCGTCGCAAAAGCGACGACCCGATGCCAAAGGGTTAATTTACTCAAATTAAACCTCCTTTATTCTATTGCATTTCTTCAAAAGTCACCTCTTTAGGATGCTCAGTATAAATGTATCTTAAGTTCAATTTCTTCCTTCAAACATTTTATATTTTAGTGTAAAGTAGCAGAGGTCCTTGTAAACGACCAAAAAATTACTCTAGAATTCGACGAAATTATGAAAAATACATTGGCGGATTTGGCGCTCAAGAAGTATTTGGGGCCTGAGACATTTGATCCTCAATATGCGCGGTTTCAGCGATTACGGTTTCGCGATTACGCGAATATAATTAAAATCACTATTATGCGTCTGCAGACAAAACCTTCCCCTTCGACTAATGAGACAAATTGTCGTACCGAAAGATCGTTAAAGTACTGCATATTGAAGGTGCTCAAAATGTAGTCTGAATTAATTATTTATTCTATACTATTGAAACGCATCGATAGCTGGAATAGCTTAAAAATACTATGTTCATCTTCAAATTCAACTGGAAGCTGTTCGTGGCAATCTGAAGAGCAGCATTAAATGTGAAGGTGTCCGACTTCGGTAATGTGGAGGTACGTGGGCACGAGCTTACAACCCCTAGGTTTTTGCAAGCGCCCTTCTGCTCGAGTGTTTAAACACCACTCAACAGTCAATTTCAGGGGACTCCCAACAAAAATTATGTTTTGATTCTGCTGAGGGGCCACACGTCATTGCACACAACAAATTTCGCCATCGCAAATCGCAATTTGCGCCCCAGTGGCTCTCATTTATGCTGGCAAGCATCCACGTAAAATAATATGATGCGATAATAGACACTTGAGAAATGTCCCCAAAATAATATACTATTAGACTAAATAATAGCTACTTTAGTCACGCGGCAACTAAGTCGGTCCTACCAGAATGATATCTTTATACGCGTTTTTCTCGAAACTACGTTGTAGTACAACACGGTTGACATGATATCTCAAATTTTAATAAATTGATTTACTTCAAATTTAGTATAAATCTTCCCTATATAATTTTCTATTGTCTCTACCAGATTTATATTAAAATTGTATTTTTAACTATTTAAAAAAAAATTAAAACTGAGAAAAAATAGAGTCAAAAAATGATATTTTTTAACAGTCGTCATTTTGCGTAAATCAAATTATTATTTTTCTCTGTAATAAGAACTATAGCGACATATTTTTTAACCCAATTTGAAAAAACGCCCAAAATTTGTACCTCTGGATAAGAATACACCCTTAATAATATTTGTTATTATATCATATTGTTCACCAAATGTCTCCTATTTGATGCAATTGTGTTAAGTCGAACAGTAATAGGTTAGAACACTGAGTAGCCATGATAATACTGAGACCTGCTCGGGTCTTTTCAATTCGTAGATCTAATCTTAAAATCTCGTTATGATCCTGTATTAAATCCAAAATTTATTAAACAATACACATACACATTAGCATTTCATGTATCGAATTATATGAGCATCAACAAATCAAGTGTTACCATATTATTATTAAAATTATCAATTAACAATAATAATTTTGTACATTATGTAATTTTTATAAATGTAATAAGATATAGGGGCTCTTTGCAATTCAAAAATTCGAGAGAGCATACCCAACTTCAGACTTTTATGTAATACAAGATCATTCAATAAGAACGCTCTATGTTTGTTAGATAATAGCGGCCATATTATTAATGAAATATTTATTAAAATTATTGTAAATTATTTAATATTATATGGCAAATTATTATAGAAAGTAAGAGTGTTGAATAATGTGTGCAAATTATCAAATTTAATTTTTTTCAAAATCAGTGCTCCGTTCGAGAAACGTTCCGTGCATTAATCGATCTTTAGAGATGAAGTCCATTTTTGGATGAATGGAAGCGCGAATAAGCAAATTTGACAGATTTGGGATATTATTAATCTACTTGAGATATACCAGCACCAAATGCATCCCAAGAAAGTCACTGTTTAGTACGGATTTTGGTCTGGTGGAATCATCGGTTCGTACTTGTTGCAAAACAAAACTACAAAGCACTACAAATCGTTTATAAACAACTTATTGTGGCCTAAACTGGTTGATATGAATACCGATGACATGCACACAGCGCATGCTATGATGTACATACTGCATGAGCGATTTGAAGCCATCGAGATCGTGCGATTTAACGCCTTTACATTTATTCCTTTGAGGAAATCAGCTGGGTGAGTATCGTTTGTTTTTCCGTAGGAATGCTCGATATTATATAATTGATCCTGTATTATATTCATAATATCTTAGCAACCTTAAACGTTTAATTTCACATATTTTTATGTTATAAATAGGAGCATAATCTTAAGCAGGTCCACCATAAGTTGAACGGTCGCCTGTCGAAAATCACGCAAATCTCGCAAAATTCCATCATTCGTACATTATTTTTTCGAACATTGCGAAATCTGCGGACGCTCAACCACCCGTCAAAGTTTGATTTCGAGGGGCAGACACTTTCCAGGAACAACTTCGACAGGGTATTTGTAAGTAATCACTCGGGTAAAACAAACATCTAGAAGATCCGCCGGCCCGATAGGCATCAGCATGAGTCAACATTGCGATAAAATCATTGTGAAACATCTTCTTGGCAAACAGATCGAGGGAAGAGGGTATAAACCACCCCGGGTATTGTATTTCGATACCCTGTTGTTCCCCTTGTGCGCCTCTGGCTGTCGGGGGAGCCGCCTCCCGAAACCCCGCACGGACGAACGCACATGTCTGAAAAAGCATAAAAAAACACTTCCAATCTTTTATTGCAAAAACTGTTATTATTCGGAGATTGTGGAGACTGTCTCTGACAAGATAAAGTTATTCGGTGTTTTTTTGCCGAAGGAAAGTTATCTCGTTGGATCGAGATGAATGAACTGGTACACCGGCATTCAGACAACATCAAAATACAAAGTTTCTTGAAGCAACCAATAAATCATTTAAGCCCTTAATTCCGTATATAACGCTCTTGTAACATGTGTTCTGTAAATAATTTTGCTCTTCATATAAAGCTTATTTTTTAGGCCAGTTTGATATTATTAATCCCTTCCATCTATGCTCTTTCCCCAACATGTTAAAAAATGTATATTTTACCTCATAGGAAACACGAGGGGGATTACCAAATCAATTTACATGCAACCCTTAAAATATTTTGAGCTTTGTTTTATGATTGTCAAATTATAAAGCAGGTTCACCAGGCAACTAAGACATAATAGCGTTCTCACAGACACATGGTCGATATTATCCAGCAGTTATCCCCGCAATTATCTTGATCCAGACGCGCTTAGTAATTGTTTGGAAATAAATGCAGTAGTACAGTCACACGGTGTATTGCTGGAGTGGATTGAATGGTTAGGTTCCAAAAGCATGCGCGCGCTCACTCTTGTCTCGAAAGCTATCTGAGCCCCGCTCTCCCGTGAGCGGAGCTCGATCCCTTTTTTGTGCGCGCATCCTTCCTCTCTCGACCCCGCTTTATCTCACCTGATCAATATACGCCAACATGGTGCATCCATACAATATTTTACTATGCCTATGTTATTCTCGCAAGTTTAAACAATAAATTGACAAAGTTTTATTGCAATCGGATGAACAGTATGGAAGCGTATTAAATACGGACAAACATTTTTATTTTTATTTTTGTGTATTAAACTGTGTCTATATTACTCGCGCAATCTTTAGCAATAAGTGGATGAAATTTTATCGCAATCTGATGAACGGTATGTCAACGCATTACATACGAACAAATAAGATATATTGTAGAATGTTGATTGTAAATTTGCTACGAACCGCATTTTATTTATACGTTCTTATCTGCCCAAGGGCAGGGCTATCTTTTATGCTGTATACTTAAACGACGATTTCATGACCACTTTTTACATTATGCGATCGATTTTCATCAAATTTGTCTCCTCTTTGAGCATAGGATCCACGAATTAGGTGTGGAATTTCCTCTTTGTGAACGATACATGACAATTATTCGTCTCGGCATAGGCATTGAGTGGTTATTAAGGAGACCTACGGTCGGATGCCGGAAGCGGACGTTCGCTCCGGTTGTGTAGAAAGCGAAAAGGGAGCGAAAGAAGAGTGGGCAGAAGGGAAGGAAGGCAGCAGGTTGTTTGTACAAGTGAGTGATTTCCTGTTTGCCTTCGCCTCACCCCAGCATGGGGTCTTTCCCACAGGAGCGCCTGGACCCCGTGAACCATCCGAGTATTCCCAGTAGCCAAGCTCGAATGCTTCTAGTGGAATGAATCGTTTAAAATATTATCACAAATTGATTTATATCGTTACGCCATTTCTTCGAATACTTCGAGCAAAGATACATCTGAAATGCTTCCCATCGACGAATCGAATTTATTCATTTTTTTGCTCGTCTTTAACCTTCTGTTAACTAGCTTTAAATAAATTAACCCCAAGCAGCATAAACGTCTATTATTATTTAATTATAGAACATATTATTCATTAATTTTAATGATTCAGACACTATTTCATAGAAAAGTAAATATGTCTCTCTTATTATAACATCCCAAAAAATCAGTCCATCAGATTTTTTGGCTTGTTTGGATGGAAAAAAAGTCTTATGTTACAACTTTACTGGCTCTATTATGGGCTTAAAATCTTTGTTATAAACCAAGATTTCAGAATCCCAAACTAAAAAAATTAAATATCTCTTGACGGCACATTTGCCAAGATTTCTTATCATCTTTAAATTTACGTGACACAAGGTCTGTGTCATCAGACAATGTCATAGGCATTTGCCTAGACTATGGTACATACGTTGTGTCATTGAATATTAAAATATGAACAAAAATATGTAAATATAGTACAGGAAAAGTGACGAGCTTAACAATATTATTGGACGTTACCACACGGTCACGCTCCTTTCTAAAAATGTTTTTATAATATCTAATAGTTATAATATCGTCGATAAGACTTAAAACCAATATGGGTAAGATAAGAATAATCTTTATTAATGTTGACTTTCAATGTATTCGGTGAAAAAATAGGCAAAATATTGTTTTTTGGATCAGAGCATAAAAATAAATCCACAAATATGCCACTCAATAAATTCGTAGGATTTTCCCATTAGACTTTTTCTTCATCGTTTGGGGTCATTTTTTCACAATTTCTTCCGTCAAACGCACCATTAACGCCATATAATATTTGTTATTGATGGTTCTTCATTTCATCAAGCTAACCGACGAATAAAATACCGTTCGTATCCCAAAATACGGAGAGCAAAACCTTACCAGCTGATATTTGTTTTGTGTTTGCTTTAGGCGGCTTTCGCCGGTTGTTGTACTCTCAATCTGAATGTAGTGAAAACCCATGTTACATCTATTATCATATATCGCATGAAAAAAACTTCTTTATTGCGCTGAAATGGCTCTAAACAGCGCTCCGAATTGTGGACGCGTAAGTCTGCTGTGAGCAAACGCCCTACTCACTTTGAACAGCGCTTTTTCATGAACAAATTTTGATGCGAAATGATATTTATACTTGAGTAGGAGACATTAACGACAGAAGGAGCCTGAAAATTTAAACGAGTAAATCCTCCATTGTCTGCTTATGAAGGATCTTATAATTCTTTAGTCATATCGTCCACCAGAGTAGTGATACCCTTGTAATAAATAAAAAGTGAAGAAAAGATCAGTCATCGGGATAATGGAATGATGAAGTAAAGGAATTGATTAACCCAGTTGTTAATAATCAAGATCCCAATCTTTAGATATGAGGGAATTTTAAAAATCCCAACAATATATTTGGTTTTCTTCGATGTTTCAACATCTTAGGTATCTAATATCACTATAAGATTATGAATGTAGTGCAATTAATACGGAAAAATATGTTAATTATAGTAAAATCTTCGCGAGAACAGTTGGTGCATAATTTGAAACAGTTTGTTTCATTGTCGGAAACTCGCAGAAAGTTTCGCACGGTACCTTTGCAAAGCTAGTTCAGTCGAGAAGTTGGCCCAAAGTCCAGTTTAGGCCGAGTTCTACACTTCAGACTGCAAATGGGAGTTTCTCTTAAATATTCAGAGAGCTCTTTATCCGGTTTGTGAGCTTACAAGATTTTCTCAAAACTTTAATAGTGTGAAATGTTCGTCGTGTTCTACGTGCACACGATTATTCCAACTTTGGTAACGAAATCACCATCAATGCTTCCACCATGTAAATTATTCGCCTTGAGGAATACAATGACTTTGTTTGAAACATTTGACATGAACGAAATCATAAAGAATGTATATGGTATTCTAATATAAAATCCAGTGAATCTTTAATGGTATTCCAATATAAAAGCCATCAGAATGCTCATCAAGCATTTAAGTACTAGTTGTGAAAGACAAAATCTCAAATAAAATACGAACTCAATTTGTGTTTCAGTGCATTCTCGCCAAGTCGTAATAGTTTGGGGCCAAATTTTCACCGGAGAGGAAAATAGGTTTTCCATTGGACCGCGGCCAAGCTATCAATGCTTCACAAAAAGATTCCTTCACATTCCGCAAGCTTTGTGACTTTTATTGCCCAAAGGGCTGTATATTTTTTGCTTATTCGAGATGCATTTCAATATATGAATTGAAATGTAAAAGCACACAAAATGAGATGCATTTTCACTGCAAATTTAGCTATCGATTGTGACAATCTTAAGTCCAATCTTACAAGAACCGATTTATAGACTATTTAGATGCAATCAAGTAAAAAGTGAATCCCCGTGCAATAAGGATTCCCGCTTCTGCTCACCCAGATGCCAGCAAAATGTCACCCGCGTGTTCGAACCGATGGCTCTGAACTTATTCCGATAAAGATATAATGACACATCTTAAATACACTCAACAAGATCCAACGAAAGAATAAAGCCTTGTACTTCAGTGACTTTTAGTACAGTTTGTATAGAAAAATTTCGGGTTACATTTTAATCTCTATTTGTTGTAGCTCTGTTGTAAAATGATATCCCTTTCTTCAAAAAATTCACTAACTATACTTCTTAAAATAAAATACTTGCAAAGATTTTGGAAAGGACAAAATATAGTTTATATGTGTCTTTTATTTTAGTACCAAAGAAACACATTTGATCGAGTTTGAAATCGAAATATTTGGGATCCATAATAGTGTCTCAAATAGGATGACTTTTGGTACTTATTGTACGAGGGATCGTAACGGTCAGCTTGTTTGGTCCCGCGTGTTTGTCGACCATTTTGTTAAGTCACAGTAAATTCCTCCGATGGAGAAATCGTCATTTTATTGACTTTGTAGAACAATATTACCGCGAATATCCATCGGAAACTCGTAGAGGTTTATGGTAGTAATGAGATGAATCGACAACGTGTCATGAAGTAGGTTAGATTGTTCAGAGAACTTGAATATTATGTCTGAAAAACTTGATTACAAGAATTTATATGCCATGAGCAATTACATATTTAAACAACAGTGTAAACATATTTAAAACTCAACGGCAAAACGAGTAGGATGGATGTTATGGGGTAGGATAGGTATTACACGCCTTGATTGAAAACAATAGGATGCCCGAAAGTTTATACAGAAAAGGAATTAAAGGACAGGTAAAGAGAAGATGTTGAATAATTAAGTAAATCATATTTTTTATGCTGTATAAAAAAATAATGTTACGGGTGTCATCTAGAAAATATGGTTACAAGGGCTCCTGGGGACGGGATTTTTTTCTTGCGCAAATGCATGGGCATGTAACAACATGACTAGGAAATCCAATCCAATAGGTTCTCATGCATCCCGGGATTAGTAAACGTAATCCCGAAAAATTCGGGATTGAAATTTTTATCTAACAGAAATCGAGACATTCCCGCCGAAATCTGGACAGTAACTCTGGGCAGTAACTATCTAATCTATGTATACATATATACAGTACATATATGTTTTTCAAATTGTTATATAAACCTTTCCCTACCGGTGATGTATTTACTACACCTCGATTCTAACAATGAGAATATCGATATGAAATATAATAGATACGGGCTTCAAAATTTGTGTATTCCTCCGTAATATAATTACAAATCACATCAAAGTGTTATAGTATATAAGTATTCAACTGCAGCGACGGAAATAAATAATTTGTTGGGAAATCGGGAGTTTTTCGAGTTTTTTTTATATTAAACAAACGGACTTATTAGTAATTTTTGATCAAATTTATCAATGTACTTTCTTAAAATATTGAAAATAGATGGAAATTTTGGCTCGGGATTGGATTCCCTAAACATGAACAAACAAACTGACGAAGTGCAGGTCAGTTTGTTTGTTCCCGCGTGTTTGTCGGCCATTTTGTTAAATTCTTCCAATGGAGAGTACCTCGTCACGAAGTGGGTTAAGTTGTTTAAATAATACCGTACTGATACTTACGATGAGGTAAGGTGTGGGAGACCATCAGTGATTTCTGACGAACTTGTGCAAAAAAATGTAGAACTAGTGCAAAATGACCACCGTGTGACACTTGACGACTTTCACGAAGAATTTCCTGACATTTCTCCAAGTCTCTTTTGTGATATTGTGGCGGAAAAACTCGGTTACAAGAAGTTGTGGGCGAGATGGATGTCCTGAATGCATAAGAAGAAGCTTTTTCTGGACTCAGAATTCAAAAGCCAATCTAAAAAGATCTGGCATATATTGATTATTAATATATAATTATTATTTAGCTTTAAAAATGCTAAAATCCAAATCTAAAGGGCGAGACCATCTTATTGAAGTTTACGACAGCGATTCATCTTCGTTATCATAACTTTCATTAAGTATACGCATCAACTCGATCGTGACAACTTACATAGAATATCAATGATCACAAATTATTATAAATGTGATGTTATATTGGAAAATGTGGTTGTTTTTTGGGTTAAAATTAAATGCTGCCGAGACGAAACAGTCTTACGTTTATAAGGCATGACTTTTAATTGAAAAAAATTAAATTTCAGTGAAACAAATTACAGTCTTGAAACGTTGGATGGAAGTCAATTTAAGTCCATCCGTCCGAGAACTTTCTGGGCAATCTCATTAGTGCGCTTTTGCTTAGGTATTGTTCGAAAATGTCAACTCCGTCTAATAAGAGACCTGTGGTGAAGGCCCTGAGAGGTGATTTGAGATCCACCACGTGATGCCGTAAACAGGGATGTTTACCCCTAATAGGATTCATAAGCCGGAAGACGAGGCCCTCTCGCTTCTCAGACGCAAATTTCTTTTGCAAAGTGTTTTTCCTTTGTGTGGCGTGATTTCGTTTTAATGCGAAATGTAACACGAGGCCCTGAGGGGGTTGCTGTCACGCTTTATGCGGAAATAATACCCTGACACCTCTTAAGCGTACCCCAGCTACTTTTTGAAGAACTGTATTCAACGCGTGTGTGGGTGTTGATTTGATTGAAATTTGATGAAAAAGGGATCCGGCCTCGGTTGTTAATATATTTTTTTTCTTTTGAAATGACACCGTGCTATTTTGTTACATGTTAAACCCAAATTATGTATTAGACTCAAATACCACCGTCTTTATCTGTTCGTTCATCGCGTGGGAACGTGCGGAAAATTTAGGTACATTCATTAACACACTTTAAGCGGATGCTGACGTGCGTGGATTTACCATGCGACAAAATACTCTCATATAAAAATCGTTATAGCTTCAAAACTATCAAATATTTATAAGCGAAATTTTGAATAAACGCTTATCAGAAATATTGGGCTGTGTAATAAATTCCCGCATTTTTTCCAAGTCATCGAAAAATGAACCTCCCGAATACGTACTGCCAAGTAAAGTCGCGGCGGACATTTGAACGACGTTATATTCCATACTTGTTTGGCTCTCGGCTTTGGTTTGTCTCCTGTTTACAATTCTGTCATATAAATCGTTGTGTATGACCGCGTGTTACACGATGTCGAACGAGAATTTGAATCACCCAAGTGTGACACTCAAGCTCCAAATTCTTTAAAAGATTCTGACACCAAAAAAGCGTGGAGTTCGCTGAGATGGCTGCGCTCGCACTCAAGTCCGTTCCGCTGTCGGCTTGTAATGTAGGTGAGTGGATGGGATGGAGGTGGACGGGCGTTAAATAGAAAGTATCACGAAAGTGAAATTTGACCGCGGGAAGGACGTTCTTCCGGGGCCAAGGCTATCTGACGACTCCTCACGATTCCCGCATTTTGCGTGTTACCATCGAATCGGCAACGGTGCACGCGCAAGAAGCGATAGCTGTCGTTATTTCAGACGCAATGTATCCCCAGCTACACAGAAAATGACACTGTTAAATTAACACATTGCGCTTAAAGAGAGATGGAAGATGTCGTTGTTAATCTGCGAATTAAATCTACACAGATTAATAGCTCCAAAGTATGGGAATGATAGTTCGCCTATGTAACAATACTATAAATAAAACATTTCTAAAATTTATAGAAAAATCAGAAAATTTCGATTTTGTATATGTCTAAAGAAATTGTCGTGAAATATGATAATTCTTCTCGTTTTAAGTTTTAAGAGCAATAAAAAGATTTGTGAATGCATATGTATTTTACCTAACAAAATTCAAAATTGCAAAAAAAAAATGCAAAAAACGCGGGAATTTATTACATATTTTGATTGACAAGTAGAAAATAAATTCTTACTTCTTTTAAGCTATAAATCAAACATATTATTAGTTATTGTCATTAAAAGTACTGGGGAATTTTTAATGATATTCTTATAATGGTTCTTTATATAACATTAAATTAAATTTCACAGAAAAAGAATCAATATCATATGTTAAATCAATATATAGTACTACTTATCTCGCACTACAGATCTTATCGCGAAGAAACAATTACTAGATGACGTATCGTGCCAAGGACATTTTTCAAAAATGACCCACCAGGCCATCATACAAATTTAGTTCTATATTATATATTTATATATAAGGATTATAAATTGTGGTCAAAATTTTAAAAAAAAATTAAATAGAACCTATTTTAGGCCATCAGTCACCGGTGCCCGACGCGGCCTGTGTGGTCCATATGGGATGCAACGCATATATATATACAGTGAAACCTCGATTTTACGTTTTCCAAGGGACCCTGAAAAAAAAACGGTAATTGCGGGAAACGGTGAATGCGGGAAAGCTTCAAATAATAATAGTTTGACGGGACTATAAAAAATGAACGGTCCATCCGGGAAAACGTATTATGCGGGAACGGTTTATCGAGGTTCCACTGTATATATATTTTTTTTTTGTACATATCTTTTTGAATAATACATTGTAATGATACATGATGGTTTATATATTTTTTGGATAGATTACATCTTATTTGTGGTATCAATCACTGACGGTTGACGTAGCGTATTACTTCGCGTACAGATTATTTATTCTATGATTCAAATTTACTTTTTCATTATGAAAAACACAAAAGTCAAACGGCACATAACTATTCAGATATATTTTTTGATATGTCTATATTATAACAAATTACATCGACCTTTTTTTATTACATGAAATATGTCATCTGTGACAAGTTTATTTTAACGATAAATGGAATTAAATGTTTGAAAAAATTTTAGTCTAAGACAATGCAATTGAGAAGACTCTTTTTTATTGCTTTTTAGAACATTTATTTTAAATACTATAAACAATAGAGAAGATAATTCCATTTTTTCACTATTTATTCAATAGAAACGATTGTTTTTACTTTTTTCTGTTCATCCCCCAAAATAAAGAGACGTTTTCTATTGGTCTTATTCTAACCAATATTATTGGTTCAAAATATCATGCTTTCAAAGTATAAGTCACACTTAGGCCTGATCCACACTATGATGCCGTTGACGGTTAGATCTCGCTCCGGTCTCGGTCCGATCAAATATTCTTACACAAGAAACAATAAGAGTATTCACACTATCGGATCGTTCCAATCCCGTTTTTTGTATGAAAATATTTGACGGGATCGAGACCGAGATGGAACTGTTACCGGCACCATAGTGTGGATCGGGCCTTACTCTTTGCATATGACTTATTGGCATATTGATCACGGTTCATTTAATGTCAATCAAATCGATATGCTGATCAAGTGATTGAAGGAATAACTCAACGAATATCATCCAGATCACGTTCTTGATCGCCGACAAATAAGTTGGAAATGAAAAGGTTTTTTGATTTAATTATTTGGATCGTCAAACTACACAGTATTTATTTATATTGGAGCAAAGACATTCATTTCAGGCAGAAATTTCCACAAAGTATAATGATTTTGCTCCAAATGATACAT
Source organism: Stenopsyche tienmushanensis (assembly GCA_008973525.1). Lineage (NCBI taxonomy): Eukaryota > Metazoa > Arthropoda > Insecta > Trichoptera > Stenopsychidae > Stenopsyche > Stenopsyche tienmushanensis. Next base: position 574,893 of record WACJ01000168.1, on the reverse strand, counting down.
TTTGCGGATAATTCCACTGCAAACCCAGAAGATCGGTTAGCAAAAATTCACAATATTTTCGATGATCTCAATATCAATTATAAAAAATATTATGAACCACAAGAATATGTCTGTGTTGACGAAAGCATGATACCTTTTCGAGGAAGAATCTCTTTTCGGCAATATATGAAATCCAAAAAACGGCATCATCTATCATTGCAAGACAATCGCGCCATGAACTTTTGAAAAAAAGATGATTCATCTCGAAATGGCAACATTGGAAGAAAATTTTCAAGGAATAGAACCAAACAGGCTGTAACGTATTGTGGGGGGTGTAATGGTTTTCAACATCTATGTTTAGCGTGTTTCAATATAGTACATAGAAATATTTAATTCATTTATACAGTATCTTATACATAGAGCCTATTTTTTTAATCATATATTATTTTAAATTTATTATTCTATTGTTTTGTATTATAAAACTAGCAAATAATGTTCATGATCTAATGTGTATGTCGAAAAAAAAGAGTTAAAAAGTTTTAGGTTAAAAAAGAGTTAAAGAAACTTTTTTAACTCTTTTTTAACCTAAAACGTATTTATAACATGATAAAATATGCATACATTCATCTAAATTACTATATTGTAAATGTTTAATTATAAAAATCTCGTAGAAGAAGAACATGGAATATACCTACCGTTTTTTTGGATACGGTTTTTTAAAAAAAAAAGTTCGGGTGTTCCGCTTGTTCAGGAACACCATGTCTATCAGATTATATATTAAAAACTGTTAAATGTGTAACTGACGGCGCACAGAGACTATTTTACTAAATCGAGTGCCATCAGTCACCGGTGCCTGCCACGGCGCACTGGTAACAATCGTCATCGGGCACCGGTGCCCGACGCGGCACGATACGTGTTAATATAATTATGATCGATACACCTATGGACCAAGATTTGTTTAAGATAAATGCAATTAACAGGTAGGTATGGCTATTAAATAATGAGACTGGTATGTTATCTTAATTTTAATTATGAAAACCACCCTGTAACTCCCTTTCTCACTACTTATCTCCTATTTTGATTATATACACGACCATACATAGGCATTTCATTGATAAAACCATTGCTATAATGGTGGGAATAGTCGTCAAATGCTGGATGATACAAAAATCCAAGAAAATTTGAGTGCATCCGTTTTCTTTCATTTAAATTGGTACACACCTCAATTTCAGAACTGATTAGGATTGAATTTTTACGACGTCCAAGAAAAATGTATTGGCTTTAAAAAATGAAGAATAACAAAGTAATAACTCAGTCTCGTTATTTAAAAGCCACATTCGGTAGATCAATAAAGCTGTTCTAAAATGTAAGAGTCATAAATTATTGCATAAAATGGATTTATCAATCTTCAACAGGTCTCTTGGAAGTCAGATAATGGTGATCGTCTTCGACGATTAATAGTTCAACGATCAACTGTAACATTGGGAAGTGTTATACAAGAAGGAACATTTGGCAAATTGCTTCGAGGCACATTACAATATCACACATCCCAACAGGAAGCAGTTATCAAAACCGTATCTGGTAAAAATATCCATTTTTAAAAATATTATCAAAGCCAAAACAACGCTTTGAGGCCCATTATAGTGAAAACGCTTGTTAAATTTGTCATTTTTACTAAGAATGAAATTGCTTTTTGCAGATGCTGCATCCAAGATTCAAATTTCGTTGCTCGTGTCTGAAGGATCACTCTTGGCAGGAATGTCTCATGAAAATATTCTGGCACCGTTGGCAGTGTGCCTCCCCTCGGGAAACATGAGGCCTCTGATTACGTACCCGTTTTCAACAAATGGAAACCTCAAAAAGTAATCATACATTTCTTATTTGATCGACCCGCATTTATTTCAACACAAAGAAACGCCGCCTATAAATTATGTCCCCCGCTCTTAATGTGCTTTCATATTTTCCGATATGAATACTTTTACGGGTTCGCTCCTCCCCATTTCGAAGAAACTTCGCCGGGAAGTCGAGCTGTTCTGATTTTATGGACGGAGTTGAAGAAAATGCTGAAAAATCAGATATTCACAACCCTATTAAGCTTTGTGTTGAAATCATTTATCAAAGTGTATTCTATGTGGAATTGACATTTATGTCTTTAAGTCGAAATCAATTCTACTAACAATGAAGCTTTTCATGGGATTTGCTACGAAAGTTTCCATGGGGAACTTTCTTTAAATGGATCCAAATTCGCATTTGATGTGGTCACATTCGACTGTGTTCGGAAAAGTTTTAAAATAACTTTGGAATTAAATTCAAATCAATTGCTGTTAGTACAAAATATCTTTTATGTGGTAATATTCCTTATATGCTAGATAAATAAATTTACATTAATTGAATTTGAAAGATTCATCTCTTACTGTTCGGATGCAGCATATAAATATTTATATTAAAATTATGCCACATTACTATCCTTGGTAATTCAATTATATAGGCAAACTACCTTATTATAAAAACGAACAACACAAAACAGTATAGGACAGGGGTCGGCAACCTTTTGAGTCGGAAGAGCCAAAAATTACAATTTACAAATTTCAAAGTGTTTAAAGAGCCACAAAAAAATTTCTTGCCAACAAAAAAAACACTTTCAATGGCGCAAACTGGGAGCTAATCGTTGGAGCCCTGGAGGAAAAAAATGAAATTCCACAGTATGCACTCGACCTCATAAGCGATTATTTCAAAGACCGATATGTCCATCACAATGAAACGGACCTGACGAGAAGACTGAAGATGGGCGTCCCGCAGGGGTCCGTTCTGGGACCAACCCTCTGGGACGTACTCTACAACAGTGTTCTAAACATGGCACTACCTGCAGGAGCAGAACTCATTGCCTTTGCGGACGACGTCGCGCTACTGGTGACGGCTCAATATCCATAGGAAGTGGAGGCGACGGGCAACAAAGCCCTCGCCAGAATTCGAGCGTGGATGCGGGATAATCGCCTGCAGCTGGCGGCCGAGAAAACGGAGGCAATGATATGCAGCAGACGGAGAAGACCGAGGGTCGAGCAGCTTGTTATTGAAGGACACGAGGTGGAATACAGCAAAACGCTGAGATACCTCGGGATCCTCATGGATAACAAGTTAACCTTTAGCAAACACATGGAAGAAACATCAGAGAAGGTGCAAAAGTTTGGAAGGCTCATGCCCAACATTGGAAGGCCAAAGCCGTGCAGAAGACGTACCATAAACGAGGTAATACACTCGATCCTTTTGTACGGAACCCCGATATGGCACGAGCTCGCTAGGGTCCAGCGACAAGGAGCGCTCCGAGTCACCGCAGCTCCGAGACAGTGTCGTTGTGCTTGTGATTGCTGGAATGCCCCCGCTGGACCTCCAAGCAAAGAAGAGGACCTTGGACTACGAATATCCTAAAAATTGCAACGAACATGACGATAATCACTTATTATTTAAGTAAAAAATTAAAACAATTTAAAATTTACTTACAACACTAACTTGTACTTCAATAACAAATAATTGGGCAAACAAATTCAATGGGAGCGATGGTTTTGCATGGTTATTCAAGTAGAAAATTTCGTTATTTGCGTATGGAACTAAAGAGCCGCAGCTTCACATCCAAAGAGCCGCATGTGGCTCGCGAGCCGCAGGTTGCCGACCCCTGGTATAGGAGATATCCATTCAATTCCACAGATTTTTTTTGTTTCGAAATTGGTGCACCTGGCGTGGAGGGGGGATTCTAACGATCAGTTTTTTTGATCCCGCGTGTTTATCTGCCATTTTGTTCAGTCACAGTAAATTCTTCCGATGAAGAGGTCGTCGCGCGCTCCTGCCATCTCTCGTCCGTGCAAAATCCACGTGGTCATCTGACTTAAAAATACCGCCACGAATATCCATCGCAAGGTCGTAGGAATTTATAGTAGTGATGTGATGAGTCGACATGATTTCACGGAGTGGGTTAGGTTGTTCAGAAATGGTCGTACTTATACTCATGACATGGCAAGGATTGGGAGATTATCAGTCATTTCTTGTTGTCATTCAGATTATTGTGTCGGAAAAACTATGCGAGATGGGTACCCAGAATGCATGTTAGAATTTTTGGATCGTTTCGTACAGGAGGAAGAAGTTAACCGCTTGACTTCCAGACAAAGAAGAGGCCTTGGACTACAAAGATCTTAAAAATTGCAACGAACATGAACAGAAACTGAGGGAAGCCTGGCAACGGAGATGGGATCAGTCCAGCAAGGGAATATGGACCCACCAACTTATCCCGGTAATAAGTCGGTGGAGGGCCCGGGAAAGCGGTGAAATAACCTACCGCTTGACTCAAGTGCTCACTGGGCATGGATGCTTCGGTGCGTACCTGAAGTGGATTGGCAAAGAATCATCCGCAGCGGGCCACCACTGCCAAGTGGAGGTCGACGACGTAGAGCAGACCATCAATGACTGTGAGGCTAGGGCACCCCAGAGAAAACTGCTGAAACAAGCACTCGGGGTGGCCGAACTCAACGTCGACAACATGGTCAACAGCATGATGGAAAGCAAGAATAACTGGGACCTTTGGAGCGAATACGTAGAAGAGATTCTGAGCGCGAAAGAGGGCAGAGAAAGAGAGAGACGCAGAGCGACTCTCCATCAATAGAATAGGGCTAATCATCTAAAGCTGGACTACCTGTCCTCCTGAAACAATGTGGAAAACAATACCAGGAGGACAGAGAAGGACAAGGGAGGGGTTTAGTAGGTAAAATCCTACACTACCCGAAAAGGATGTCTTGTGCTCTTAAGCCCACTCATGGAATGCCATGTGTGCGAAGATTCCACTCCCACAGGGAAAAAACTACGGTGATGAGTCACCGTTCGAGCAGTCATAGCCATTCTTCTCTGTATGTGTTTGGCTATTGAAGATAGATTGTACACATCATAGGGTAAGATGCGCACCCAGCTCATGTTAGCTGGGCTAACCCAGCAGCTTTGATGAGCAAATCAACGAGGATGCTTCTCCTCTCCCCCCCCCCTGACATGACATGATATTCTACATCATGACCCAAGGGATTCGACTATTACCCACGGGCGTAGGGTTGCCCCTTCACCCCTTGAGGTTTAATGGATGGACACCGTAGAGTGAAACACCCATACTGATAAGAACTGGTACCCCGACTACAGAAATGTCGCCATCTTGATGGCGTTTACGTTGAAAATAATTTAATATATTTGTAAATTATTCTGTAAATTTCAATTAGAATTCAGTGGAACCTCGGCTTACGAGTATTTCTGGTTACGAGTTTTTCGGGTTACGAGTCGCACAAACGAACATGAGCGAGTTTCGACGTTTCGATAACTTGGTCTCGTCGGACCAAGTCGCCAGGTCATAAACCGATGAAAAACCGTCTGACACTCCTCTTTTGTGCAAAGTGCGAAAGGACATGCTGCTTGTTATGTGAAGGTCAAACAGCAGGGCATAGATCGACGAAGAGCTGTTTACCGAATGGATGTAGACTCTGTTACTGGTTCTGAGATTAATAAAAAATACCTGCTGGATAATAATCTTTCTCTGAAAGCCATGCTAAGTACAGAAAATGCACCTACACCGAGAGAGTTCAGAATCATATTTTGGAAGAGCTTAGTTGAATACTGAACACATAACTCTGCGTGGAGAAAGTTGTGACCTGAGGTGGTTTTATAACGAGACTTCGAGGGGTTTGCGAGTGAAAAGGAACCCGTTGAAGAAATTGTGTTCCTGGGCTAATCTTAGACCTCGAAGTAAACGAATTTGACACCGAAGAACTCGTTGCAGAACACAGCGAGGACATGCATGAACAACACCGTCAACTAAAGGAGGTTCTGGAGGAAGAGGAGAGGGTGTAAAATAAACTGTTGACAGCAGAAATTAGTGTGAATCTGTTAACAGTTCTTCCGGGATGCGATTAAATGGTTTTTTTTTCATAGTAATATTTTTGGGGGTCCGGAACAAATCAATTGCATTTTCATTATTTCTTATGAGAAAACTCGTTTCGGGATACGAGTTTTTTGGCTTACCAGCTAGAACGAATTAAACTCGTAAGCCGAGGTTCCAGCGTGCAAGCATTTTTTGATTTTGCATAAATTTTATAATCTCACATTCTGGGTGACCCTCGTATCAATAAATAGATCGACGTCTTGGTATCTTCGTTACTATGTGTGTGTACCATTTATGCTTGGTCAACAAAAACAAATAAGTAGATAATGTGAAGCCATCAGTTTGAGTACGCGGGCATCATCTGGGTGAGACAAAGCGGGAGCTTTTATTCCATGATTCCAGATCCACGACAATTTAATTTTATCGATGAATTTATCTACACGCTATAATTTTCTTCAGATTTCTATTAGAAAGGCGATGCGGTGTTGCTGGATCGAGTGGAGCAGCTCATCTGGTGATGATGGCCGTTGGTGCAGCCCGTGGCTTAGTATATCTTCATGCTAGACACATCATTCACCGCGACGTCGCCGCTAGAAATTGCGTGTTTGTATATTTCATTTTATCCAGTGCTTCTCAAATATATTTTTACATGATTTAAGTGACCAATTGCAGAGTCGATGATAATTTGCAAGTGAAGATAACTGACAATGCGCTGTCGAGAGATTTCTTCCCCGAAGATTATCATTGCTTGTGCGACAATGAAAATCGTCCTATCAAATGGATGGCTTTGGAAACTCTGCTCATTGGACAATTTTCATCAGCTTCCGATGTGGTCAGTAAAATTAAAATACATCTATTAGTAGCTTAATCAGTTCTAATTTAAATATATTTCAATTAAGTGGTCTTTCGGGGTTCTTCTCTGGGAGCTGGCCACCCTAGCACAACAACCCTACGCCGAAGTGGATCCATTCGAAGTTACGGCTTTTCTGAGGGATGGCTATCGCCTTTCGCAACCCGTCAATTGTCCCGACGAATTGTAAGTACAACTTTGTATTCCACCACATGTTTGATACAATTTATCCGCGAAATCCAATTCGCACTTTTCTTATCGTGCGAATGTTTGAGGTCAAGCTACCCTTCGTAGCGGGAGGCAATCTACTACGATCGTCCCTCAGAGAATTGCGCCCCTGCAATTGAACCGAAAGAATCTAGTTAATTTCGGGAATAATATTTGGTAGCGTGGAGATAACGCATATAGCCTGTTGCTGTGCGATGACGAAATTGCATTTTTATACGAAGGGTAGTTTTGAGAAGTCATTTGAATTTACAATCATTACTTATTTACAGGTTCACAGTCATGTCATGCTGTTGGCTTTCTGCTACAGATGCCAGACCATCTTTGGTTCAACTCTTGGCGTTTCTTCAAGATTTTCAAAATGCTCTATCAGAATATATATAAATAAATGCTCAGAATTGTTTAAATTCATCCAATCGTTTCATGCAAAAAATCGCCAAATCAAGTGTTACCGATTTTTCTTCATTGCAGCAATAAAATCACTGATGAAAACCCGCTCATTTTTGGTCGAATATCAGCAGGTAGTGATATATTTTTTGCAATTATTCCTACAAAGCTGATTATTTCTCGTTTTGATATATTAAGTAAACAAAACGACAGTCTACTGCGATGATATTGTTGCAAGCATTTTTGTGACCTGTAAATAAATATTCAAACAAATTCCCGCGCTATAAGTTAGTCCACATCTATTGAAGCCCTAACCATCTTGTATCAAAAGTAGACGATGATTATTTGACTATAATTAACGTAAACTACTTGTAGACAAAAAATCAGCTTTGTATGTCCGCAACGTTGAAAGTTTGGTATACTGAAACAAAAAATATCTTTGTAGGAATGGGTGCAAATTTTCAGTTGCTGTCTCCCGTACCATGATATATTATTATCCTACTTGTAAACCGTATAAAATCACTTTTGATCAGTAAGAAAAATCTTTGAGAACCATTCCAAATATTAATCTCGTCTTATTACAACTCCTCAATACAATCATCTCTTTAACGAATAACTTATTTGAAATTGTCTTCTTGCAGTTCCCGATTTTAATAGACTAACGAATACAATTCTAGTAATACAGTTACGTGGTTTATTACTTGAGGCCATGTGTAGCGCGAGTCTCTCTTCGCGCGCTTCACTTAACCAGATCAATATGCGCTAACATGGTGCATCCGCTAAACGTCTCGCAAAGCAAATTCTACATACAAATAATGATTATGCTAATTCAAAAACCTTTGATTGTGTGCATACAACAACTCTACAAAGTTTAATTGCAATCGGATGAATGGTATAGGAGCGTATACAATATACACATACATACAAATAGACATTCATTTTTAAATAAATATACAGCCATATGATATTTTATGAGATACACTTAAGTCCGGCGAATTTAATGTCTATGCTTTATGGAAGATGAGTTGATTATCATCTTCTGAAACCAGTGTCGTCAATAGATGTTGCATTGTTTTAACGAAATATATATAATAACCATAAATGTGGTCAAATGTATGTTGTACGTGTATGGCTTGATTGAACGTCGCTATTATTCTTGATCGTTTTATTATGGAACATAATTAAGAAAGTTTTTATATTTTATGTGAAATCTGAGAGGAAATTATTTATTATTGTCTTTATAATGGAGGTTTTCTTGGAGAACAAAGTTGCGCTTTAAGTTTTGAGCTTAATTACTTCCTCGGTAGTTTCGATGAGCTCGACATGAACTCCTGAAGACTTCATAATTTTCTCGACAAAAACTATTGTAATTAAATGAGATTGATTATTGAATAAATCCATGAAATTATTTGCTTCGGATTTAAGAGGACCAATGTAGATTTTAAGATTGAGGTCTATGGATAGATGGATAAAAACGATTCGAACAATAGATCTTCTTACTCAATTCATTTTCTACGTCAGTGATTTGATTGTTATAACGTCATTTACATAGTCTTTATATTACTCGATGTGTATTCTTAACAGCTCTAGAGTGTAAAATTATGTTGTAATTTCGATCTTTCCTATTCTCTTTCTATTATATATTATCATCAATGTTATCATAATCTTATTCTAATATCAGGGGTTTCCGGGAAGATAAATCGTTGTGTCGTCTAAAATTGTATCATATCAAATGTCAGAACAATGTATGTATTTAAAATGATAGGAGGGAGCAGAGAATACGACAATATATACCGAAATAAAATCTGCTAATTAAGCCAGTGAGAGATCGGGCAACAGAATACGCATCAATGGTGTCAGGTCGGCATCTTTGAAGATGATAACGAGGCTTAAACAGGGGAATGGTTTCCCTTTGCCATTCCCCCATTGCGGATAACATCTACAAAGAAGCAAAATCGAAACCACAGATTATGGTGGGATTCACATAGTAATTTAAATCCTTGGAATCCATTCTCTTGCAAATAAATTCGATTTGAAGCTCAGAGATGATCTCCAAAATCCAACAAGATAATCGATGCTACATTAGACTGCTCCAAAGCATTAAATAAGATGAAATGTTATGAGAGTGATAATTTCAGTAGTGGTATATATGTGGAGTCTCGTCATAAGAGTCTCGCAGTTGGAGTCTCGCTCTCAGCTTGAAGTTGTAAATAAATATCTTAGATCTCTTTGTCTGGCCATCTTATTTTATTACATGGATTTCTCTCAGCCAGCATTCCTTCAGCTGTCTTAGACTAATATTTTTGATGACCTTGACTAAGCTTAGCTGATGTGTTTCGATTGCGACAGTATATTCCGGTAACCCTTTTATACATTAATGCATATAAATATTCTCGTATCACAGCACTTTTCTTCGTTTGTGCTGGTTATAACTATTTAAAAAATATTTTTCTATAGAATATATGCTTAAAAAAATTCATACATATGAACAATTTAAGTCTGAAATGTGCTCGAATAAAGATAAATAGAAAACACCAAAAATATTTTTAGCATTAGGATATTTCATAGATTTTCACCATTTTGAATTGAATTCTTAATCATTTTTATACTGTTCAAAAATATTGATTTTGGAATTTAACCCTAGATCACTACTCATGGATCACTAACTTGCTTATTTAGAAAAATACTGAATGTAACAAAGTGGGGAAGATTCGAGAACATGGATACATATCGAATGCGTTCCGAGTATGTAGTCTGTGAGACTAATGATTAGTGATCTAGGATTGAACGTTGATTTTTCATAATTTTATTTGTTACTGCACGAAAATCAGGGTACCTATGGTTTTTGTTTGTATATTTTTAACGTTGTGCTATTTTACTGCGAATAAAATATTTTTAACATAGATGGATGTTACATAAATGTTATGACGTATTATTAACAAATGTATATTTTTACTTTTATAATGAAAAAAAAAATCATCTATATGTGCATAAGTATCAATGTATGTGAATGAAAGAGCATCGAATGCATCATTCATCGGATTTTGTGGCTTTGAAGCTTTTAAAAAAAAATTAAAAATGATGATTCCTGTACAGAATATGATTGGTGCTCACTGTAAAAAAAAATCATTTTTTTGATGATAAGATGATAGGTAAAAATTCTGCATGATGCTCTTGATGATAAATTTGTATGTAATAAGTGTTATATGGGATTAGTGCAATTACTATCGAACAATGTGTACATGCCAATTATTATTTATTTATGAAATAAATAAATGTTTTATAACATAATAATTATGCTTATTCTAATCCTAAACCCAGTTTTTACTGCAGGAAATTGTGTAATTGTGTATTTACTCAATAAAAAATTATATTTCATCATGACAATACGCATCATACCACAAATTCATCAATACTTATTAATAAATTATTATTTTTAAATAATAAAATGAAAAGTTTTATCAACGATTCATAGATGGGTCAATAGAGTATCAAGCGCATCGATTTAAAAAAAGGTTTAAATAGTTGATGAAATAATTTGCAACTCAAACAAAGTCGAAAATTTATTACCATAGTTTATATATATGTATATAAATTGAGCGTTTGAGGTTTATGCGAGCTAAAAAATAAATATTATTATAATTTTTCCTTTAAAAACCTCTCGTTTAACAATGCCATCTATACGTCAGATTGCATACTTCTAGGATTACTCTCGTAAATATTTTATACTGCCATCTATGAATAAAATTTATAATCATTTAAATTAAGCATAATAAAAATTAATTTTAATATTGTGAAATTTCAAACATAGATGGCAATGTTTTTTAATATTTTTTATTTATTCGAATTATAAATAATTTAAAAAATATATATTTTTTAATGTAATTTATTACAATCATGTATTATTTTTTGTAATAATTCGATCAAATTTAATACAATGTATTGCATTTTGACGTAACATTGCATTAATTGACCGCTGGGATGTTATTGGTACGTTTCATTTCTTTAAATTCTAGTCACATTTGCTGTATAACAAAGCATTACCAGATATGTATTACAAATTATGTATGAAATAATTCCTTATAATTTGAATAGGCGCAACGTTGATTATTACAGCACTTCGGTTAGCGTCGAGAGCGAAACCAGCGGCACGCGATCCTAAAAACGGACAAATTTAACACATTAAATCCACACGTAGAAAAATAAATTGTATCAATACAAAAAATAATGGGTGCTTAAAATATATCGATCGATTTTATATTGATATTTTTAATATTCAGTATTGAATTTTTTGGACGAGGTTGATATTTTTTTAAATTGGATTTTATATGTTTTTATTTTTTTAACTATGACAAGAAGATTGATGATTTAGCGTTTTATATATTTCTTATTTTAGGTTTCGAACCTCTGTGCTAAGTGAATTAACTCACAATTCGTATGCAATCGGATCATTCTATCCCGTTCGCGCTTATTCAGAATGTAGGCATTAAAGCGAGATAGAAGACGGGCAACTTTCCCTTTTGTAACAGATACACGGCATTCTGCAGGTAAGCTCACATCAAATAATACAGTTTTATACCTGACCAAAATGAAAAGGAAAGTAAGAAGATTGCGATATCATCGAGTTCTATTACATCACAGCATGTCATTCTATTCTCTCTTGGGTACAGTTTCTTCAAAAACGAAGCCCTTAAAATCTAACGATGCTTATTGGGGTCTTATGATATTGAAAAAGTCATCTAAATCCAGAGCAAATTTGCTTTTCGTCTGAAAATCATCATACAAAAAATGAACGCATGCAAAGCATGATTACAGTGTTACCGAGTGAAAGTCAAATTGGGCCGTCGGATTTGGTAGATCACATGCAAACGGTCGCATGTCCGTTGCATGATCGATGGATCTCGCTCCGAGCACACTCTAGATCCGAAAAGATAAATAGGCGACGTTGGATCGACGCGATCAGATGTTATTAGCAACGTTCCGTCTTCGGCAGGCGAACCACGCTTCCAAAAATAAGAAAAAATATGTGGTTCATCCTCGACGAACAGAAGATCATCAGTCGACATCATCAGTCACGATCATGATTCGATTTCTGATTGTACAATCCTTGCTCGTACACGATTGCTCCACATTTATACATAAAAATTGTTGAAATCGTTCGTCAATTATAACTTGAAAAATTACTTCTAATCTTGGGCTTATCATGAAAAACACATTAATGTGTCCACGCTCATGATCTTCATATGGATAAGTAGATTACGGAGTGGCTCAAAATACATTTATAACATAAACATTTAAGAACCAAACTTCATAATTTGCAGAATATACAGGATGTTTTGCAAATGGATCACCAATTTTTTTTTTCGGGGGTTAGGGGAGTCTTTTGCTACGTTTCACATATAATCCCAATATCCGAAGTGTTACGGTTGTCGAAATAGATTTTTTTTAAAAAATACCTATGATTTCACTTTAAAAATACCTATGATTTCACTTTAAAAACACCCAGGATTTCTTTTGTGGGGATCTCTATCCTATAGATTAATTATTTTGGCGGTCCTATTCTGTAGCGCGCACGTTCTTCAGACCTGACACCAATGGATTTCTTTGCTGAAGATGTCCTCTATTTCGTAGCTCAAACAGTCTCCAGAACTGACACCACTGGATTTCATTCCCTGGGGATGCCCTCTATTTCACAGCTCAAACAGTATCCAGACCTGACACCACAGGATTTCTTTGTCTGGGGACGTACACTATTCCGTGGCTCGCGTGGTCACCAGACCCGTCACCAATGGATTTCTTCGCCTGGCGACGTGCTCTATTCAAAATACATGTCTTGCCATACGACACATATGCCTTTCCAAAAATGAAAGAGAAACAGTACACTGGTAACAAATACCTCTTCAAATTTAACGATTTATTAAATAATATGTATGACATGTAGCCAGGGCCGTAACAAAGGCGTGGCAAAGCAGGCGCCCGCCACGGGTGCAACTGGGCTTGGGGCGCAAAACCCAGAATACCGACCGGGTCGAGAGTTGCACATGCTTTTTATTTGACTCAACCATTTTACTTTACATTAACCAACACTGATTGACTCTGTCCGTTTTATAACATATACTAGGTTGTCTAATCCCTCTTTTCTTCGTTATCGTTATGTTCAAGTATGGCATTTGATCGCGAGAAGCTCATTCGTCATATCAGCGGTCCAAAAAGGGGACCGATTGAGCACACACACCTTATGGCCACTCCGTCCTCTTTTAGGGCATTTTGCGATACTTTTAGGACTATATTTGTATATTATTATAAAACATACATTATAATAGTATTAAAACATGGATATCCGCGAAGGGGAGGGGGGGGGTGTTAAGTTAGATACTTGCCACGGGCGCTTCTAACCCTAGTCACGGCTCTGTATGTAAATCATTGTTGGAAAGGTTTTAATCCAGAGAGCTTTTTAAAACTAAACTAAGCGTCAAAATAGTCGTTACATTTTTTTAAGCCAATTCGGTCTATGTGCAAAACATCCTGTATGATAACAAAAGTAATGTTATTTGGGCCAACAAAGATATTCACCTCTTCATACACTTGATGTTCAAGGTAACAAGCCCTACAATATATCGAAAGGCGAATGTATAAACAGTAATAACAAAACGATCATTTCAATCGGTGGGAGCTCACGAAATCAAATAAGAAACATTTAAATACAGCGTCGCCGAAACGCAAGGTCTGTTTAAAATACAGCTGCTGTGCGTGAGAGTGTACGGGAACACCCGAGGCTGTCAATTTATTGAAAGACTTAGATCTGCACCCGTATAAAATCCAACTGATGATACAACTGATTGGGTTGACGCAATATTCATAAAATGTAAGTGGAGCCTAAGGATTGCAAAACAATGCATGTATCTTCTTCTGTTCGCTTGTGAAGTCTTATGTATGCAAATGATAAATAAATTCCATTATTAAATCACAATGTCTTAATTTTTCCGCTCAGTTTTAGGCCTTTTCAGTATCATTATAAAGATAAAGGGCAGCTAAATAAAAAAGCCGCATCCCCGGTTCGTCGTTCACCGGAGACTTACATCAAGGGCGAAGCCCTACGCTACTGAGAGCGTTGACGTCTAGTTATTCTTTGCGCTGTAGTTCCATCATCCAGGACTCTAAATTAATCCTTAAACGTGCAGATAAACCACTATTGATTTATCAATAATATCTATTTTCTGCCCATTAACTAATTGATTTGTTATAAATATCACCAAATTTAGTTTTAATCTCTGATCAACGTTCTCTCACTGTTGAGTTTGAAATAAGTTCAATAATTAGATGTTAGCATTCGAAGACTCGGATAAAATTCACACATTCAGATAGAACAAAGAACAGTATGGTCCTGAAGATTCTTCTTGGTGATGATTATTACAAAGGTCATAAAGCGAACAGGAAGAATGACAGGTGGATGAAGTCCTATTATTATACACAACTAGTTTCTGTTTTGAATTGTGTTGTTAGTATGCGCAGACATTCTGCGCAGAATGGTAATTAGCGACATTTTAAGAGACTTGAGACTTTAGTATAACCAGCACAAAATTCCAATAAACGGATGATAGTGATTGAATATATATTTATAAGTCGCCATAATAAATCGATGCTAATGAGGTGCCTGAGCATGAAATAGGAAAAGTGAAAAATCTTCCCAGCGAAAGATTGACGTGACCCGAATTAACCACTCGCTTGATTATCTCTGGGGAAAAAAACGGACGTCCGTCAATTTTCAAAGCAGATTTTCATTGCAGTACATCCACGATGTCGTCAGTGACTTCTTACTTCACCTTCACGTGACGTAAGATGGTCTATCAATTACAGGGACCGAGTCACGCCCACGACCCAGAGATGACAATCTCTCGCCGCCTCTTTTGTTCTTAGGAATGCAACAAATCCATATTGAGCGAAACGAGCTGACGCTTTGATTAGTGTATAATTTGCAAATGCAGTATAAATTATCAAAACGCCAAGACCTATATTTAAATATATCCATATTTCACTTCCCCTTCCTCAATGGCTCTGCAAAATAACTATTTTTAGCCAGAAAATAATATTGAACGTGCATTCAAAAGGGGTGCTATTTTGTGACAGCCCTGCTATGCGCAAAGATGGCGGATCGGTATAAAACGCGGGAAAATTAAACATCTGATAATCTTATTCAAGTTATTATGCCACAAAAGCCAAAAACACACAGATTTTTATGTCTGCAGATGTCAATATGGGTTTCAGGAATTTAAATCAGGCAATATATGCTTAAGGGATGAACTGAGTATGGGACGACTTTTGAATTTTGATTGAACAATGCATTGAAATCTCTAATCTGGTCAGATCCACGACAACAATCGAGCAGTTACTGCAAAGACTGTGATCATCATGGACCACTGTGCAAATATATTTAAAATCCTTGGCAAAACGAATAGGATGGGTGTTATGGGGTAGGATACCCATCCTACCCCAACATTGCGTTCTTTCCAACACAATCTAAGCCCGGATAGACTGTAAAAATATATATTTTGAATCAATGACATTAATTGTTGACAGTAGCCTTATCTGCCTCGTTTCAATTCTCAAAGAAGTTTGAGAGTTTTTGAGCCGCATAACTTTTTTTCCGTTTTGATGAGTTTCGTCAATGTGATATAAGATTTGTGTCCACGAAGACGGTATGCATAGACTTATCTGGCGCAAAAAGCAAAAAGTATTATCTGCTGATGCATGACGGGATTTGACGGCTATGTACGCCGAAGTGTTAAATAATGAAGGGGTTCACCTCTCAATCGATTTAAATCGTTTGTAATACACTTTGCCTTAAATATCCCACCGTACAAACAAAACATCGATTTTTTTTGATGTAGTTCTTATTTAAAAAGAGAAACGGTTTCTTGTTCAGGAATCTGAGAAGGATCCGAGGAAATTAACGTTACAAGGGCTGCTGAGGCTCGGGGATTTTTTTGTTTCGAAATTGGCACACCTGGCGCGTAAGGGAGTCTTAACAGTCAATTTCTTTGATCGAGCGCGTTTGTCGACCATTTTGTTCAGTCACAGTAAATTCATTCGATGGAGAGGTCGTCGCACACTCCCACCACCATCCCACGGTCATCCGTTTTTTGACTTTGTACAACAATACCGCGGCGAATATCCATCGGAAGCTTGTAGAAGATTAAGGTAGTGATGTGATGAGTCAACAATATGTTACTAGGTAAGTAGGCTAGGTTATTTATAAAAGATCGAACTTATGTAAAAAAAATTGAAGAACAAGTACGAAATGAACGCCGTGTGACGCTTGATGACCTTCACGACGAATTATTTTCTGGCATTTCTGGAACTCTCCTTGGTACTATTGTGTCGGAAAAACTTGCTTACAAGAAGCTATGTGCGTGATATGTGCCCAGAATGGTCAGGAAGAAGCTTTTTTGGACTCTATGAGTATGAGACGTGGTAATATCACCATACCTCAAAATCTAAAAGATTATCTGGGTAGCCAGAAAGCACGGTCAACTGTACTACCACTTGACTCAGGTCCTCACCGGGCACGGCTGTTTTGGTAGCTACCTACACAAAATAGGCAAAGAGACGACATTTGTCTGCCTAGCACGAAGCACCGAAAAGGACATGCTACGGAAGGAGCTGGGAGTCAGCTCGCTCTCCCTTAGCAACATGGTACCTTCATTATTAACGGATACTAGGGCAAGGAATGCGTGGTGCAAATACACTTCGTGTGTTGTGCGCTATGCAGCAGAAGGAGTTTGAGTGTGTGGGCGTCATCTGGGTGAGCCAAAGCGGGAGCTCTTATTTCATGGAGTGTGATCATGTTTAAGCTTCATTGAATCTCCGGATCGGCGCGCTTATTGATTGCAAATTCAGAATTTATTTAAATAAATTTGCCTTTCTGGACTTTTATTATATTGATCTAGTTTAATATATTTTGATCCTGGATAAATTTTGTAACCTTATATTCTGGATGACCCTGGACCAAGATCCTTTGAATAAAGATACATATTATAAAGCATGCATGCAGGCGTTTTTCTGTGATGAGATCCATGATGTAATAGTTTGCTAATTAAGCATTCAACAACAAATTCTGACAATCATCATAACACAGCCAGGACTGTTCAGATCATGATTTTGGTGTGAAAGTATATTTTAAAAGAAATTTTCAATCAAAAAGTCTTTGTTTCAAAGATGTTCGAATCGAGAAATTAACGACATTGATTTGATGATCAACTTGAGATGTTGTGCCGATTTAAAGATCATCCTTAATCACTTTGGATGCTAAGAATGGAGCTTTGTCTTCAAACCTGTTTGTTTCATTGAATAGCGTGCTTTGTTTATGCATATGCCGCCGCCCGCAATAACTAACAGCGTCGCGCTCATATTTCGCCAGATTTAATTGGATGCGAATTTAAATCTTTATGCATATGTCACAAAATAATCACTTTTATCGAGGATTTATGGTTTTAGCTATTCTTAGGCAATAAAATAACCAATTTAAAATATCGTTAAATAATAACAACATCGCTTTTATCGACGAACAAAAAATAATCAATAGAAAATAAATAAAAAAATGGCGCTTTTCTGCTCTTTTTGCAGTTTCGCTCGCCTTGTCTAGTAGTTAACCTTGGTGAGATGATTTATTAACTCTGTATCTAAGATTTTCAAACTAAGACATTTTTTATTGGCCATGTTAGATTCGATCCAAATGTAATGTTTGTGTCAATTTGGCCTCCGTTTTCGAACGTTTTTCCAGATTACTGATGGTATTTTGCCGACTGTCGATCGTGCACATTTCGATCGTAACCGGCATCAGGACCGAGCCCGACCGATTCCACCCTGGGCGATTTTATTGCTGTGAAGTATTTTGATTACCTCATAAATTCTCAAATAAACATATCAACAAGTCATTCAAATTTGTACATGACGAAGAACGACTCTGAACCGAGCACGCTTCAATATTTTCATGAACTGTTCAGATTGATCCGATTTGGAAATCCTATTCTACGTGATCCCATGAAGCAGGTCGCACTAATGTCTCGATCACGTTTTATTTTCAATAGGAAAATTGCCCAATCACACAGATAGGATTCTGTTTAACGTGGCGTTTGTGATTTTTTCCCCCAGCGGTTTCGCGAAAAATTTCCGCGGACGCTGAGATTCAAATGCCGAAGAGATCGATGGATGAAATAAGTGATCGAGATCGTTGAATTGAGATCAATTCTATCGAAGCAAATTGAATGAATCCCACTTCAGACACATTTGGGTTTGAATAGTACAGGATCTTTCAATAAGAGCGCTCAATTTTTAAATATAAATAAAACAAGTTCTATATAAGATATCTACCTAATTTTCTTTGCATTTAAAAGAATATTTTATGGCAATAAATATGAAATATAACATTGTTCAAATATCTGCTGCAACTTTGCTTGATAGCACGTATTCTGGAGGTCCAATTTTCGATGACTGTCGCATAAATCAGACTGAATTTGCTGGATGGCGTTCGTTATTTTGACTTTGAGGGTATCGATTGTTTGTGGTTTATACGTATAGATCGGCAATTTAAGATAGCCCCAAATGAAGAAATTTAAAGGCATTAAATGGCACGATCTCTCCTTGCCCTCAAATCGCTCGTGCAGAATGTTCATCGTGGCATGCGCTGCGTGACACGTAGTGCTGTCCTATTATAACCACAGACAATATTGCTTTTTTCACACATCCATTCATCCAAAAATTAAATCCAATCTCGGAATACCGGACAGGTTTTAGGTGCTCATAAATCGAGACATTCTCGCCAAAATCTGGACGCTTGGAAATAGTGGCGTAACTACTAATTGGCGAGCTTAGGCGATGCCTAGGGGCAATGACTATCTAATCTATGTATACATATATACAGTACATATATGTTTTTCAATTGGTTATATTAATATTTCCCTACCGGTGATGTATTTACTACACCTCGACTCTAATAATGGGAATATCGATATGAAATATAATTAAACAAATAGATTTATTAGTAATTTTTGATCAAATTTATCAATGTAATTTCTTAAGCTATTCTTTGGCTCGGAATTGGATTACCATCGTTATACTCATCGCTAAAGATGAATTTTTTGGCGAAACGTTTCATGAACGGAGCACTAATTTTGAAAATAAAAATTAATAATTTGCGCACACTTTTTAACACCAAAACTTTTTATGATAATTTGCCATACACTATTAAATAATTTGCAATAAATTTGATAGATGTTGCTTTAATAACATGACCGCTATAATCTAATAAAGATAGAGCGTTCTTATTGAAAAGCCCTGTATTTATGCTTTTTGATTGCAAATTTGTATTTATTATTTTATTTTGTTTAAGATACGACTCAGAATAAAATGCACATTGATATACATATTCATTGAGATATTTACAAAGTGAAAAATAAAAATATTTCATAACATCGAGGCATGAATAAATATATAAAGGCGTTCTTATCATTATCATCATATTTAATGCCAAATATGTTTCATTCCTTGAATCAAGTGATTAATCAATAATAGCTAAATAGTTTGAGGATCTCTAAGCTTAGTATTGCAATCACAATCAAATGAACCTACGCTCAAAGTAATAAAGATGAAGCATTTAAACTAATCATTTAAAAGCATATGCAAGCGTATAATATGTAAGCAATTGATGATTTAATTTGCATTTGTAAGTGTTAAATTTTTTTAAAAAAACTCCATTAAGTTCTATCAAATCTGCTTAGAATTTGTATTTAATTCATACGCCTCATCGACAAAGATCAGCCGAGGGTGACTTTCGGAGGGTTTTGTGATACTGATCATGACCTGAACAGCTCCTGGTTCGATTATAGCCACTGACTGCTCCAAAATGTATTTAAATTCAGTCGTGCCACTTATCGTTATATTGTTGATAATAATGTAAATTCGCATTATAACAGCATTTATTTATCAGTCCGCCTTAAAGCAAGTCCTGGACACGTCCTCGCCATCTTATGGCCACTCGATGTTCGAAATTACGGCTGTATTTTCTATTCCACCCAATAGTCTTTAATTCCAAAATATTTGGCTATGTTCGCCTTTATTGCATGTTGTGATGCTGCTAATATTGACTCAATCAAAATAAGATCTCATGTTCTTCTATTGGTTGTTTCGTTTGCGGTTACCCATTAAAGTCATCCCGATGTTCATGCTCTGCATCCGACATCCATCCTCTCGATTTTTTCGAAGCTTTTTTGTGCAATTGCTGATATTTTTCCAGGAAGTGAACCGGATAGCTCTTTGGCATCTGTCTAGCTGACGGACGGTTCCAGAGCCGATCACATGACATCATTCCTGGATCCGAAGAGAGAGAGAGGCACGCGGGTCCGGTGCCGGATTGGTCATCACTGGAAATAGAGTGCAGTTCACTTACATGCGACATTCACTCTATCAAGTGTCACCTCTAAAATTGAATTAATGCGCCGACCTACACAATAGGGGAGAGCAGCTTGTTACCAGCTCGACAAATTACCTCGCAAATTTCGGAAACGATCCACACTCCAATTATCCGTGTCCATGACGTCCATCCATCACGTTGCGTCGTCGCTGCAGCAGCGGACTGTATCAGATGCCCAAACTTCATCAGGGGCAATTAATTAGGACGGTGCTTGATTAGACTGGATCAGCTGCTCAATGACACATACACACTCTTCTGAAGAATACTGTCTTACAGTCTTTCAACACACACATACTGCACACACAATAGCTAAAAGATGAAGCTGTGTATTGTGTAATATATAATAAAATAGGCTTGCTACTGGTCTAGTGGTTACTTTATGCTACGTATAGACACAGTAGAGGTGACTCAACGCATGCGCATAATATGTCTATAATGGCAGCATGCTTTCGCTAAGTAAGGGGGGAGCTGGATTTGAACCGAGAGATTCGCTCGAGTGCTATTAAAGAAAAGAGCTTCTCGCTATCAGAGTCTCGCAGTAAGAAAAAAATATTATTTTGAAAACATGCTTGAAGTAACATTAACCCCTACGGGAGTACTATCGGAGACCCTCCGTAACCCCCTCCACTATTCAGAAAGAGCACTCTTGCACATTGAAGCTTGGAGACAGATAGAAACAGAGAGAACTTTGCGCAGTTCGGGAGACTGAGATGGAGAGCTTCATCCCATGCATCGCATGATTGTATAGATCGTTAAGCCCAAATTTATCGACTTATAATGATTTTGATTTCAAGTGTGTTATTTGTTTACGCAAAGAAATGACTAAATATTTTGTGCTATCGACAATGTTTGTTTTTTTAACTGCTTGCTGTTCTTCCCTGCGTGTTGAATGAGTCTTTGTCCAATTATCATTTCCTTCTAAAGGAGGAGCAAATGAATCGATTTTTTGTGCATTGTCTATGTAAAGAAATTATGTGATCTTGTATACTATCAAATGTTTATTTACAATTGACCCTGCCTCGAATTGAAAATTGTCTTACGCTGATAGGAGTTGACAGAAAGTAATCGGTGTAAAGCGATTATGACATCAATGACTTCATCGATTTTAAATTTGCTCACTTACGAAAAAGGCATCGAATGCTTTGTCATTTAGTCTGGATCTGATTTTGGAAACCAGGTAGCCTGCTGCTGAAAATGCTCGCTCAGCCTCCACACTCGTTGGAGGTATCGTCATCAGATATTTAAATGCTAGTTCGAGTTGATGACCGCACGAGCGCCCATTTTGGTATATCTCCCAAAATTCCCGATTTCCCGACAAATTATTTATTTCCGTCGCTGCAGATGAATACTTATATACTATAATACTTTGATGTGATTCGTAATTATATTACGGAGTAACACAAAAATTCTGAACCCCATATCTTTTATATTTCATATCGATAGTCCCATTATTAGAGTCGAGGTGTAGTAAATACATCACCGGTAAGGAAATGTTAATATAACAATTTGAAAAACATATATGTACTGTATATATGTATACATAGATTAGACAGTTTCTGTTCCTAGGCGTTGCCTGAGCTCAGCAATTAGTAGTTACGCCACTGTTTCCAAGCGTCCAGATTTCGGCGGGAATGTCTCGATTCAGTAACCTTCATCGTGCTGGTGAGGTGTACGATTTCTGGTAAATAAATATTTCAATCCCGAATTTTTCGGGATTAGGTTTGCTAATCCCGGGATTCATGAGCGTCTAAAACTCTCCGGGATCCGGGAAGACACGCACATTTATATATATTGTTTATGTTTACGCAAAGAAATGAACGAATATTGTGCGCTATCGGCAGTGTTGAGGTTCATTTATTGATATACAAGCTTGACTTACGATGCGCGGTAGTGAGAGAAAATTGTATTTGCATGAACGATAAATGGTGGACATTCGATTATACTATCTATGTTTACGTCAATTTATTAAATTCTTAAATATATATATATAAGGCATTTGATTATTATTATGATCCCAAATGTCCTGAGCAGGTCCTCGCAATTTTATGGCCACTCGATGTCCGAAATCGTCGGTGAGCTTGCTATTTAAGCGCATTTGGTATGCTGCAATGATGAATAATTGAATATTAGCAGTATTTTAATTTTAAAAAAATATGTTAAGAACCTCATATGACATGTTATATGAAGCATGTCTGCATTTCTAAATATGTAAGTCCGTCCCAATCAGCTCAATATCAGCGAAGATGTCTCCCACTTTAATGGATCACATTTAAGGATTTGTTCCACTTGTATGCACAATTCTGCAAATAGATCATTAGGTCATTTTTCATATTATGTCACAGTTTAAATGGACATTTGTATTAATACATCTACTGGTTGGAGTGCAGTAGGTAAGCTTGCGTATACAAATTTGGCGATTAGTTGCCAAATGTTGCCCAAGGCTCGCGATCGCTGCATTAGAACAGACTTTCCCTTTGATATTTAAGAAAATGCAGTCTGCAATGCATTCGTCTCAAAACAGGTTTAGCATCAAGCCGATAAATTTAAAATGCATCTTTTGAAATGCTGCTTGCTATTTTCGGCGGCCGGCTGTAGGTGTCTGCACTTTTTGTCATAGATGCACTTTTGGCGGTCATCGGGAAAGAACGCGAAGTGCGCCGTCGCCTATTATTCTTTACTTGCAAAACGAATTGCTATTCTCCTCTGGGACGAATCTAGGACAAAAGTTTGAGACCGATGTCCAAAGGTCAAATATTGCTCTCACAGCTTTTATTAACCACTTGTTCATATTTTCCGTGCATCTTATATTTCCTTCTTAATCAGAAGCTCAGTATATTTTGTCCATTAAATCAGCAATTGAAAAGTGAGAGTTTTTGCTCGAAGGCAGGGCTACTATATATGCTACTATTAGGGTATTCCAAAGAAAATTCAAGACCCATGGACAACTAAAAATATCAACCATATTTTATTGAAAAGATTAGTCCTTTTAGAATCCGACAAAATAAGGATAATTAGTGTATTAGGGATTTTCAAATTCAGTTGCATTAAGGCAAATTGGCTTGAACGTCACAATAAGCGAAACTTCAACCAGCAGTTAATCGGAAATAGCGAGAATCGTTTGCAATGCCTCCGTGTCCGTCGCATATATTACAAGCATATTTTATTATATATTACACAAAGACACCTTCATCGTTTAAAGAAGCAAAGGCAAGGATAAAACAATAAGGATAGCTGTTATATCCCTACAATGGTAATTACCTCCAGGTTAGGAACCACTGGTCTAGACGCTACGCTGCTACGGTGATCGTATAAATCATAGAAAATGCCGCAAAAAGCCCTAAAAGAGGACGAAGTGACACCAAAAAGTTTTTATGTCCAATCGGTCCGCTTTTCGGACCGCTGATATGACGGATGAACGCCTCGGATCAGAACGGAACAATTACAAACTCTCATTATGAAACGAGTTGACCGAAGAAGACTGATCGGGTGGGTTGTTTAAATTTTACAATCGGTCAAAAATATTTTTGTCTTTATTTTTATAGCCATGCCCTTGTTACGGCCCCGCGTTTGAAAATATATAAATGCATTAAACATGCAAAATTTAATAATGCTTACATGCAGGACGCTGAAATATTTCATTTGTTAACCCGTTGGTTAGTAATCGCGCATATATGCGTTCGAATTGATACAGATAGTATTGTCACTTGTATTTCAACAATTACTTTTGAATGATTAGATTTGAATGTTTTTTTTTTTAATATAATACAAAATAGAGAGTCATCATGTCAATTATCAATAGATGACGACAGAGTATACATTAAGATTATAATGGATTTGTCCGTATCCGGTTGAAAACCATCAGATATGAGGTATTCTTAGATTGTTGATGATCATTTTGGAATCGTAATAAATAGTAGAAAGTCAAATAAATCAATTACATAAAAAAGTAATTCTATTTGAAATGCTATTGTATCGATTGTATTAATCGGACCAAATTTATCGATTTCGAGCTTCAATAAATGCGTTTTTTATCAACAGTGTTGAGGTTTATTTATTGATATACAAGCTTCACTCACGCTGCGCCGTCCTGGGAGAAAAATGACACACGAATATAGCATCTGTGTTTAAGTCCATTTAAAACCAGCGCATTAATCAAAGGTTCATCTTACCATCGTTCTCGGTGAAATTTCTTTAATTGGATCAACCTTTTGATGAGTATGTACTCACATGTTGATCGCACACTCCAGAGAGTCCAGAGAGAGTAAGCACGCACATGTTGCGACGCCGCTGCATACACTATGCAGCACGCGCTCTCAACAGTGCGTCCATTGATGCCTTGCGCCTAAAAATGTTCCTGTATTAATATAGCCTATTTTTAATGACCTCGATGGACATAGCGGAAATTCAGCGAGCAGTTCATGCGGCGCAATCGATTCAGCCTTATATAGGTCAGGTGATCTCGATAAAAAGAAAATCATTCACTCCTCGGGGGGCCTAAATTTAATTTCTGTTCGCGGTGACCTTAGAATTAGAAGGCAAATAGCTGGACTTGAACAGGTCTCTTAGATAATTTTCACACGATTCGGCTTACCTTCGTTCGGCGGGTATCCGGCGTACGGATCTATGAGTCATGTGATGCCAATAATTATAATAACAATGGTTGATGGATGATTATGCAACGGCAGACGTGCTCCATGATGCGCTCTTTTCGTGCAACAGCATCTCGCCGTTTCTCTCCAGTGATTAAAGGTGACTTTGTCAATGAGATATTTTCAAGGGCAGACAGATTTACTTATAATAGAGTAGTTTGTCTCGTCGTTATACTTATGAATAAAAAAATTGGCGAAAAAATGTTGCCTGGCAGGCCACGCTAGCACTAGACGGATAATCTTTAGAATGCCTTTTTTCTTAGCTGAATATCAGAAAGCGGATGCAAGAGGCCAGCAGGAGGAGAACAGAATGACGAGCTGGTGATTGTAAACTAGACCTTCGTAACGTACTCACATTTTAATTATGCACTTCACCGGCCATGCTTTTTCATAAAACTCTTTGTCGTGTTGCTCCTTTTGCCACCATTGCATATGCATTATATGACCAAACGTGCATCTCATACACTAAGTCACAAAATTCATACGAGATTACTCTTATTTATCGACTTTTACTTAGCCTTTCGTGATCTTAACCACTTAAAGGCCAGCGACTCACCGGTGAGTCGCTATGTTTTTTCTGGTGAATCCAAAAATGTCTTCAGATTTAAATGGATTAGGTGTTTACCATTTTATTTAAAATAAGTTCAACAGAGATCACAACATTTTATACAATTTCTAATATATCCAAAATCGCTGGAAGTTAAGAGTTAAAAAAAAAGCTGCAGCAGTGATTTTTGTCCAAAAGAAAAATGCTTATTTTTGGACTATAATCATCATTATTGATAACATCAACTATTGGAAATTGGATAAGATGTATTAGGGTGTCCCATAAGTTTCTTTCGTTTTCATATTAAAAATAAATAAATAAAGAATTGATCGTTTCACCTTGCTGAAGTAGTTCATAATAAACCACCCCTTTCTAGTCCCACCAAATGCATAGCAAAACTTTTTTTGGATGTAGGCCAGATTTAGCTACAGTTAAAGCTTCTGTACCCTTGGTCCGAGACGGTTTACGTTGGATATTCTCATAGAGTATACAACTTTCATCTTCAGTGACAAGTCTCTTCAAAAAAGCTTGGCTATTATGTCGTTGGAGAAGAAGATTGCATGATGAAATACGCTGAAGTTTATTTGAGTCAGTCAGTTCATGAGGAAGCCACACATCTGAACGATTGATGTAGCCCAATTCTATCAGATGATTATGGACGGATGTTCGTGGAATTTCTAGCTTGTTAGCTATTTCGCGACAGTATATCGCGGGTCTTATTCATCCATGACTATGATTAGATTTGTGTTCATTTGCGAAAGAAACTTATGTGACAACCTAATACATATTTGATCGAAAATCTGATTCATCACCGCTACTGTAAACTCTGAAGATTCATATTGCATTTAAAGGAACCCAATTTTCTTCATCAGCAACAGAATTTCATCTGTATATGAGGAATGGATTGGATAGTCTAAAAACGAAGCTATTGTATTTTTTGCTGTTTTTTATTGGTTGTTGTACACAAGATCATCTTTAATTCCATTGACTAATGCTAATCTTTCCAAATCAACGTTTCAATCAAAACAGGCGCCCGCCACGGGCGCAACTGGGCTTGGGGCGCAAAACGCAGAAGAGAGACCTAGTCGAGAGTTACACATGTTTTTTTAAAATTCTATTTGATCATTCTACTTTATACGAATCATCATTGATTGACTCTGTCCTTTTTTTATAATATATACTAAGTTGTCTAGTCTCTCTTTTCTTCATTATTGCTTAAACATTAGGCCGACCCTTTCAGCATAAGCCCGCAATAAATAAAGACAACAATATTTTCCACCGATTCCTATTCGGGTATGGCGTTCGACCGCGAGGCGCTCAAACGTCATGACAGCGATCTGAAAAGCGGACTGATTGAACACGCAGATCTTGTGACCACTCCGTCTTCTTATAGGGCTTTTTGCGGCATAAGTTACATAGGTTGTATTAATTTACATACCCATGTTTCCTCCATGGTTATGAATTGCTGCAAAAACTTGGCCTTATTGCTGTGAAACATCGCCAAATACTCGATTGAAACATCATCACGAGGCTGTTTTTGTTGCATTGTGAGCAAACGCGATATCCATCTTGCGCACAGCTATCTCATGTCCAAATTTTTAGTTAATATGCGATGTACAGCATTTTTCTGTATATTTATCTTAGTATATTATTAGCACTCTCTACGGAAGTCTTTCCACGCCATAGAAAGTTGTGTAATAGTTATTAGCAATTACCGTCCTCCCATTTCATTTAAGTTGACTGCTTTCCAGCCTCCTTCTTCTTTTCCAGTATACAGGATACCTTTACAAGAATATTAATTTCCTGAATCACAGAGCGACCATCTGGTTTTTACAGAAATATGGCGCAAAAACATTTTCCGCAGAACAGGTAAAAAGAAAAATATTATATTAAATATGGGTTTTTCCAAACATATGATGCGAAAGGAATTCTTTTTACTCAAGTTAAAATGAAGAAAAGAATTAAAATTTCCTTACGGAGCATGAAGGAAAACGTGATTTTTGATACAAATTCTATGAAAAAAAATCTTGGTCTGGCCAGACCACTTTCATTGACTTTAGGTGTTAAAATAGAAATTAACACAAGCATCCAGAACCTTTTTTGTAAATTCTAAATTTTGTAAAACCTTTCAATGGACAAAGTCAGGGAGATTTGGTAAGATCTATACATAGGTACTATTTAAAAAAAACTCATCATAAAAACAAAATGGTCTGGCCATCATATTGACAGAAGAATTAATAGCTATCATTTTTTTTACAAAAATATGTATTATGAACACAAATCATAAATCAATTTCAATCTGCCAAATGCCAATCTTCTCAATAACCTACTTCTCCTTGTTCTATCTAAAAGAAAAACTGAATATTGTGGAAGAATCGTATAAAAATCCTTATCTAAACACGAGGAGTAAAAAATCACTCGATTAACCGTTTGCGTGCAAAGCGTCGTTTTATCTTTGCAAGGAATTTCTGCCAAAAGTGCGGCGTGTCGATACATAGACGCTGAACTACAGTCTGCATATATTATATCTAATAGTTTCATATACCATACATGTTGTACGTTTGCCCGCTATGTTTTGTCTTTTTTACGTGGTATTTTTTATAAGAATTAGCTAAATTTGGCACTCGAACGGCTAAAGTCTATGCTAAGCACGAATATCAGGGAAAAAAACGATATCTCAACGTACGTGCAATGGAATCAGAGAGAGTTGAATAGGAATGAGCATAAATATATCATTAATACTGTAAAGTCCGGGCGATGCCCACAAGAAATTCAGAAAACTCTACTTTTTTCGTAAAATTGATATCCATTTATAGCTCAATTCAACGCACAAAATCTGATCTTTGAATTTTGTCAATGAAATCCACGCCGGGTCTTCTTTTTGCACGAGGAATGCGTAAACCGTGCAAAAAAGATCAGGTTTATTGGATTTTGTGTATTTAAAAAAATATATATACACTTTTTTCACAATATTTTGTAGCTCACTGTACATAAATACTAGTAAAATCGCGTGCTTCTTAAGTTGTTTCTTGGAGCTCAAATACAGCCTCTAGGAATCCATCGAGGAAGTCATTATCTACACTTTATTTACCTACTGTTAATAAGTCGTTGATGATGGTTTTAATTTGATGCATTTCCCATATGAATTATTCACATTTTCACGGAAGTCAGATAAGAAGACATAAATACTATGTGGCAATACTATTCGAGTACTATCGTATTTGCCTTTCGATTACTTCTTTTCAAAGTCATCTTTTCCAATCATTAAATTTCATAAAAACGAAAATCTTCTTGTACTTTTTAGCTTTTGTTCAATAGCAAATATTGTATTACAAATCTACAAGTGCTCTTATTGTACTGAAAATTCCTGCACTATTCAACACTGTCCATGACATAAGAATGGATGTAAAAATCCTTAGATTGGTGCATGAAAATAGTCGATATGAATTTTCTAGCCATTTTTTGTAGCAAAGATTGAAATAATTATATAGGTTCATCCAAATGCAGCGCCTAAATGTCAGCACTGTATAATGTTTACACGGGACGTTTTTTCAAATAACATAAGCCATTTTGTTTTAGTAGAAGGTAGTACAATTTCAATCATGGTCATAATTAACCTTAACGGAATATCAACACCCTTATTATCATTTAATCTTGTATTTTTGTAAAATGGCATGGAGGATTATCTATTTCAATAGTCACATTAGACTGCCAAAAATAATCCAAAGGTCTCTTATACATATAGAAAATAATATTTCTTAATTTGTCTGAAACACATACTTCGCTTATTATACATATGCAGCTGAAAATTATTAAATTAACCCTCTTAGTGCCAGACGCTAATATATTGCCGTTGTCAACATTTGCGAAAAGTGCCAACGCCGATATCTAGCCGTTTATGTGATGGCACTTTATTATTTGCATCGCCAGAGAACTGTTTCAAAATGATTTGATAAAACGACTTGGTAAAAAGTATATTAAACTATATTTCAACGTTATTGCCAGTGTCATAGGCCGCCAGCTCTTTTTGGATTGTCTTTGGGATTCTGGGATGTAGTGATACACTCACGTTTCATCCACCATTACGATAAAGTCCAGAAAAGCTTATCCTTCCTGTGCAAAACGATACAAAAAAGACGACACAATATCGTCAAGGAAACTTTGAGAAATATCAGGAAATTCTTCGTGATGATAGTCAAGCGTCACAAGGTGATCATTTCGTACTTGTTCTTCAATTTTTTGCATAAGTTCGTCAGAAATCACTGATGTTCTCTCATTCCTTGCCTCCTTGTGAGTATCAGTAAGGTCTTCTCTGAACAATCTAACCCACTTCAAGACATGTTGTCGACTCATCATATCACTAACATAAACTTTCACAATTTTCCGGTGGATATTGAAGGCGGTATTTTTCTACTAAGTCAAAAAATGGATGACTTAACAACGACAACATGAGTACCCTCCTCTGACTCGAGCCGTGTGTTGATCCCGCTATTCGTGAACATGCCAGACTGCTCGTAAAATACACAGCTACACAGCGCTAGGAAGGGCCGTGTCCAACCGGTCCGAATTTCAGATCACTGACACAACGAAGGAACGCCTCGCGATCGGATGCCATGTCCGAAAATGTCAACAGAACATGGTCTGCGTTCAGGAATGATACTCCGAAGTTGTTGAACGCCCAAACCTAACCAATTAACTAAAACTGCTTCGTTGACGTGACGACGGAGCGCGTCTGAGGATTGAAAAATGGATGACTACGCGAATTTTGCATGAATGGAAGGTGACGTGAACGCGCGACGACTTCTCTATCGGAAGAATTTACTGTGACCAAATAAAATGGCCGAAAAACACGCGGTATCAAATAAACTGATCGTTAGGATCCCTTCTACACGCTGAGAGTATCAACGTCCAAACAAACAAAAAATCCCACGGTCCCAGGAATAAAAAAAATGTTAAAAGGCAATAAATCTTGATTATACTTTTGGTATTTTCTAAAATAATATTTTAAGGAGTTTTTATGATATCTGATTTTTTTGTTTTTTGTTGCATATTTTAGACTTTTAAGAATATATCCTCCAAAGAAATTTCCAAAATTACTCTTTTCAACACGGTTGATATGATATCTCGAGTTGTAATTAGCTGATTTGCTTCAAATTTGATACGAACCTTTTATAAATAACCTTCTATTGTCCCTACCTGATTTGTGTCAAAAATGTATTTTTAGATGACTAAAAGGGTTGAAATCGTGTCAACCAGGACACACCCTTTTTACCTCGCTAACACTTTTATCAACTTATACAACTTTTTTTTGTTTTTATTGATTTTTATATTCTAAAAATATTAATACATATGTGATTAAAAAAATGCATATTCAACATATTTGTTGTTTCTCTTTTATTGAACTTGAAAAAAAACACCCAAAATTTGTGCCTCTGGACTAGAATACACCCTTAATTTGACAATTGTATTCTTGGATTTCTTCATTTAGGTATAGTTGTTTCGATCGGTACTAAAAGGGTTATTGCGATATACGAACAAAATCAAAGCTTCGGAGCAATGTTGGCGCTTCTTCGTTGAAGCAGTTGAGGAGCGGTGTTGAGTTTAGCATCTTTATTTCACCTGCTCGTACTCAAGTGCATTGCTAAATAGGTTAATCTGCATTGTTCGTTTACACAAGATTACACAAATAAACATACACACGAAGGGATTCTGCACTGTATGATAATGATATTAGATAATGACGAAGAGCGAAACGACCTAGATTTGGCCATGGTTCAGTGACTCTTCACACAAGGCAAAATTTAGATGGCGATCCCTCATTCTCCACAATGTCTCCGGTGATTCAATAGACCGAACAGCATGAGAGCACAATCGGCCAATATGAATAACCATTGATTTAGCAAAGTAAATTATCATTCAAACAATACCGGCGAACACAATGGCGATGCTGAATGGTGCCGCTCCAATGCTTCTCACCACTGCTCCAATTTCGACCCAGTGCTCGACTTGTGATCACCGACACCCATATCACTACGCCACATTCCTCGGAGGCTTGACATTTGCATACATTGCCGGGGCGTTGGCGGCTTCCATGCCGGGATATTCAATTTCTAACTCCAAAACCACAATCTATGATGCCTGGTAGCGGTTATTGGATCATCTCGTTTTCAGATTCGCTTATATGGGTCAGCGATTTCAAAATACAGTCACGCCTATCTCGACTGATGACTTGCTCCATAAAAAGCCTGGGCTGACCTTCGTGCAATGTTATACCTTATTAATCATACATTATTATACAAAGAGAATTGTGCAATAAAGGATGCAAATTGCCCCTTATCTAACCTATGCGATTCCAACAAAATATAAACGCGAGGCGTGGTAAAAGTGAAACTTCTTAGCTCCTAGAAAGACATGATTTCATGCATTGCTTTTTTCCATTTGTTAGCTGAAATTATTAGCCAAAATATTGCGTTGTGTAATACGTAATAAAATAGGCTTGCTACATGTCTCATGGTGGATTTATGCAGTAGATACTGCGCAGCAGATGCGCCAAGCGTATATATGTATGCGACAGACACGGATCCACTACAAATTATTAACCTTTTTATTCTGAACAATTGCCACAAAAAGTTTCACTTTTTGTGACGTTCAATCCGATTTGCCCTTCAAAAAATTCAACACAAAAAGATAGCAGCAGATAGTTAATGCGGGCGATGGCAGATATCAGATCGAACGCGTTTACCATACATACAATCCATCCTCCCATATAAAAAAGACTTAAAAACAATTTATTCTTCTTGGTTTTTAACCTTGTTGCTTTACTAAATCGATTAACATCAATCTCAACTGTTAATTCCAGATCACTCTATGAATAAATAACAAACTTGCGAACAATAAAACTGAAAGTATTGCGCTTTGGTGAAAAATAAATCAATCAAATCAAAATACCGCAGGGCTCCGCTCTTGACATCGTCTCCGGACTACGACGACCATACCCTTTTGTCCAGTTTTCTGATGTAAATGATTCCCAAAGGAGATTTTTCTATGGAAATTATTTATCATGTGGTTGTTAATAAGGACTATTTTTTAAAAATAGGATCCAGTTTTTAGATGAAAATCCAGCAACTCAAGCGACCTTGAATCACTTTATTAATCGCCTTTTTATGTCTTTTTTCCGATCCAGAAAATCAGATTAGGTCTGGATCGATCGTAAATGTAGATTCATCCAAATGTTTCGTCTAGATGTTTTTTTGTAATTTTTTCTCGAGTCGTCTTGCTGGAAATGGACATCAAACACATCAATATGATTTGATTCTGGCCATAATTCAATCAAAATTCTGCCGGAAGACAATGGATCTCTCGTTCGTTGTTCAATAATCCAAATGATTGGAATTGTATCATGCCCATGCGGAGACAAGTGCCCATGTGGAGATCCGTTCATGGACGCAAGCTATGTATTGTGAAAGCGTTCAGGCATGGAATCCAACGCGTAGCGCTCATTCGTGTTATCAACGGTCCGAAAAGCGGACAGGTTGGACACACAGACCTTGTGGCCACTTTTTGCGGCATTTTTGGTGATAAATACATACCTGGGACTTTCAATGATCTGCACGATCATGGAAGCCCCTCCAAAAGTGGCTCAGATCGTTTAAACTAAGACTCTAGCCCATTATACCGACATATGGTAAAATTTAAATGCCTAATTTCGCCATTTTATGCTCGCGGTTTATTAGATACGGTTGGTGCGGCCATTAAGATATCCTGAATAATTTGATTGAAAATCATGACAGGTATTTCGTACAATTGTGTTCCTACACAGCGGCATGACACCAGATTGACGGGCAATTTCTGCGGCACAGAGTTTGGTAATTATATTTAATTACCTAAAACGAAAACCGAACAATACCATTCGTGACCATAATGCCGCTCTTTTTTCGGCCACAAATGTCCATCAAGAGTGAAAAAGGAAAAGCCGAAGTGCGATACGAAAAAAAATGCATATGCAAAGACCGACAACTTTAGTAAAGGTCATTTGTGTTTCAGAGTAGATGAACAGACAGCTTCTTTTATTTGTGAGATGTTATATACATTTCTAGGTATTAATAGTAACATGGGGTCTCAAAAATGCACAATGGTGCTTTTGACACTCACGAAGGACCAATTTATATTCTGGGAAATTCAAATCAAATGATACTGTTATTAACGTCATCGTCGTCAAAAACAATGTTCTGCAAATCGTTTGCATATTTCTTTGTTTAACAGCCATCTAAGTGCCTATCATCTTACGTTTATCAGATAACATTCCACGACATTCTTTGTGTATCTTTCACCCGTTTACCTTGTCCCATGACCTGTCGACCGCCATTTCAAAGACTCGTTTGTTCAGACGATTCTATAATATTATCATATTTTCAGCACAATACGCTGAATACATTACGCTTTGACTCCGAAACAAAAATAAATAGCGGTTCAAATCATGACCCAAACAGATGCATGCTTCTCCACAGTCACTCGTTGCTTCGGATGATTGAACGACTTTCTTTTTAGTCAAAGACGGTCGTTCTTCGATGAAATATGACCGACATTGATTGACTGATGCCGTCGCGTCATCGATGTTCATTAGTCAAAAGACGAAGTGATGAAATTGATTAGTGTGATGGACGTTTTAAATCACGCAATATGAGAGTACAAAAACACATAACTGTATACTCATGAGCAATTATTAGGTCTAGGATATCTTTATCGTCCATTCAAACATGAACTTCGAGATAATGTTGCATTGCCACCAGACACCGAGCTGAACATAACAAAAACCAATATTGCGGTCTATTTATTTGTAGATGCATTGATTTTATGGTCCAGTGAATTTCGAGAGATACGCCAAAAACTAAAAAGATCACATCTATTTATGAATATTGAAATATATTTGGGGATGCTTCCATTTAATATTAAAGATTTGATCCATACTCTGGCCTGAACAAATGCATGCATTCTCATTGCTAGTCGCTGTTTAGAATATTGGATGATGTATCTCTTCGCCGACTAAATATTAGGTGGGCTTATAATTCAGTTCACTATTCAACATATCTTCCCATCATTTTGGTAGTCTTTCGATCCTTTGTTTAAAAACATTTTTGGACTTAAAAGCAAAAAACGTTTTTAGCCCGTTGGTTAGGAAACGCGCATATATGCGATCAAACTCATGTGATTCTTACACGTTGACTGCGGACATTAATGAATCAGAGACAGAGACGGAGAGAATATCTTGCGTGTCATCATACGCTCGTACATCAATGGCAAAGTCGTGCTATAAAGGCACCCCTACAAGTCTAAATATTCGTGCGAACATTTTTGGGTCACCCTAATAAAAAGCACAAATGTTCACTGCCATCAATGATTTGATATTTATAATGAACAGAAGTTGGGAATATTCTAGTGAATCCTGTATAATTAATTGATTGAACATCGATGGTCACTATTGCGTTTCTTATTAGCCGTGAAAATAATACCCGCGATTGTTATAATATATATCATATATCACTCGAGCAAAATATCCTATTTCAGTATTTTTTTGTATCAAACATCACTTAACAGCATTTTTCTTGTTCCAGTCCAGTGCGCCAATAATGAGTTTTATTCAAAAATATCCAACCATTGAATATTTTTTTCGTCGGAGATCCAATAACGAAAAAATGTTATTGATCGCTGTTATATTCGGTGATCCGCCAGTTCAGATCAGTTGCGTAATGGTAAGTCTTCATTGAACCTGTCACGCTTTCTTCTTACTTCAGAAATGTCGTGCGTTACGTCTGTCGGTGAAAGCTGCAGGTTTCCTTCAATTAATATTTCCTAACTTAACCCAGTGTCTTACATGACCCTTTGGATGCTAAAACTGACCCTTGATAACGCAAAAAAATATTGCGCAAACAATGAATGGGATGCTTTTGTAATAAATATAAACATTCGAACAGACGCGTGGCTGTTGAAATCCATCGACTTTCCCTGTAAAAAGCTTTTTTTTTGTATTCTTTATAATTGCATGTAATATTTATCAACTTCAAATTCTAACTACAATGTAAAACATATCATCCATGTCCATTTTTAATCATTAAAATTTAAAGAAAAAATTAAAATTTCTAAATAGAAATAAAATAAAATACGAAGAGTATCAACAGTGTAAAGGTTCATTTATTGATATACAAGCTTTATACACGCTGCGCTGTCCTGAGAGATAAGTGAATTTATATTAGAGCATAGCATTTATATTCTCAGTACAGAATGGATTAACCTCGCGAAAGAAAGAGAAAGACAGCAAACAAATTTCCGTTCATCAAAAATACCAAAACAGCCAAAAGATTAATCTTCTTCAATATAGATCTGAATACGGAAACCTAAATTGTGGCCCTAATTCTTATCACCCTGCGCGCCATCGAGTTTTATATATTGAACAACGTTTTGGCAATATCAAATGACAGTTCTAAATATTATCTATATATTTAAAAATGAATGTCGTTTGTATGTATAGTATACGCTCCTATACAAAACATCCGATTGCGATGAAACTTTGGTGAGTTGTTGGGTACGTACCCAAGAAGGTTTTTGATTTGGCAAAACTATTGTATGTGTGTGGAATTTATTTTACGCAACAGGGACTTAGAGAGGAGGGATGCGCGCGCAATACTGTGGTTGAGCTCCGCTCACGGAAAAGAGGGAGACAGTCGATCTTCGAGGCCCTTCAGCACAGCTTGATCCTGAATGTATTTGGTAATACTTTACCAATGACGTATTTCGTACAAGAGAGAACAATCACGGCGGGTGTTCCACAGGGATTCGTACTAGGACTCACAATGTGGAATGTCCTGTTGCACTTACCCCTGACCGAAGGGGTCAAAATTGTGAAGATAGGATCAGAAGAGCTAGAAAATGGCATGATGCACTACAAACATAAAGTGCAAAGCTCAGGTAATCAGGGTACAGCACATAAGCGCGATCAGAGTGGCTTTTGTATACTGCACAGTATCAGATGACGCCATTCTGGTACTGACTGCCATACTGCTTATTTAGCTACTCACCCAAGAGTCCAAAGGAACAACAAAGAAGGCTACTAGAGGATGTAACATGATGTAGTGGCAGTCCCGATGGAACAGCTCCATAAAAATCGGTTGACACACCAACTGATCACAGTGCTGGAAAAGTCGTTTCCTAGCATGAACTTGACCCAAGTCCTTGCCGAGCATGGCTGCTTTGGGGCGTATCTCCACAAAATAGTCAAGGAGACAAGTCCTGGAATGTCATGTCTCTCGTCTGACAGTATGATCCATGGAATGCGTGGACAAGTACACGACGTATGTTATGCTGAAAAAGGCAAAGTTCGAGCGCGAAAGACGTAAGAGACCAACATAATCGATGAGCCCAGGGGGCTTATATGGCTGCCACCCTAATGCAATACTTAACTAGTAGCCGGATGACAACTGAAGAAGAGGGGGTTTTAGTAGGTAAAAATCCCACACTATCACCATGATGGTGGTTGTCTTTTGAAAATTCCCCTCCTTCCCCCCAGTAAACAAAAAAACCTTTGAACACGCGCTATACAGTGGCGTTTGGCGCTGCAATACATGCCGGGTATTAGATAGTTTGATATAACCTCAGATTTGCGCTCAATATTTAAATTGGCATGATCCGGATTTTATGTGTGAAACAGCACATGGGTAACCCAGCTGGGTCACCCAGATTATCGCGTCGAAGGGCAGCCATTCGAATGGAGATTCAAATTAATGAAAGACTGGGTAATTTTCCTTAGAAGGTGCTGAGAAAGTACACAAAACAATCATATTGGTTTTGATGGACGGAAAATGCTTCTTGAGGGACAAGAACTCAAGCCTTTCATTTATCGGCCAGGACAAAGACCTGTGTGATACTATGATAATTGATCTTTTATCAAAATTTTTATCAACTTTTATCAAAAGGCAATGGATGACCATATTGTAATCGTTACGAAATCTTTCGACTGCCATCTTTCAGCTCGGGTATCGCCTTAAGTGCTTGCTTTCGACGTGTTCCATAACTTGTCCATCCATGAGCTCTGCGTAGAAATCATCATAAGCTTCAACAGAATAATCACATTTATATTTAGAGAATGTCATTGAGCGCTCTTACATAACCGTCTATTTAAGGCCTCTGAAAATACATGACCCACATCGGAGTCGTCTGCTTTAAATTTTAATAAGGCTCTAAATGAGGCATTTATGAAATTATTACACTTTGCATCCCATACTTTTCGGAGTCGTAGGGCATCTAAATTCACATCCAATACGTTTACTTTGTTACAATCGTAAATAAGGGCAAGGTGACCGTAGGTTACGAAATGACGGTGAAACTATTTACACCTGAATGCAAGGTTGTCAAATGATAATCACACCGACAGGTGAGTTTACAAACAATTGATTCGGTTAAACGTTTTTAATGCTTCATTCAATTGCTGCCCTGAAAACGCCATTTCAATCGAAAATTTCAGCCACACAATGAGAGAACAATTTTCCTAAATATTCCTATTCTGTATAATAGCTAAATAAATTGATGGATTATTCAAAAAAATATATATGGAATGCAATCGCATTGATGTTAGCGCTACGTACGCTGCAATGTAATATTACGATTGTTATATTGTTGCGCGCGCACTTAGAGTCGTTATGAGAATACATCACCATCGTGGTTTCATTGGATGCACTTTTGAGACCTTTATTTGCCTGTCTTTGACCTCAATAGATAATATCTCCACAAAACTTCCATTCATTCGATAATTATTGTTACATGTAATTATTAGAGTAGATCCAACTGCGAGACTTCCTTGACGAGCCTCTTTATTTAGAAATTCAAAAACATGATTTTTGATATTCCACGTGAGGTTTTTACATTTATTGGAAGAAAAACCACGATATAATATTGAGCATGGGCGATATATGTCAATTTAAAAGCAACATCTTCTGTAGCGCTGCGGATACAGAGGATGTTGGAAGATGTGCTTCCCGCGGTCAGATCTCTTGTTCTCGTGATTAATAAAGAATTTATCTAATAAGATATTTTTTCTATTCGGCGCCCGTCTACTTCCATCCTACCGTTCGGCTGCGTAATGACCCGATAGCAGAACGTACCCGCGTGCGAGCTCGGTCCATCTCAACGAGTACGTGGGAGCGGGATGCGGTCCGGGGATCAATTTAGTAACAACCTATATTTATATTTATTAAATTAATCAGAATGTATATCTCGATCTAATATTAATAATGAAGTGAAATAATTTGGCAACATTAAATAATTACTCCATCATGCTCAAAAA
Source organism: Stenopsyche tienmushanensis (assembly GCA_008973525.1). Classification (NCBI taxonomy): domain Eukaryota; kingdom Metazoa; phylum Arthropoda; class Insecta; order Trichoptera; family Stenopsychidae; genus Stenopsyche; species Stenopsyche tienmushanensis. The sequence continues at coordinate 535,550 of WACJ01000168.1, read as the reverse complement.
ATGGTTTCCAGCTATAAAACAAGTAAATCGTATAGTTAGTTTAACGTTAATTTTCTACTATTATTATATTTTTAAATAATTATTATCATCATCCTTATTGCAGACAAATGATCTAGGCACTGTCGCGTATGCGACGATATATCGACGATGGCATTTTAGGACAGTGTCAACAATGACGATATATCGATGTCCGGCACTAAAAATGTTAAATTAATGCTTGATCACATGGACGAATTGTCTTGGAACGACAAAAGGACACCCGATGCTTGATGCTTTTTGTTCTAGAATTTTAATACCTCTCCTAGTTTTTTTTATTCTTAAGTTTATTTTTGCTACGCAATTTCACAAGATCGTCGATGAAATAACAATAGACGAGGAACCAACTTGTCACCAGTTGATATATGTCTGTCTATGGGTTTGGATACCCATTGGACACATGGGGATTTTGACCAGGATTGTCAATTTAAATAATAAATTTCAAAATATTTTTGCACAAATCGAATGATTAAAAATTTATTATTATTGAGTATTTTTTATGCGTTGTTGTATATTTTAAATGGTGCCAATTTAAGAAATTAACTTTTTTTTGGAAGGTGAGCAAGCAAAAAAGTTGGAGGCGCCCTGCGATGAAGTAATGTAACCACATGTACGATATGGGAAAGAGAAGAGTTGGTGACCCACATCCAGAGCGAGCTACTAGTTACTAGTTACTAGCTCAAGCGACACTACAAAAACAATCCTACGTGAAAAGGTACAAACATGCAATTAAGTGTATGACATTAACTCGAATGCTTCGTCCTCTTTCTTGCTTTCGCTTTCACTTGAGGGATTGAAAGAGATGGAAGATCGGGAGCGCGACAGCAAATTAGGTACGCTAAACTATGCCAAGTAAGCTCCTGGACATTTCTCCAGAAATTAATATATCGTGCCCGAATTTAGCAACAATCGTCAAATTATGTCTCTCAATAGATTAAATAAATATAAACAAAATTAATAACGTTTTTTATTAAATTAAATCAGCACAGTGAATTCATGACAAAAAATAATATTAAGAATAGAGTGCCATCACTCAATTGTAAATAGAAAGTGGTGTGACAGAGACAATAAGGAAAATATATGATGACAATAACGAAGTGACTACATACGAACAGACATACATAATAAACGGACAAAGATGTCAATTATGTTGTATATATAATACGTGGGTAGTCCCAGATTTAAAGATGCTACGTTGTTTAGTACATATTTGTTTTAGGGAGCCTGTTCTTTCGTACACTAAAATATTGAATGGCAGAGCTTAAACAAGGCCGTACGAGCTGTCAAGACGAACTTCGCAATGATCGACCTAATAAGGTGAAGACGCTAGAAATTGTTAACAAAATCCAGAAAATGGTATTGGATGACCGCCGACCGAAAGTGCGTGAGCTAGCAAAGATGGTAGGCATTTCAAATGGTTTGCCCAAAATGGAACTAAAACAACACTGTGAGGATGTTTCAATCGAGTACTCGAGCAATAAAGTCGAGTTTTTGCGTCGATTCATAGCCATGGACGAAGCATGTGTCTATCCCTTCATATCTGAAACAAAGAACCATTGGGACCCTCAACTGATCCAAGATCCATGTCGAATAAAAATGCACAGCAGGGTGCAAAACTTAATTCAATATCCATATCGAAGTGGCCACAAGATCTGTGTGTCCAACCGGTCCGCTTTTTGGACCGCCGATCGTGCGGCATTCAATGGCTCGATTTCAATACTTTACAAATCGCCAACACTCTCGATTCACCGCCAAATGAATCAATGCATGTGTTGTTATTTAGCATATCAGATCTTTTAGAATGTTGGATGGCCAAATCTAATAATTTAAACGTCCATTGTGTCGTCAAAGTCGGGTTACTTCCATTATAAGGAGCAATATTTTTAGAATAACACACGCACGAGCAACAAAAAAAGTCTAGACATACTGAACAATGAATTGAAAAATTCATATTCTCGGAACAAAAATAAGATCAAAATGATGCCATGAGTTCGCTTGTTGTGACCAAAGAGCACGTATTAATAGATTTGCTGTTACATGTTGGCGAATAAACGGTTTTTGGAAGTGTTTTAAGCCCAAGTACACACCGAATAGATTAACGCTTTGAACCTTTATTTTTTTCTTTTCAGTTTTGGTTTCAGTTACGTTCCTATCATTTATATGGGTTCGGTTACGGTTTTCATTCCGGGTTTTTTTTAAAAATTCTTCGTTCAATCACAAGTTATATTCGTACTTACCTACTAACATTTTTTTTAATAATGATACCGCGAGGATATTTTTTTCTAAGGGGTCTTCGAAAATCAAGTCCCAACAGCTGAATTTTCAAAATTTATTAATAGAAGTTTTATAAAATATCGTTTAAGTGTTGTTCTTTTATATGATTTTAAGTTTAAATAAAATATTTCTTATATTATATTAAAAAAATAGAGAAAATACGCATTTTTTTACTGAATATTTTTTATTTTTTAGCTTCCGTGATCGTACAGATCATAGAAAATGCCATAAAAAGTCCTAAAATAGGGCGGAGTGGCCATAAGGTTTGTATGCTCAATCGGTCCGCTTTTCGGACAGCTAATATGACGAATGAGCGGATCGCTCTCGGATGCCATACCTGAACATAACGAAGAAAAGAGAGATTAGACAACCTAGTATATTTTATAAAAACGGACGGAGTCAATCAGTTTTGGTTGATGTGAAGTAGAATGGTTGAGTAAAATAAAAAGTATGTACAACTCTCGACCGGGTCGATATTCTGCGTTTTGCGCCCTACGTCCAGTCGCGCCCGTGGCGGGCGCCTGCTTTGCCACGCCTTTGTTACGGCCCTGCTAAAGGCGTTAACCCTTCGGGGGCTGAAAATCGGAGATAGAGACGGGTATCTTGCGTCTCAACATACACTCATATATCGGTGGTTTCTATAGCATACAAGTTGATTTGGCTTATCACAAGTACCGAATATTTTTTAAATAAATTACCGAATATTTTGTGTTATTGACAGTGTTTATATATTTAAATACAAGCTTCATACACGCTGCGACGGTCCTGACAGACAAGTGGAATTGTTCGATGATAATTGGCGGATAAGCCAATATAGCATCTGAGTTTATGATGAATTTAAATTAGCTCACTACTCAAAGGATTAAGGCAAGACTCAAAAATAAATAGAAATCATAACCAAAATCACAAAAATATATTATTCATAACTGTACGTGTAGACTAAATTTTACCATGCAAAATAATGTTACTCGTGGAAAGATTGAACATTGTGCGCTATCGACAGTGTTGAGGTTCATTTATTGATATACAAGAATTTCACACGCTACGCGGAGTACCCTCAAATCACTCGTGCAGAATGTCCATCGTGCAATGCGTTGCAAACCTGACAATTTTTGAGCGTCCCTGTGCATTAAACTCGTGCAAACAATTCCACGAAAATATCTGGTTCAAGTAGAGATACATGTTTTTTTTTATATTTTCGCGGATCCCAGTTTAAGAACCGCTGTAAATTTAAAAATAAAATCAATCTGAAAAGAATGTCAAAGTAGCAAACAATGGTTCCGCGTAAGTTGGTGCAAAAGGTCAAATTCTCTTTTCATGTAATATTGAATGTAATCAGCTCTATTTGGTAGTTAAAATTATTTTCGGTTGAATAATAAAAATTCTTTGGTTTATGGTCCAAATCGAAAGTAGTGAGAGTGGTCGAGAGCATTTGTGCAGAAGCCAGCAGCAGTGGTGGGCAACAGCAAGCAGCAACCGGCAGCAGCCAGCAGCCACCGGAACGGCGCATGAAAGACTGGGTACTGTTAAAAGAAAGCAGTGGTGATGCAACGTTGCCGCCAAGCAGAGAGCAGAGAGCTGACAACTGAGACCTGCAAATGTCCAAGTGGGGGAAATTGTGCAACCGTGTCGTAACGCACCAACAAAAAGCACTACAATCGCACTCGTCACCGGGCGATCGGAACTGCTGCCCAAACTAGTCCACGCCAACCGCCCGTCTTCTGCATTATGGAACTGGAGCTTCTTCGCAGCTCCAGCGACGCCTGCCCGTCAAATCTGTGACCACTCCAAGAAATATATATATATATATATGAAACGAAACCGAGAGTAACAATAGAAAACGAGGTCATCGCTAGAAATAGCAATTGCCACACTTTCCGTTTTAATAATTGGACAAAGTATTCTGTCACACAAATGTTGGACAGCGTAGAAGTTCAGATGGACGCACTAATCCGCAGCAGCGCGCTCAGGATTTTATTGCTACTTCCATTCGGAAACGCAATTGTAATAGATCTGATAATGACCGATAGATCGGTGGAAACCGGTTATCCTTTGTAATAAAGATCGTGGAATCAATACGCGTATTAAACACGTTCTAGGAAGTCTGCATGCGATTAGATCATTATAAGAGTATGACAATTACGCTAATTAGAAAAATATCATTCGATCTTATATTACAAGTATTATTATCTAAAATGCGAATCGACATGAAGTCGCATTAAAATTTTTGATGTTAATCCTTCGCATAGCAGTTTAGGCACCCCCCAAATAATAGACATCAATGATAATACTACTAGGCGCGAGTGATATAGAAAGAGTATTTTCGCATATTGAGTGCGGAGATTAATGAATCGAAGACAGAGACGGAGAGAGTGTCTTGCGTCTAAACATAAACTCGTATGTCATGCTGTAATGGTACCCCTACACGTCCAAATATTCTGGAACGTCACTCGAATATTTGAACGATTTTTTTCATAGAGTACAAAATAGAGAGTCACCGCATAAATTATCAACAGATGACAACAAAATTAAAATTATAATGGATATATCCGTATCCGGTTGAAAACCATCAATTATGGGGTATTTTTAGGCCATTGTTGGTCTTATTAGAATCGTAATGAATAGTAGGAAGTCTCATAAATCAATTACATACTTCATCAACCTAGCGTAGTGACAAAAGTGTTTATACCCGCGGTAATCCGACACCAGTCTAATCCGTCCCACCCCCTATAATCCGACATCCATTTTTTCACGAATCAGGCACATATCTATTTTTGAGCCCATATTCAAATCAAAGTTCAACTTCAGCAAGGTGCAAAACTTGAATTTAATGTCTATATCACCAATGTAAATTAGCCTCTGGGGGGGGGGGGGGGGTTTCGGGAACATGGCGGTCGTAGAAAGCTCCGCGGGTGCATTTCTTTCCATAGCTTACACAAAAAGCCCTAAAACATAAGAGAGTGGCCACAAGGTTTATGTGTCCAACCGGTCCGTCTTTCAGACCGCTGACACTTCGAATAAGCGCTTCGCGATCGGACGCCATGTTTAGAAAGAAATAACAAAAAATTACAAAAAAAAGACTTTTGGCTAGCAAGGCATAATTAAAACGTTTGATGACGGTAACAAACTATAATTTTTAATATCTGTTATGGTCATAGTCATGTATTTAAAACGCAATTGTATTGAGTTGTATGAAGACGCACATTTGGATTGTTTATGTCAATGCGAAGAAATTAACGAATATTGAGTGTCATTAACGGTGTAGAGGTTCATCTATCGATATACAAGCATGACTTACGCTGCGCGGTCCTGAGCGAAAAAATCAATAATTCGTATTTTTGCATTCTTAATACCATTTGAGAGTTATAATGGAAGCTAATCCATATATGACAGTTTTAAATCTATCATATAATTTAAATGTTGATGAATAACATGTGATCAAACGTGGATTATGAATTATAATAGAAATAAATCTGAACTATACTTAAGTTTAGCGCGAAATATCCGGACTACAAAGTGTCAATATATCGATTTTTATAAAAATTTAATCAACGGCAGAGAAAAAACATATGATATATTATAACTAAGATGACTGATGACACAGCGTATGTACCATAATATCCAGAACTGATATTTTAAAAAAAAATGTTTTAAAACCCGAATGAAGCTTACTCGTTTGCAATAGTAATATCCTCTTTAATAATCAAAGTTCAAATACTCCAGGAAGAAGATGGAATCAAAGTCCCAAAGGGAGATATGGAATCAGAGGAGTCGAGGGAATATCAAATATTAAGTCCTATGTCTATTCGGTGTTATTTTATGCTTGTGTGCCTTTATAAAAAATGGAAGTATGAGAGATGTGGTTTTTTTTAGAATGTTCCAAGAAAGTTCCAAATAAATGGATACTGGAATATAAATGGAATGGACTTTCATAAGAACGACAATTTTAGATCAACAACGAAGAAGGAATCAAATTTTTGTTCAATACTGGGGCAAATCTATATACAATGGTAGGGTTGCGTTCTGCGTCCCTTTTTTTACGGCTCAATTTCACAATGACACAGCCGCATATATTTCCAAAATCTCTTCGTAATAAGATAGATAAAAAGACCATAAAATTTAACAACAGAAAAAATTATCTGGGAGAGCTCCGAGATTAAACTATCATACAAACCGGTCCTTCAGACGTCATAAACCTTTGAAATGCCAACTGTGCTGATGTTGATGGATTCTTCCATTTGTCCACTATTTTGGTGTTGTGGGAAAAAATTTGATCATCCGAAGGTCGATGCGATGCACTCGTCCGAAAATGACAGATTAATTGTTTGCAACTAGAAGACCTGCTATATAATCACCGGCAAGATTACGTATGTCAAAAATGATGTTTTGATATTTGCCTTGTGGTTATTTTTTGCATAGGAAAAAAATGTGCATTTCAACCAGATGTATTCAATTAATTTCGCATAGCAAACTTATGATGCAAGTTTTTCTTGGGACTATTTTTATTTGTATTTTTTAAGTAATCGTGCTATTAATTGGTAGCATGTTTGACAACAAGTTCTTGAAGTTGACCCATATTTTATAACATGTTCCGCTTGTTGCAGTAAAAACTCATCTGGGGTCCACCCACAGTCAATCGAAATTCTGCCTGCAGATTATTATCCTGTTTGGTGCAATAAGATCGATGTGAGCGCAAATGGGTGTGATCCTGGAAGGGTGCTCCCGGACCAAATGCCTGCACCGCTGCATTACATAGTGTTGCACAGCTCTTACGCATCCCACGCTCCCACTTTCATAAAAAAAAGTCGCCCTAAATTTTCTCCTCGGTGGTAAAAGGCGACCCTGTGACTATAATGAATGCAGGTTCTCGCTTTTACCTGCTCGTCTGTCTGCTCCCCGAACTGAGCTACACAAAAGTTTTTGTCGAAAGTGTACATATAAAATACCGGCGATCCCCATAAAACCTGTGTCGTAAACTTCGGTTGTGTGTTACGGTGTGCGTTTGTGTGGAGAGATTTTTTTATCCACTTTCAGTTTCGTCGACTCGCCTCGGGCAGAATTAACTTAAATCAGTGCTTCCCAAAGGCTTTGTAAATCACAACATTGCCCAACGCTTGATTGGTAATCGATTCAATTCATATTCGAAGTTCTTCATTGTATTCGATGAGCTCTTCGACTGCCAATCGAATCAATGCAATCATTCTATTCCATGACCAGCCATACCAAAATAATTATAAAATCCTCCATCCACAACACTTTCTTCTTCTTGATTTAAGATCATTTTTTCGTATGATATTCGCTATTGATGTTTGATGAATAAAATACCAAAATATGGAAGCCAAAATCTTATCAACAGACATTTGCGTATAGGCGTATTTCGCCAGTTGCTGTCCACTCAGCTGATTGCCGATTTGATTCTGGAGCATAGTGACGAATCCACGTTTCATCCATTGTCACATACCGCATGAAAAAAATCCTTTTTATTGCCCTGAAACAGCTCTAAACAGCGCTCTGAATTGTGGACGCGTTGTTTATTTTGATCTATTGTGAGCAAACGCGGTACCCGCTTCGAACAGAACTTTATCATGTACAAATATTCATGCCAAATGATGAATACACTGCCTTCTGATATCTTTAAGATTATCTCACGCAACTTGGTGAATTTTTGTGGACTGTAACTTATTAAGTGAAGTGTTATGATTTCGAGGGACGGGGGGGGGGGGGGGATTTTGGGATACAAGGAATAAACAAGGGCTTATTGTACCTTTTACACAGTATTCACATTTTTCTTAAATCACACACATTAAGCTCGAAGACCATAAAAGTGATTTATTTATGGAGAATCGAAAGATTCTTGTAGACATTTTTGTAGTCGGAGCACTAGCTTTTGTAGGACAGTGTCATAGACTTGATCAATATTCTGGGGATCAAGATAGAGCCCAGAAAAGCTTCTTCCTCCTGTGAAAAACGATCCAAAAATTAACGTGATTTTGACGTTGCTCTGATGTAACTAGGGAATCCAATCCCGAGCCAAAATTCCAATCCCAGGATTTCGGGATTGCATTAGACCATGCCGGGATTAGTCCCGGGATCCCGGGATAGGAATTTTCAAAAGTTTAAGAAATTACATTGATAAATTTGATCAAAAATTAGCCTCTATTTTCGTATAACACCATCAATTTGACTGATAAAATTCCTATCTGCCGAGACACGGACTAAAACTCACAAAATTCCCGATTTCCCGACAAATTATTTATTTCTTATATACTATAATACTTCGATGTGATTTGTAATTATATTATGGAGAAATACAAAAATTTTCAACCCCGTATCTATTATATATCATATCGATATTCCCATTATTAGAGTCGAGGTGTAGTAAATACATCACCGGTAGGGAAAGGTTAATATAACAATTTGAAAAATATACATGTACTGTATATATGTATACATAGATTGGACCGTTACTGACCCTAGGCGTCGCCTAAGCTCGACAATTAGTAGTTACGCCACTGTTTTCAAGCGTCCAGATTTCGGCGGGAATATCTCGATTTAGTAGCCTTCAACGTGCTGGTGAGGTGTACGATTTCTATCAGATAAAAATTTCAATCCCGAATTTATCGGGATTATGTTTACTAATCCCGGGATTCATGAGCACCTAAAACTGTCCGGGATCCCGGAATCCTAAGTGTAACTTCTGGGCATCCATCTCGCAAACAAATCGCCGCAACCAAGTTATTGCGACACAATATCACCATGGAGGTGTCAAGAAATGTCAAGAAGTTCTTAATTAATGAGGATCATTTCACACTTGTCCTTTAATTTTTGCACAAGTTCGTTAGAAATCACTAATGGTCTTCCACTCCTTACTTTGTCATGAGTATCAGCACGGCCTTCTCTGAACAACCCAATCTACTTCGTGACATTGGAGGCAGTATTGTTCTGCAAAGTTAAAAAACGGATGACCGCGCGGATCTCGCACGGATAGGGGGTGGCAGGAACGTGCGATGACCTTTCCATTGGAAGAATTTACTGTGACTGAACAAAATGGCGGACAAACACGCGGGACCAAACAAAATGACCGTTACAATAAACACATAGTTTGCTGACAAAATATATATCAATGAATACATATTTTATCTCAAATTGAACAATACAAATTAATGCATAAAACTTGCAAGGATATACCCTTTGGTAAAATAAGACATGTTTCCAAAAAGTTTGAGAAGCTCGCAAGGCAGCACACTTGGGTATCAGAATAGTTTTTGATAAATGGTAAACTGAAAGTTTGTTGTGTACTTTTTGAGTATATGAGAACACATTATAGAAGAATTTATACCGGCAGTTATATGCTCTGGCTATCTCTCCACCGAATCTATTCTGCTCTAGTCAAAGCACCATTTTAGGGCAGGGTCTTTTGACACCCCAAATACGCTCCGAAATTCTATACAAATTCAAAGGATGTCGTTTTTTTTTTCTCCTCCCCGCTCATAATCTATCACGGAATGACTCCGAATTTGGACCACGAATGACCTCATATGAATGCTTTCTAAAGTTGAATCCATCCAGTAGTCTTTTTTCCGCTCGCATAATTGCTATGCATATGAATAATGTCGAATTATCAATAATAAAAATAAATTAATATTGGTTTTAGCATTTTGTAAGATATGCTAATAAAATTACATTGCACAAAGTATATGGTTATCAATTTAATCATATGCATTATTAATAATATTATGGGTATAGATATGAGATTTGTTATATTGCAGCACTGCACGAAGCTTATTCTACGATGCTTTAACTAGAGTTTGCATCCAAAAATATTGATCGAAAAAAGGCTTTTAAAAATATTTAAAATTTTATTGTCCCTATTGGGAAGATTTGGGCTTGAGGATAACGCAACAACAGACAAATACAAAGCTAAAAATATCAAGAAAAATAATACAGAAATATATTATATATCCTATAAAATACCTGTTATAAAATATATGCGGTGTAATGGTTCTTTACATTATTGAAAAATATATCATTTTATAGGGTCATCCAAATGCAACGCTTAGTTATGAGCACTGTATAATATTCACACATGGCGTTTTTTCAAATGATATAAGCCATTTTATTTTAGTGCAAGGTAGTACAATTTAAATACAGATTGCAACAATGCATTTATTGAACAACGAACGAGATATTCATTGTTTTCAAGCAAAATTGTCATATTTGGGCTAATGAAAATCTTTATATTATTCAGGAAAGATGTCTTAATCCAAAAAAAAAAGTTATTGTTTGGTGTTCATTTTGCGTAAATGGAATCATTAGATTACATTTCTTCGAAGTTGTTACTGTGAATACCAACGGATATCAATCAATTTTGAGTGACCTTTATGACCAAAATTGAATCATATTATTGTGTCTGATGTCTATTTTCAACAAGACGACGCTACATGTCTCATAAATTCAAAAAACACGAATACGAAAAATCTAAGCGTCACATTTGGATGATCTATATAGCACAATATTATCTACATTAGTATTAAAAAATATCGAAGGCATTTAGCTCTATGCCTTTTTTTGGTGGAAAACAATAACAATAATTGCCTAAAATTATGTCTTATTGACACGGCTCTCAAATAGATTACTTTTTGTACTAGTTTGGATTCTAGTTATATTCTTATTGTACTAAACGCTTGTAGTAATATTGATAATTGTTTTATTCACGAGCCCCGCGTTGTCTTTGTCGCCGCGGCGCTTGCAGCGTTGTTTGGCTGCAGAAATCGCACCGGAGAGTCACTCGGATTCGAAACAATTCCGCAAAAAAAAACGACGGAAATCGGCGGAAATTGAAGTGCTTGTTTATATTCTTCAACAAATCTTCCCGTTTATGCAACATTCAAAATAAGCACTCATAAGAGGAAATGGAAGACAAATACCACACAACCATTGGCCAGCAAAAATAATAGATTAGGAAATGTTTCACCGATAATTTATAATGCATTCAATATCAAACCAAATGCACGCACGCTCACCTGTTTTAACTCCCCATGAACTGGGTGAAAATCTACCACGCGCTGAATCAAATGGGTTAAGTTTTATCCTGAACTTAATAAATTTAAAAATTTGAATAAAAACACGCTTTAAAATGAAGTTTTATCTTTTTAAATTGGTCATATATAGCCGGACGGATGGATGGGGATGGACGGGCGTCGAACAGAAAGACTCTCTTCTCTAGATGACTCTTTATTCACACGAGAGAGAGAGAGAGATCTGGCTGCAGGAAGGACGTTCTCCCGCAGCCAAGGCTAACCACTGACTCTCTCGATTTCCACCTGCGCGGTGCATGCGTAAGAAACGATCAGTCGGTAATTCCAGACGCAATGTGTCTACAACGCCACAGAATACGGAATAAAATAGCACATCGCGTTTAAAGAGAGACGGAAGATGTCGCTGTTAGTTAATTCAAGATATATTCTCATCCTTTAAAAAACACGGATTCACTTTTTTGCGACATGTAAAAATTGTTGTTGAAAAAACAACTTTAAATTGAAATACTAAGCCGTTTACCGCCCACATGCCGCGTAATAGTAAAATCATAATGGAAAACCGCAAATATCGAGGGTTAAATGTCAGGTCGAAAATTCAAATGCACCCAGAGGGTCTCAAACTTAAATTGCGCCAAGGGCCCCTCGAATGCTAAATCTGAATGTCATCATTTATTACTAGATAGCCCTGTTTGACTCTATGAATCATCTCCATGCCTAATTTTCCATGGCGTTTCTATAGCATTTCGACGCTGTAGGAGGTTTGACTGTACACTGACTAATTTTATTAATACTTAACCCCACTTGATTCTCGAAAGGCTATGCATATAATTTAATATTGGGTCCAAGCATTTTTTGCAGCAGCACAACTGTGAAGCATTTACCAGTTGGCCGACCGAAAATGAATCCAATGAATCGGCACGGAGATTGATGCGGAAATATAAACAAACAAAGCATTCGTATTTGGGCGCTAATGGCTGGCAATTTGCATAATTTATTATCGCAGAGGCAGCGGTGAGAAACGCCACGCGGTAAAAGTAGAGAGAGAGAGACTGTTGGAGAAATGAACTTTCGCCGACTGTTATACGCCTCTGTTACAGAGAGGCGTTTCCGATTACATCATATTATACACCATTTCGGAATGGTTTATTTACCGCGAAGCTTAATTACAAGCCGAAAAGATACAAGATGGACCGAGATACGAGTCAGAGAGGAGAAAGACTCTTACATCAGCGCCAGTGCTCTTGGAAATCGACCAAGATCAGCCTGCTGCTGCAATATGGTCGATGTCGTCAAAATCTTTCAACACTGCGAACGCACGTACAAAACGATCATAGAATGCTCTCATTAACTATTGATATGCCACTCATTCCATGCAAGACATTTTTGGTGAGCGTCGAATACTGGGTGCGTTATTAGATTGTCTAGGGCAGGGCTACCATTTACGCTATTATTAATCAATTAGGGGGACTGCATTGAAATTGTATTTTCTACAATGGCGGATTTATCTATAGGCGCAGAAGGCGCGCATATAAGGCCTCAAAAATTCAAGAGGCCTTATAAATTTTAGGGCCTCATTAAATTCTCCATTGAAAAACCACTCAGTATATCGGATTTTCTGCAGATACGCTAGAAAACAGACATTTGAAAAACATACAATGGATAATGTGCAATAAAAATAACTATTATGGTATGTGGGTGATATTGGCCAATAGTTCTCTTTGAAATTCCAGGACATTTTAAAATTCTGGAGGACAAGCTAAATCAAATCCGGTGTGAACCTAATCAATCCGGTACTGCCTTTGAGAGAAAATGCGAAGCCCTTGGTTAAGATCTGGAACAGTTTTTTTTTCATCCCCAAGTCATACATTTTGGATTTTTTAAAAATGTGTTTCTTCTGTATTTTTACCATTTATTTTTCTGAACTTTAAATCAGTGGCGGATTAAGAACATGTGAGTCCCTAGACACATTATAAGGTTGTGGCCTTCCCTGGGACAAATTTATTTTAGTGCTAGAAGATTAATATCTTCTTTAGAGTGTCCCATAAGTTTCTTTCGTTTTCATATTGAGAAAAAAATAAACAATAATTTGTATTACATCAAAATTTATTGAATAATATATGATCCATTCTGTTCTAATACCTTTCTCCATCTCTCCGGAAGCCTCATGAGGCCTTCTTGCCAAAATTTCCCAGGTTTGTTGGCAAAATATTGATCAAGGTACATTTTTATATCATTTTTTGAATTAAATTTTTTACCACGTAAAGAATTTTTCAATGAAAGGCCTGGCGTTATCGTGATGAAAAACAACGCCTCGTCTGTTCGCTAATTCTGACCGTTTTCTGGCAATTGCATCCTTTATATTTTCTAGTTGGAAACAATATTTTATTGAATTGATCGTTTCACCTTGCTGAAGTAGCTCATAATAAACTATCCCCTTCCAGTCCCACCAAATGCATAGCAAAACTTTTTTTGGATGTAGGTCAGGTTTAGCTACAGTTAAAGCTTCTGTACCCTTGATCCAAGACCGTTTACATAGGATATTCTCATAGAGTATCCAACTCTCATCTCCAATGACAAGTCTCTTCAAAAAAAGGTTGGCTATTATGTCGCTGGAGAAGAAGATCGCATGTTGAAATACGCTGAAGTTTATTTGAGTCAGTCAGTTCATGAGGAAGCTAAACATCTGAACGATTGATGTAGCCCAATTTTGTCAGATGATTATGGACAGATGTTCTTCAACCATGACTATGATTAGATCTGTGTTCATTTGCGAAAGAAACTAATGGGACAACCTAATAATTTGATTTGAGAATTTAGGAGATTTAACATATTAACAATTCGATCCATTACCAGAATCTAAGTTAGCTCTCATAATTTAATATGAAAAGGCAATACTTGGATTTAATAATATTATTTAAAGTTAATGATAATTTCGCTACTTATTCATAGATTTTCTCCAAATCACCACATAGAGAATAATTTCCCTAGAAAAAAAATAGTATGGAGATTGTCTATATATATAATAGAGTGCATCGTGCTCTCGACAAAATTCATGGACATTATGCATGCTTATTAAAAGTCGCGTCGCGCATTGAAAGGATTAACGCTCCGCAATTCGAATTGCGTTTGAAATATTCGACAATGTGCGAATTTAGCCAAAAATAACTGAAGGCCCCATCAGAGGCGTCGCTCTTCTGTGAACATTACAAAATTGTTAATATACATAACAATTGCATATAACAATTTCCTTCAACCCAATTACCACCGCGGTCGTGTGAAAGTGAACTGGAAAAAGCATCTTTTGGCAAGATATTTGGAGTATTATAACGGAGCGGGGAAAGTAATAAACTTATGAAATATTTGTGCAATCCACGTTTTAGATTATATATTATAAAAAGTACTTTCACTTCTTTCGTACATTTGCGATTCTGCAAGAATTGGCGGTATCCCATTCGAAGACGTCGAGCGCTCTCTCGAACAAAGTGGAGTGCGTCTTTAATAAAATTACATAGTACGCTCGCCGACCATTGAATTAATGGAATAATTGACAACTGTCAACGACAGCTGTGCATCCGAGCATTATGAATATGATCTATTTATGTCTTTTGACCTATTAAAAATCAGCAGATTCATTTTAGAAATGCTTAAATCTATAGTCATCATCCATTGGCTTGAACGCATTTTCTTACTTTAGTATATTTTATTTGTATTGATTATACGAGGGTCATCTAGAAAGCAAGATTACAAAGGCTTTTGAGGCCGGGGGATCCTTACGGTCCCACCTATTTATTGTCCATTTTGTTCTGTCATAGTAAATTCTTTCGATAAAGAAGTCGTCACGTGCTCCTGCCATCTCCCGTCAAGTTCCTCATAGGACATGGGCAATTTAGGGCCTCGTTGATTAGGTTTAGGTGGACATATTCGGGCATGGCGTCCGATTGCAAGGCGCTCCTTCGATAAGTCAGTGATCCAAAATTCGGACCGATTGGATACGGAAACCCTTGTGTAGAGGCCCTTCCTAGGGGCTGGTAATAATTAGTGAGCTCGCACACTTTTTTGGGACCGCAAGTGAGACTCAAAACTCTTCCCTACAATATACAATATATAGTTATTTTTCATTTATGTCTTTTTTTGTAAACAGTATTTATTTATATATTAATCCTATCCTAAGATTTTCAAAGTTAAATTAGAATCTTTAGCTAGCTTCCCCCCGCACTCAAAGTGCAAGTGTTAAATGGAAGTAAAAGTGCAAAATGACCGCCGTGTGACGCTTGGCGATCTTTATAAAGAAATACTTAACATTTCTTGAAGTCTCCTCGGTGATATTGTGTTTGAAAAACTCAAGTTACAAAAAGCTGTATGTGAGATAGGTTCCCAGAATGCTCACATTGGAGCAACTTCAAAATCGCGTGACCACCGTATGTGAATTTTTGGATCGTTGTGCACAAGAGGAAGAAGTGAAGATGGGAGATGAAACGAAGGTGTGTCACTACACTCCAGAATCCAAAAACAGATGACAAGAACACAAGTCGTTATCTAAAAAAAGTTACTTTTTCAAAATATTTAGCTTGTGAATCTTCAAAAAGATATCAGACCCATCTGCGAGACTTTAATGACGAGCCTCTTTCGCAATCATAGCCAAAATTAGCTCATGGAAAGAGATTCCAAACAATAGATTACTGATTAGATTTGGATTATCATCAAATGAAAAAAAATCAGACTTTGATATTTTATTTCTCACATTTCATATGAAATTTTATTTGTTAGAATATATAGCATTCCAATATACACTTAAACCTTTTTTTTTGTGCGGTAGATGCGTTCCGCGGAAAATCGCACAAAAAAGCTATGACTTACATAGAAAAAGCGAAGATGCGTTCCATGGATTTAGAAAAATCGCATATCTTTGAAACAGTTATATAAAATGTATACAAAATCGCACAAAAAAAGTTCATCATCCACTAGAGAAATACTAATTATTTTAATTACAAACTATCATCGCTGTATAATAATTTTCGTCGTGATTTTCGATATAACTCAAAATTGCTCTCTTCTTCACAAGAAACAGTATATCCAGTGTCAATGATATCATTGTTCTGTGTAGATTTTCTCTTTCCAATAATATAATTCATGTTTAGAAAAGATATCGGTATAATTCCTAACTCAAAAAAAAACCACAAAATGGCGACGGTTTAAAAAAAATCAGTCAAGTCATTTTTTGGCCTTATATTGTCACTGTTTTAATTTTTTTTTGAAAAATAATTTTTGACGTAAATCTGGTAGGAATAATAGAGGGTTATATAGAAAAGATTGGAAAAATGCAAAAAAACATAATCATTTTTTTTTCAAAATTCTAAATTAGAATAAAAGGCGTTGTCGTATATTCAGCGATAGGATGATTTATTTCCTATTTTATTCTAAATATCTCAATATGTACTCTTTATGAAATAAAAAAAAAATTAAAAAAGTGCTTTAAAAAAACCGCATAACTTCGAAATCGCACAAAAAGAGGTTTGAGTATGATATACAGTTCAATTGCAGATTTGCCTTACGATCGTGTTGACGGACGCCCGACAAGTAATGCCCTCCATAAAAATACTAATTATCATATATTAATACCACAGTAATGATGTATGTAAATCCATTTTGAAGGGTTTCTCCTTTGAAGCATACCAATTTAACAACGCCGATAAAATATTCTGTCAACGAATAATTAAGTATTAATAATTAATTTACCGAAACGAGCTGCGATTATTTATCATCGGCTTGATGAGTAACATTTTTTGCTTCCTAATATTTATGCATTGCGTTAAGTATGGCCATGGTGGAATAATTAATCTTGCAACTTATAATAAATTGAAGCCGACAATTTCTTTGAAGCGGGAATGTTCACGACTATTAAGGTATGAATTTTTTTTTGGTCGTCGAATTAATTCATTTAGCATACGAGCGTTAACGAAGTTTGATTGGCGTTATTGGGAGAAATTGCAAAAGAAAACCTTGCAGAGTGTTGATCGTTTGTTATGGATCTCCTCCTGCAGCGAAGAGTGGACCATGACAAAAAACAAAAACTGTGACTCGTCGCATTAATAACAATTTAAATTTAAGCAGACTAATTATTACTTGTCATCGGTGATATTTCCTCGCGCGAGCAAAAAATGTTCTTATCGAAAATATCACCATCGGTGAACCACTCACTCTTCAATTTCAATTCAACGAGACGCGTCAAGAAGACGTCAACAAATTTGGGAGATCATCGCAGAAGGCTTAACTTGATTTACTGTCGCTGGAAAATTAAACACCGAAATGCATTGCTTCTTTTAAAAAAATGAAGCTGTGTTTGTGTAATATATAATAAAATAGGTGCGCTACTGGTCTAGTGATTGATTTATGCTACGTATATATACGTACACACACTTCCTACTATTCAATATAATCCATAAAACCAAATACTGTATTTTTAAATACCTTTATAGAAATACAAATGACTATTTGTGATATGGATCGCTTTTTGTAATATTTGAGAACATTTAGACGTGTATGGGTACCTTTACAGCACGACACCCGTCTCTTTCTCTGATTCACTAATCTCCGCACTCAATGTGCGAAAATACTCTTTATTTATCGCCCGAGGCCGTTCGCAGCATATGCGGAATTCTTCATTAACGCGTTAAAACCAGATTTTTTCAAGTGTAAATGAATTCCAAAAATCGTAAATACATTGCCAATGAGCTTGAACAATTCAACTATCTGTTGTATTGGTGGACTCAATGACACATGGCTATTCACCTTCGTTATTGATGTCATTTTCATCTTAAAAATATCTTCGTTTTCAAATCCAATAGTCTATTCAGGCATCCGTTAAGCCGTTCTCATCTCATTAACCCGTCGATGAGAAATCCCGCACATGCTGCGAACGGACTCGAGCTATTAATAAATGTTATTTTCGCACATTGAGTGCGAAGAATAGCGATCCGGAGACAGAGACGGACAGTGTCTTACGTCTCATCATACGCTCGCACATTTTTTTCATTGAGTACAGAGCATTGATTGTCGAATTTTTTCTATAGATCTGAAAACGAATTTTTGATTTTTAATGTGTGCAGGAGAAAAATATATGTAAATATAAAAGTATAAAACTAAAAACTAATTAGACCTTAAAATTTTATCCCAAAAAAATAATTTATTTACGCGAAAGCCTTAAAACTTTAAGTGTTTTCAATCGACAATATTATAGTGAAAAACCTCCCAAAAATTCAGCCAGGTCGATCAAAAACTTTCTAGGCCCCAACTAAGATCGTTTTTTAAAATGCAGTTGCTAGATAATCTCATTTAACCCATTGACGCACAGTTACCGTCAAATACCGTCATGCGTCAGTAACAAACAAAGACTCTCAAGCTTGACATCGATTATCTGTCCAGTGGCTTTATCTACCTCTAATCAATTTTCAGAGTAATGAGATTGAGAAGAACTTGTTTACAACCATTTTAATTGTGACAGAGGATCCTGTTCAATTTTTTTTGTATTATATTTGCGAAAATAAAATAATAGACGATATGCAGACTTATATGGCGTAATAATCAAGTATTATCTGCAAATGAATCATGCGTTTGGCACCCCAAGCCTAGTTACGGCCCTGATTGAGTACAAAATAAAGAGGCACACATGTGTATGATTTGTGTTTATGCAAATAAATGGACAAATATTGAGTGCTATCAACGGTGTTGTGGTTCATTAATTGATGTACAAGCGTCATTCACGTTGCGCGGTCCTGAGTGATAAATTGATTAATGGGGACGATAAATGGTGGACATGCGAATATAGCATTTATGCTTAACTCAATTTAAAATTAATCGCTAATTAAATTAATGCTGTACAGTTAAGATTCATTTCATTTCATTTTTATTTCAGGGCCTCAACATCGATCGCCTTCGTCTATGAAATGTCGTTGGTTTTTCTTATTATGTATTTACATTTATCCCGTCATTAAAGCAAAACCGATTGAATAAATTCACACTCGAACCTTCGACGAATGCTTCGAGCTTGTTTATAAAAACGGCATTTCGAAAGTCCTTATGTACAGTTCGAGCTCGTCGTGCTTCGAAAAATAATGTCATCTGTCATAGAACCTAACGAGAAAATTGTAGGTTTTTTTTGTAGACGGTGGGATTTTTGAGCACCAATACACGCACGACCTCATTTCAGTTTTCAATTCATTCAAGGACCTTCTCTTTATACATTTTACTTTCACGGAACATATTGACCTTTCGAGGCGAGAATAGTTATTTAGAAATACGCGTACAATTCACCATCGGCACAGCAGAGCCGTTCTTCGACGATGAGGTCTTCCTCGCAGCTATGATTTATGAGCGTCGGAAAAATTGAAAGGATGTCCTCCGCGAATTGATGATTTCAAGCTGGAGTCGTCCGGGTGATTGATTCAATTTCATTGCATAAAATTTAATAAGTTCAAAGACAACTTAGGGAGTCTTTCGTGTTCGAAGATGGGAAATATTCAACGATTGCTTGGCAATTTTCGGGCCAATCCTGGGCGCTGATTATTGGAAGCTTTTTCCTCAACAGGCGTTTGGATCTGGGGCCGATCCGAGGGTCGATTTCGCTAATGACGACCGCGAACCACCAATTCGTACCACTGACCTAGAACATTGTTTTGACTTTTGAGCACATACACACATGAAATAGTCGACTGGTTTCCGTATGGTCACATTTGAAGGACATGCATCACGTTCGTATGACTCGGACGTCTCTGGCCGCCCATTCTTTTGTTCGCCTTTTTCTCATGCTGCTGCTCGTTGTCTTTTCAAGGTGAAATGAATTATCGCGTCGGAAATTCGAGAGCCGAAATAATAAATATATAGAAAAAATGGCATATTTTTTCCCAAGCCCATTAATTTACTTTTTAAAGCGTTTCGACTCATGCGATATCTGAGGGCTAGAAAAAAATAGCGTAATTACGTGACGATGGCTGCAATGTCAGTGCAGCAAGGTGTTCGAAAATACATTACACGCCAATTAAGTAATGCCATATTTTTTTCAGGCAATTTTCTGGCAGCTTAGGACAATAAAACGCCTAAGTAATGTTTTTCTTTGATTGCTATTCATTCGATAATTATAATCCATGGCAAAAAATTAATACCACGGCGAAGATGTAATGATGAAATTGATGCGGGAAGGGGACATTGAAATCACCTCTAACAGTTGGCAATCATTATTTTCGAATTATCCAGAAAAAATATTTAATTAAATGACATATTACATAGAAACGTACATGTCTCAAATCTGCCATTGTTATATTGACATTATTTTTTTAAAATAAAAATTACAAGCAAATATACCATTGCATTGTAATTTTGTACTAAAATGTCACGCTCAAAAAAAAATACTTCTATTCAAATTTTTCTCATAAATTCGTTCTATATATATACACTATCTTAGAGGAGGGTAAAAGACGATCAGATGGTGATATATTTTTGCGAAAAAAAATCTCCAGCTACGAGACTACTAAAAATACCGGTGGGAAGATCACGTCTTCCCAGTTCGAATATTTTGTCTTATTTCCTGAACTTCTACATTTTAATTGACACACGTGCGGAAAATAAAGAAAAAAAAATCATATAAATTATTGTCTGTATGTATGTGCTGTACGCGCTCCTATACCATTCATCCAATTGCGATGAAGCTTTGATAATTTATTGTGCGCACCTTCGTGAAAATTTATGAATTAAAAAAAGCATTGTTTGTGTATGCAATTTGTTTTGGGAGACATTTAGCGGATGCACCATGTTGGCGCATATTGGTCTGGTAAAGTAAAGTGGAGCCGCAAGGACGGGGAGAGGAAGGTTGCGCGCGCAATGCGATTGTTAAGCTATACTCGCGGGATACATTTATTTTTAAAACATCTGTTCTTTTTTTAAAATATATTTTGATGTAAATATAAAAAATAAATTTAAAAAAGCTGCTCAAATGACCCTTGGTAGTAGCAATAGATTAGGGCTCCGCTCTTTGCATCGTCTCCGACTTTCCCATTTCGATTATAGGCGATGATCACAAGGCACAAGCCTCCAAGGGCTCAGTTTTAATAATAAATTATATGATAGGCTTTGTTTGAATAAAAATATTTATGGTAACGGTTTAACGGTAATATGGGTTTTATCGCTTTTCGGTTTTGCTCCGGTTGATTCGTTTTATTGCTTCTTCTATAATAAGCATTCAACATGAAGAATACTGACGATTTAACTCCCTTATTATCCGTGTATGCTTCGCTTCCAAGTGCACGTCGGAATGCCACCCTCGCACGCGGGTCCGTTCTGCTTTCGAGTCGTTATCCAGGCGGATAGGATGAAGGTAGACGAACGTCGAACAGAAAGACTCTCTCTTCTTGGATAACTTCATTATTAATCTCAAGATAAAAATCTGGCGGCGGGAGGGACGTCTTTCCGCAGTCAAGGCTATCCGACGACTCTTCATGACTCTTATATCCTGCGCGTAATCAATCAGCAACGATACACGCGCAAGGGTATCGTTCCTTGTGTCCGCAACGTCACAGAAACGCGCTGTTAAATTGACACATTACGCCTAAAGAGAGACGGAAGATGTCGCCCTTGCATGGGGATCAAAATTCGTGTATGCTACAATGATAAATCACTGCATATGACGAAGCCAAAATCTTATTTCCTCAGTGAATTTTTAATGACATTAACTACTAACTAATTAGTAAATGAGAGAATGAAATATGCTGTATGAAACACAGATGATTGGTTAGACTTTACTCCGCGTAGTACAGTCAATCCTCCTATAACGGCGAGATAGGGACCGCGGTATAGGAAAAAGCGCTATAGAATGTTAGGCGCCCATACAAATTACGCGCCAATGTAAAAAAAAGGGCAAATATAAAATATATTTTTTTTTGGCAATATACGTTATTTTAGAATACATATTAATAAAAAATAAAAACATGTACTTAAAAGTTTTTTTAATTAACTAAACTAATGGTTTATTCAAACAATCTCCAGAAGCATTACCGCAAAGGAAAAACATAATTCGATCTTTTGAATCTTTGAAGCCAGGAGTTTTAGATTATAGTATTCATTGGTATGATTGTCTTAAATTAATTTAAGAAATATTAGCAGAATCTACGTCGGTTGAAGAACGTTCGCCTTGTATTTTGATGTCATTTAAAGAAAACGTCTTTTGAATCCTTCAAACCGTCCATTACTAGTGATAGATGTTTCCTCATAATAACGTCCTTTTTCTTTTAAATACAATGGTTGAAAATCCCCGAAGAACGCATTAAAAAAACGTGTGGATCGATTTACTTGATGATAAATGGTTCCACTGCTATAAATGAACGGTCTCATCTCTAAGATGTTATCATCAAAAACGATTAGTAAAGTCAAGAGACAAAACATAATGAAGCGCTGCAAAATATAAGGAAAAATACGATATAGAAATGCGCTTTATAGCAGGGTTGACTGTATGTATGAATAATCAATTAATACTTTAAACTTTGTTCAGCTGCCGAATTCAAATATAAATATTGATCACTCTGCACGTAGGTAAGAGTGAATGCTTTGTCGCTGCGATTTATAGTCTCATTAAATTCACTGCATTGTTGAACAAACTTGAATTTCTAACCGGCAAAAATATGCAGCAATTGATGCATTAAATGAAATTCGACACACGCAAATAGACAAATTGAATCGTTTGAATATATTTTTTCGTCCGGTACGATTGCATAATTTCGAGACGGTCGTTTGAGTACTTGCACTTTTTATTTGTATTGGAAATGGCAGAGGTGTTAATAGTTGGCCGCCTCAGCAATTCTGCAGAGGGCACCTCTATCTCCACACCATTTAAATTCAAGGTTTCCTGCAATTACTCTCACAGCCGGAACTCTTGTCATTACTAATAACAGAATCACTAATGGCGTAACACCACGTTTTCTTGATCATCCTCTCTCAGATACATGTAATTGTAAATCGATCTCAATCCACGCTCGACTGACATCTGTCAGAGGAACTAATCTCGCAGTGCGGTCAATCATTATTATTGAATTTATTAGGTTGTCCCATAAGATTCTTTCGCAAACGAACACAGATCTAATCATAGCCATGGTTGAAGAAAATCCGCCATAGTCAAAAAGTTAGAAATTCCACGAACATCTGTCCATAATCATCTGGCAAAATTGGGCTACATCAATCGTTCAGATGTGTGGCTTCCTCATGAACTGACTGACTCAAATTAACTTCAGCGTATTTCAACATGCGATCTTCTTATCCAGCGACATAATAGCCTACCTTTTTTGAAGAGACTTGTCACTGGAGATGAAAGTTGGATACTCTATGAGAATATCCAACGTAAACCGTCTCGGACCAAGGGTACAGAAGCTTTAACTGTAGCTAAATCTGGCCTACATCCAAAAAACGTTTTGCTATGCATTTGGTGGGACTGGAAGGGGGTAGTTTATTATGAGCTACTTCAGCAAGATGAAACGATCAATTCAACAAAATATTGTTTCCAACTAGACAATCTAAAGGATGCAATTGTCAGAAAACGGCCAGAATTAGCGAACAGACGAGGCATTGTTTTTCATCACGATAACGCCAGGCCTTTCATTGAAAAATTCTTTACGTGGTAAAAATTTTAATTCAAAAAATGATATAAAAATGTACCTTGATCAATATTTTGCCAACAAATCTGGGAAATTTTGGCAAGAAGGCATTATGAGGCTTCCGGAGAGATGGATAAAGGTAATAGAACAGAATGGATCATATATTATTCAATAAATTTTGATGTAATACAAATTATTGTTTATTTTTTTTTCTTAATATGAAAACGAAAGAAACTTATGGGACATCCTAATATATAAATTCCTCTTCAGATTGGGTCAGTTTAAACAATATTTTTAACAACAGATATGCTGACTGCCAAACTGATGGCTTCATTGGATGCGCTGTTAAGAGCGCGTATCGACACATCATCATCACCATATCGATCGATCATACAAAGATTCTCACACTTAATGATAATAGATTGATGATCATTAACTGTTGCATGTTCTATTGCGTAATATTTAACAACGACAATCCAAATTTTATACGATCATTATTATTGTATTGATGCGTTGAAAATCATTATAAAACGATTACATCCGAGACTTTCTAGTACGCTTTGAAGTATTTTAAAAACATAGTTTAAATCTTAATATTTAATATTAAAAATTGCATTGTATAAAATGGAGAGAAATGGAAATGATAAGGAGAGGTCCAACATTGGATCGATGAAGGTTCAACTAGATTTGGAAGACCAAAGCCAGATAAAGGATGCATGTGCTTCAAGATATCATATCATTTGAAAATATTTAAATTTTACGAACACAAGTATCACTTGTATTCCTGCAAAGGAATACAATATTTAAACGAATATTTTTTATAATATATAAATATATATATATATTGTCCGCATCCTGTTGAAAATCATCAGATATGGAATATGTGGAAGATCACCAGAAAAAGAGATAATGATAGGGCGTTCAATATATTTATTTACAAATCATCAACAAGAAAGAGATCCCAACTGCGAGACTCTCCGATGACGATGAACGTTCCATCCATGGAAGGGATTTTAAACTGCAACCCCATCTATTCCAATGTTTTATGAAACGATTGCATTTAGTAAATCTGGATCATTAATTTTTTATTCCTTTAAGAGCAGAATTTTTTAAGCGAGAGTGAATTCCTAAATATATCCAATACGCTGCCAATTTGCTTGAACAATTCAACCGACTGTTGTATTGATGGACTCAATGACACATGGCTATTCACCTTCGTTATTGATGTCATTCTCATTTTAAAAATATCCTCGTTTTCAAATCCGATAATTTCTTCAGGCAGAAATAAATTCGATAACTACATAAGCATTTTTTAAATTCGCGTGTCCATGGGAAAGTTTGTAAAAGCTAGTCTACAAATTGAAGTGGATAGATATTATTAACACGTTGATGAGGAATCCCGCATATGTCCTGCTTTTATGGAGCTCAACAATATCAACAGTGTTAAGGTTCATTTATTGATATACAAGCTTCACCCACTCTGAGCGGTCTTGAGAGAAAATTGGATTTGTATGGACGATAAGTAACTCACCAATCAAAGGGCTAACAAGGCACGCATTTCAGTTAGTTGCTTCGAGCGGTGGCAGATATATTATCGTTGTATGATAATTAATTACCAACAAATATTTTAGAGTTCTATTATTTGAATATCATCTATATACGAATAAATATATGTATTATCTCTTTTGATTCACATCAATACACCATACTTGAGCGATCCAGAGAGAGAGAGTGAGCACGCACATGTGGCGTGCGGCGCTATGTAACGCTTTATTTTCAATGCCATGCAATGAATTGATGAGAGTATTTTGCGGGTAGGGCAATGATGATGATCAAATGGTGATTAAAAGGCGCTTGCCTTAATCTTTATTTAACTTGAAGATGACCGTTACGAGACTACATGCGATCCGGCGGGAAGAACGCACCTTCCCACAGCCTAGCCTTTCAGTGGACTCTTCGTTATTTTTTCCTACGCAACCGCTGTTAATAGGGCGAATTATTCCAACATAGTTTAACAGTGCCTTCACACTAAGATATTATTTCCCCTAAACTACAATACATTAAAACAGTTGGACAGTTATTTTTGTGGTTATAATATCAAAATAAATGATAAAATACATCAATGATTATTTCAATAGAATAAGCATAGATGCCAGTAACGATAAATTTATATCTAAATTAAAATTATTTCATCGATTTTTTTTTACCCTTGGACGCATTTGTGAACATTTTAATATGCGCGCGCACCCAAAATTTTCACACAATGCTTTTATTCGAGCCCAATCGATTGATTATGCTATTGAATGATTTTTTTCTGTGTAGCAAAGGGTTGCCCATATGTCAAGCTGGCAGTTTTGATTCTGTCAAGGCATTGCTTCATTCCAAGGCACAGTCGTTTAGAAGTAGAATAGAATGTCGCCCCATTTAGAAAATGGATATTGCATTCATTGCCGTGTTTACTACATAATTACGTGCTATAGATTGATTCTCCATGTCGTTTGGCATTCACTCGATCTGTCTCACTTTCATTGATTATATCTCCATAAAACGCATCTTCAGTTTCACAATGCGTCCCAAGCGCAGTTACCCAATCGTCCGGAGGCCCTCAAACGACCATCGGCGCCCATCTGATCGATATCCATTTTCGAGCAGGACTCGCGAGCCACAGTTTGGATGTTGCGATGATATGCATATCAGGGGTATGTATGCAAGAATCGACATCGGTATCTAACAAGTTGTGGGCGATGACACAGTATGCGAGCAGGTCCTTTGTGTGTGTGACCTTAAGAGTAACTGACATTCCATGTCCTTTCTTCCACCTTGCGCCGAATGCGCAGTAGAAATGTTCTCTACTGTTTGTTTTGCCCATTAACATATATCAACATCTAATATTATCGATCCTTTTTTTTAAGCAACTCGCATAGAAAAAGAAGAGTGTGACGTCCAAGAAATTCAATATCGAAAAAAACACGAAATTTCAACAACTGACCGCTCATTCGTCCTGCGCGAGGAGTTGATTTGCCTCAAAGGTAAAAATAAAACTCTTCCGATGATGCTAATAAATTTTCGTCACATTAAGACGGAATAGACACCAGCATCTTCATATTTGCATACAAATTCCATGACAGCCTGATGTTACTTTTGTCTAAAAATAATATAGGGTCATCCAAATGCGAGGATGCAAATGTGACTTTTTCTTAAGTTGTGTGACATGTACCACCGTCTATCTGGAGATAGACATCAGACACATCAATATGATTCAATTGTGGCCATAAAAGTCACTCAACAATTATTGGTATCGCTCAGCATTCACAGTAATATCTTCAGAGATATTACTGTGAATATGTGATCCAATGTCGCCCAAAATGCACATCAAACAGTAACTTTATTTGGGATTATTAACACGAATATTTTCATCAGCCCAAATACGACAGTTTTTCTTATTGACGAATCCATCCATTGTGAAATGAACTTCGTCGCCAAACAAACTCTTGCCTAAAAACAATGGATCTCTCGTCCGTTGTTCATTCATCGTTGCAACGTATCCCCCTTGTTTAGTGAATTCATTTTAAAATGGCGTAAACGTAGATGCTATATTCGTGTATTCACCATTTATCGTCCATATATATCTAAATTTCTCTCAGGAGCGCTCAGCATGAGTCAATGTTTTTATTGTTAGTCGATGCATTTGGGTTATCGATCGATACAATCGTACGATGTACGCAAGACACTCTCTCCGTCTCTGTCTCTGATTCACAATCCTCGAACTAAACGTGCAAGAATATTCTTTATGCATCATTTGAATCCGAACGCCAATACGCGTAGTTACTCATCAACGGGATAAAAAATAAAATGGCTTATCTCATTTTAAAAGACGTCATGTGTAAACATTATACAGTGCTGCCATCTAGGCGTCGCATTTGGATGACACTTTATAACAGTGGCAATATAAGCCAATCTCAACCATCGAACAAAACACATTTTTCTGATTTATTAAAATACTAATAATTTCCAGGATTTCACTGTGCTCCTCAACTAACATTCTCAAAGATCCAACTTTCATACATTCACCTAAACGTATTATAGCCACTGTTAATCGTCGATGACATCATTCGCAAGATTAATAGAATTTGCCCCAGCTTGTACATACGTACGAATGCGTTAAAAAGGAGTACGAATGCGCAGGGAAAAAGATAACCTTGACCGCGAGAAAGCGCGATCTTCCCGCCGGCTTCTCCGTTCTCGTAACAGTGTTCTTTCTTTCGGTCGTAATATAGACCTGATAATCTTCGTCTTCCTATGCGTTTTTTCTATGTTCCTATATGTTTTTATTCCTGGAATGTTCTCGTTAACATTTCCATTCTAAAATCCCGTATTTATTATATTTCATATCGATATTCGATAATATATATATCAATGTAGATAGTAATAATGTTGTAGAAATTCCCATTATTACAACTTTACTACAAATCGACTTAGTGTAGTAAATACACCATAGTAAAGGAAAGGTTAATGTAGTAATATAGCTTTTAAAACCACTACAAAATTTAACTCATTCGTATGCCCCCCACTTACCGTCCACATAAATCCACTTTTCTCTCAGGACCGCGCAGCGTGAGTCAAGCTTGTATATCAATAAATGAACCTTAACACTGTTGATATTACAAAATATTCGTTCATTTCTTTGCGTAAACATAAATAATACATATGTGTGTTTTCAGTTTTAATAACAAAATAATGCATTTGTTGAAGCATGAAATCGATAAATTTGTGCTGATCGATACAATAGCGTTTCAAATAGAATAACTTTTATTACCACGCTGAGTTTTAAGCATATAATTGTTTTGATAATTGATGTGATGATTCACTATTATGTAATCTATGAAACAAAAAAAATCGTGTTCAAGTAAAAAGTGATTCAAGACAATTTACAAGACGCGTAAGGGTATCTTTACAGCACGACCTTGCTATCGATATATTGAGTATGTGATGAGACGCAAGATATACTCGTCTCTGTCTCCAATTCTCGCACTCAATGTGCGAATCTCGTTGTTAATTCAAGAATGGGAAATCACTTCAGATCACTATATATATATTAATCAGAATATTCCCACACACACAATAATGCATCTATTCCAATACAATAATTATAATAAATTCATTATTTGAACAACTTCAGTGATTCAATGCATTATTTCCGGTTTATGCATTCGTAAATACGTGTTTTTATCATCGTGAAATTTTGTACATGGCCTGTTGCTAAGCCTAAAAGGCCTTTTCGTAGTCGAAAATTCCAAACAAAACATTTTTTTAATGTTTCACCCATTTTATAATTTAATCAATGGAATATTACATCGGATCCTCATTGATTTTGATCAATATAAGATATGATCATCATCGCAGTCTAGCAAGATTAGGGTATTTAATGCATATTCATAGTAAAGGATCACAACTATACGAACCAGATGAACGTATTGAAGGACGCTTTCTAAGACTTTTCTGATAAGAAATTTGGACGACGATGAAAAATTAATTTGGGGATAATGACGTTGATTTATTGGGGTACAGAAAATCCAGTTCCTTCCTCAGAATTCTGTCAATATTCGGATCTCAGTTTTTAATTAATTATTCATAAATCGATAAACGATCAATGGTTCATTGACCAGTGCTTCTCAAACTCGTTTATGCTAACGATGCATTAGCTCCCAGTATTTAAATGAACGATATATGTCATTCATTACATTTAATAACAGTATTTGATATAGTTTTAATGGCGTTTCATTCAGCTAAGTAAGGTGTTCGTTACATAAATATCAGCAACGCTGAACGGCCCCCATTATGCTGTAATTAAAAATTAATTCAACCAAAGAATGATTGGACTATAGACTGGGAGATTTAGACCCTGGAAAAATTACCATTCAATATCTATGCAACAAAAAAATCATACTAGATCATGGTGTGCAGTAAAAAATGCAATCCTCTGGAAATGTTTGCATCGTACACATGCTGCGCACAATTTCAAAGAGCATTTCAAGCAGTCGAGAGTCATCGTCGACTCGTAGAATTATAATGTATCATATCATCGAAAAAATAATGATGTCATGATTGTATGTTCACGCCATCATAAACTGCAATAAGATGCTATAAACAAACAAAGACTGCACTGACCGAATGCATTCTACCGGAAATGGTAGAGGTCAAAACTAGTCGATGCAGTTTTGTTTCATGCAAACTTGCACATTAAGCGCGGACTTAATGATTTAAAGGCGATATTTCATTTTCAGAGCTGATGCAATAAGAGGCGCCCTAGGTGAACTATGAATGATCACATCCGCCGAACGAAACGAAGGAACACTTCCTTGCATGAGATCCAGCCTGGGGAGGATTCGAAGGTATGGGAACCTGGTAATTGAGATTTGATTTAAGTTTTCCTCCTTAGCACATTTCCGTCGGGGGACCGCCGCGTGCCGTTTAATAAGTAAGTAATAATAAGAAGGGGTAATGTCCGGAGAGTATGGAGGATGAGGTAAAACATCCCAGTCAAATGATAATAATTTATTTCTGACGAGCAACGACACATGAGGCCTGGCGTTATCGTGATGAAAAACAACGCCTCGTCTGTTTGCATTTGTTTGGTTTCGCGTATTCGTCGGCCATTTTGTTCAGTCATAGTATTTTTTTCCGATGGAGAGATCGTCGCGCGTTTCCGCCACCTCTCATCCATGCGATATCCAAGTCTCCTTGTTTATATTGCAACGAAAAACTTAATTACAAGAATTTGTGTGCGAGATTAATGCCCAGAATGCTCAGGGACAAGGACAAGGACTTTCAGGACTTTATCGTGACGGGTTGACGGTTTCACTACACTCCAGAAACCAAAAGACAATCCAAAAAAAGCTGGCGGCGGAGGTCTATGATATTGGCATACAAAAGCTGATACCATGACTACAGAAATATCTCCATCACGTTGAAAAATAGTTATGAAGTATCCTGTGAATTTAAATACACATTAAATACCTTTTTTGTGCGGTAGATGCATTCCGCGGAAAAACGCACAAAAAAAGCTATGACTTACATAGAAAAAGTGAAGATGCGTTCCATGGTTATTAAAAACCGCATAACATTGAAATAGCCATATAAAATATAACCAAAATCGCACAAAAAAGTTAATAAAAAAACAGGAATACAATAAAGCAATTTTGAATTTAAGTCATTTTTTGCTATTATTTTATCAGTTTTTTGTTTAAATACTTAAAAAGTTAATTTTAACATAAGTCTGGTAGGAATAATAGAGGGTTATATAGAAAAGATTCGTACCCAGTTTGAAGTAAATTAATTAATTAAAACTTAGGATATCATGTCAACTTTTTAGAAGTCGAAACATTCGAAAAATGGAAGAAAATAAAATATTTTTTTTTCAAAAATCTAAACCAGAATAAAGGGCGTAATCGTAATTCAGCGATAGCAGATGTAATATGATTTATGATTTCGGTTAGTGTTGATGATTTATTTTCTATTTGATCCAAAATATTTCGATACGTACTTATATGAAATTTAAAAAATTGCTTTAAAATAAACCGCATAACTTCGAAATCGCACAAACAAAAATCGCACAAAAGGAGGTTTGAGTGTTAGTAATCCATTCAAACACTTTGGATTCAAAACAAAAGATATGGAAAGTCGGCACGTAACGATTAGCAATAAATTATCACAAGCGTGAATCTTAACACTTAAAAAGCAGGACACTTTTTAAAAAGTGCTTTGGGTCTTGATCGTATCGTAGTAATTGTTTATCTAAATGCACTCGTAAATACCAACCTTCAATCGAAAAACTAGGTCTTTCTCAGCTCAGATGCCGCGTAATAGGAAAATCGTAATAGGAAACCGCTTTTATTGAGGGCCTAATGGCAAATTAAAATTGCGCCAAGGGCTTCACAATTACCAAATCCGCAAATAAGCTATTCTGTTTAATTTCTATGAAAATGGTTTTTGGCGGCCCATTTAAACTTAAGTTTTTTTTTTAATTCGACCCCCCTGTTGTAATGAATCAACTATATCATTAAAAAGTGGCAGGTCTAAAGGCTTAAAACAATACGTGTTTGCTTTATTTTAGTCAGATTCTGAATATTTTACACTGTGTTTAATTTTTGGAAAGCGAAAATGTACATATCAGTCATCAATTCATGATTAATAATTAAGTAATTTACATAGGATGACATGTAAATTATCTCTATTAAAATTAATATTCACAATGGGATTTCTAAAATTAATTCTGATCTCATAGTAATGAGAGTTATGCAAAATCAAAAAGAATCAAAATCCTTCATTGATAAACTATTATTGATTAAAAATTCTACAAAGCATTTGTTTCTAAAAAAATGAGGGACTGCTAAGTGTTAAGTTTCAATTTTGCATCTAAATATCGTTGAATTTTTAAAGGTCCTTTAAATAAAGTCAAACGGGCCTCGTCGATACATTTATCGAAATATCGAATTTTAATATTTTTGGCGATACGTTTATCGAACAGAGTACTGATTTTGAAACCTTTTTATCTGTGGTGTCAGGTCTGGAGACCATGCGAGCCACGGAATAGGGCATGTCCCCAGGCAAAAAAATCTAATGGTGTTAAGTTGAAATCTCTCATTCAAAAAATTATTTCGACAACCCTGACACTTATAGGATATAGGGCCTATGTGTAAAACGTAGCAAAAGACCCCCCTAACCTCCCAAAAAAATGTGCAAAACACTCTGTATAAGTTACCAAGTATTATTTTTCCAGAGGTAGGCAATCAGACTAAATCTGGTTAGAGACAATCAGTTAGAAATATCAATTGTTCTGATCTCCCAAATATGTTCGGTATGGTGATTTTTTCAACAAACCCACTATTTAACACTTGGTTTTTTTAAGTTCGTACACTAGTAATTTTCAGAATATTGTCTGTCCAATGATATGCATAACACAAAATGACTTAGGTTTGATATTCTGCGATCGGAGATCATCAATCAAGAAATTTCTAAGAACAGGGCAAAAGTTTTCCTTTTCGGCGCTATTCATACTGTCGTGAAATAGCCATTCCGAATACGCTCAAAAGATATTTAAATAAACACAATGAGTGGATCCGGCCTCAATTTCGTTTGATTTTCTCGGAACACGGGCCTTAAAAGGGTTTAAAAATTCCAAGGCAAAAAATCACAAATGGAGAAATCAAGTATCGCTCTACAATACCGTCATAAAATTTAGGAGCACGTTTATTGGAGCGGAGCCGAAATTGTGCAAAAACAGCCCGAAAATAAAAGGGATTCTCCCCGAAAATAATAAAAGTGTAGGCAAGGGTTGAAATGCATATCTGCGGAGCAATTAAACTTTATTGCTTCACGTTTTTGCTCTCGTTTTCCATTGTGTCAACATTTTTTTGCCATATGCTAAATGGCAGTCAACTTCCACGAAACATTCCTTTATTTGAATATGAATTATGAAGGAGATGACTTAAATTGTGCAACTTGTACCATAATACCGACACAGATGAATAACATTAACCGATCAGAGGTGCTCAACTAATCTTCTATCTATGTACATGTGCATTTATATATATTTTTTATTTTATGTGAACACTAAAAATGCTTGCGAACTAGGCAAAAATAATATTTTAGGCAGGGCTTCAATACTTTGTTGATTTTGTGACTGCTTTTCCAAGTACAAATAAGACTAATATTTTTAATATCCTATGTACACTTACTTTCATTTTATTTATCTCTTTGGAACATGATTTAGCAATTGTACAGGGTGTGAACTTGTTTATTTTAAACAAAAAAGTTATGGATAAGATAAAGACATTTCACCCGAAAATGGCACAACTGTGACATCACTTAACATATGAAAACCATTATGCATAGCTTAAATTATCCTCCCTTGCTATCCTTCGCGAATTTTTCACTCTCTGTATGACATCACTCAACAAGTTCGCAGATTTTTTTTTCATACAAGAAAAAACCCTTTTTATTGCGCTGAAATATCTAGAAACAGCGCTCCGAATTGTGGACGCATTGTTTTTGATCGAACAGAGCTTTATCATGGACAAATATTGATGCAAATGTGTGAATACATAACCTTCTGATGTCAAAAGATCACATGTATGCCATCTGTATCAAACATTCACCTCTTCATGCGTTTGCTATTGAAATTATTTGTGAATGTTCACAATCGTGCATCAAAATAGAATGCCTAATATGACAGAGTTCATATGAGGCATTCTATGCTCCTCATTTCGACCTCGACAATAAAGATTAATGCATCCGAAATGATTGATGATCATTACGGAGATGTACTCAAAACCAACAGATATGACCAAAATGACCAGCTAAGAACAACATGGATGAACACATGGAATTCCTTATTATCGATTGTAAATGGGGATGATGATGTCATTATTTTATACGAAAAACCAGTGGTTATCTCGACGGGACACATCCATTCTAATCCTTGGCTCCTGATAACATCTTCCCATAATGGACTAGTATTAACAATTGGCGGAGGTCTTGCATTTACAGGAATTCAAATAAATCAGTGTCTAAATTGAATCTGAAATCAGAGCGTTCGTATAAATACAAGTAGTATAAAAAATGATCGCCTGATTTAGCTGTTTGAGTGCGAAGCAAATTTGCGCCAAAAGTGCGGCGTGGCGATATATAGACGTTAAGTTACAATAAAAAAATGCGGATTTGTTAGAAGTTGATAGTTTTCAGCCTACCCTTGTATTTCATGAAGAACAGAAAAAAGTTATATAATCCATCAATTGAAGAGTATGATATATAGATCCTTAAAGGGAGCGGAAAAAGGTTGACGTTGCCTGTTGTTCGATACGAGCACGGTAATAAATAGAAATAGCTTTGCATACTGAAAAATCTACATTCAAATGGAAGCATTTTCTCTTAGACTACTTCACGATAATCAGGTTTAGTAGTCTTTAAGTGCTTAAGAGCGATATCGCGGAGGCTGTATTGCAGATACGAATGTGCGTATCAATACGCATGCATGTTCCGATTAAATCCTGGAAACTGCCTTTCGAACTTATGACCTTGCTTCAGAGTCGACAACCTTGCTTCATCTAATGATAATTTCTCATATAAATTGTGATTCAGGTGGCAAGTTTTATAGCCTTAATTGACTCTAGAAATATTTTTATCGGACATTTCGAAAGTACTTCATTGCACAAACGTTCACTTTGGACATATTGTGGCGAAGCAGTTATGGCCAATCGACGTTTTGCCACGCTCAGAAATCGACCTAAATATCACTGAAAGGGACCTGGATCGAATCGTGCCATTGATCCTTTGAATACAGGACGCATCTATTGATGAGCGGTGTTTCATATCGCATCGATATATGGGCGTTCCTCAGTAAACGGGGCAAATCGTCCTAGGAAAGTCCAGGTCACTTTTTTGCTCATTAAAGTAATTTAAAATATAGACAGGGAAACGTCTAAATCTAAATAATAAATCTGTTTATTGTGAGGACTGATAAATTCACATTCAAGTCCCGATTAAGGAAAACTAGCATACTGAACTCTAAGGAGATCGTGTGAAAATAATGAATTTCATTCGGGAGGACCTAATATTTCATTGAATACACTTGGGTCCATTATTTTTAAAAAATCGCATAACTTCAAATCATTGTGATAGAATGTACTAAAATTCGTATAAAAAAAGTTTATAAAAATTCATATAAATATAAACACTACATATTTATCTTAGAATTGCTTTATTAAAATTTATTTTACTCGATAATCTTACAAATTATCGTTATGAGTCTGCATACATTTATTCGTCATCCTTCTGTGTTGAAATCGTATTTTTTTAAAAAATGAAATCGCTGATTAACCCCTTAAAGAGGCAAGACACAGAGTTGTGTCCGAATTCAAATGATTCTGGCGTACATCGTACGATTTTATAGATCGTTAACCCAAATTTATCGACTAATAATGATATAATTAATCGATTTGATCGAATCGATCATCGCTCTATACACACTCACATTATAACGATTGCAACTTGCATTAGTGATAATTTTAGATTATTTTTTTATGCGCATTTGCATAAAAAAAGCTATGTCCTCCATTAAAAAAAATGAGAGATAGGTTCTATTATTTTTGAAAACCGCATAACTTTAAAATCGCATAAAAACAAACCCAAGTGTACATATATTAGAACAAAACTTATGCTTATAATTTTGGACTGATTGGTAAATCTGCATAGTAGTGGCATTAACCTTTTGAGGAGTGCAGTCGCGTATTTGCGATCGAATTGCAGTTGTTCAGAGAGAGCATTATTCTATGTTGAGTTCGGTTGTATGATTGTATAGATCGATAACCCAAATGGATCAACTAATCAACAAATAAATTAACCAATATTTTTTGCTATCCATATTGTTTATTTATTTATTTATATACAAGCTTTATACACGCTGCGCGGTCCTGAGAGATTAGTGGATTTGTATGGACGATAAATGGTGGACATACAAATGTAGCATCATTTTGAAATCAACTAATTTTAAGTGGGTATTCTATTTTAAAGGCACAGATTTTGGGCGTTTTTTCAAGTTCGATAAAAAAGAAACAGAATATTTTTTTAATACTTATTAATTTTTTAAAAATAGTTTAAAATATTTTTTTGATTATAAATCTGGCTGGAACGATAGAGGATTGTTATGGAAAAGTTTTTACTAAATTTTAAATAAATAGGTTAATCATACATTGAGATATCATGTCAACCATGTTGAAAAAAGTTGTTTCAAGAAAAATGCATTTAAATATTTCATTCTGGTGGGACTGGCTTAGTTACCGCGTCACTAAAATAGCTATAACTCCGTAAATAATTGGAATTTTTGAAATTTATATTTAAGGATATATTCTTGAAAGTCTAAACTTTGAAAATATGCAAAAAAAATGTATAATTTTTTCAAAATTCTAAGTTAGAATACACCCCTAAATTGATGCATCTATTGATATATTCAAGAGGTTTCGATGCATTTTTTGCTACGTGGGACGCATTTTTCTCAAATATACGCAGTCTTTTCGATTAAAGTTTAAATTATGAGGATCAATCTAAAAGCTATAAATATTTATGGCGACAATAAACTCGTTTCGCTATTTTTCAATATGAGCAATTCGAAAGGACGTCGAATCACCGCCGACTAATTAACACACCAGCTCCGACGCATTTATCCAACGGATCAATGCATCTTCTACAATCTTGCAATTATGGCCGAATGCATTTTTTCTTCCCTCCAACGACAAGCAGTTGGCAAATTTTTGCGGTCGCACACGAATCGCCATCCCAATAATGGTAAAAAGGCTTGCACACACCACAACTTATACTCTACGTGCTACATATTCAAATTTCGAGAGGTTGGCATTGCTTAGGTAATTTTGACCAAATCGGTCCACGATTTACACAAAATGTGCGCATGACCTCCATGGGTTGGCAATAAATTCTAAATGTTTCGACTTCTCCGGGTCGCTTATTCACTGTATGCTGCAATATTTCCCAATCGATCGAGTGCCGATAAAATTTTCTTCCATCCTATGGGAATTTGCGAGTGTGTGGCGTATAAATCGATCTTGCATAATGTCTATTTAGCGTAATGAATGAAGAAAATGGCGATTCTCGAAAGATGAAAGCGTCGGGTAAAATGGCCATGCTGTTTGTGAGAAGATGGGTGTTTACCTGCCCGGTGTCAATAAGCGCAATCTGCAGACGTGTTTAAACTAAGTATGTACTACTTATGACTTTGGCGTCATTCGAATGCTATACAGAACATAATCTCATCAATAACGTATTGTAAAAATCCATTATATTAAAAGAGAATAAAATCGCAAGCTGTAGAAAGCATTTGGAACTTCTATTCCTAAACAAACTGTTCATGGTGTTAAAATGAATATCTCGGATAGTTCCATTGATACATAAAAAAACTAGCTACATATCTGAGATTAAAACATGCAAATAAAAGGAAAACTCCAAAACTTATTATAAGATATTTATTTATTCAAAGAATCAAAAGTGTACAATATATAAACATAACAATTTATAAATCACAGATATTAACACTCTGTTTTTTTTTTTTTTCTTTGAATAATCTTGTTATATGCCTATATTATTTGAGAGAGTGCAAACAATAAGTTGGCATAGTTTTATCGCAATCGAATGAACGGTATAGTAGCGCATTAAATACGGACAAACAAACATTGATGTTTATATATTAGACTATGTCTATGTTACTCGCGAAATTTTTAGCAATAAGTGGACGAAGTTTTATTGCAATTCGATGAACGGTATGGCAGCGCATTTCAAACGAACAAAACCAAATTCATTATAATATATATTTAAAAAATAAGATATAGGCTATTTCAATAGGGATCTTAATGGCACTCAGTCGCCAGACTGTCATAATGATCGTCCAGAAACACATCATAACACAACTATAGTAATCTCAAAATCATCATAATGAATTCAGCCAGATTTATGCCAAAAATTTATTGAAACACTCTGTTGAAAGACCAAATATACGCTTGGATCAAAATTTGATTTGCAATGAATAATTGATCCAAAAATGAAATGCTGCCCAAAAAAATCTTATTAAAAAGGTTGTTTAGAAATTGAACTCATGTCGAGCGTACGAGGATGTGAATATATGATTTAGATGGATTTGAATTTTAAATTCTGTTATCCGAAATCCTGCTAAATCTTTCCGCAACGGATTATTGGAATCTTTAGCAAAAATATACAAAGAAGACAGCAGAATTTTCAATGCCTCCCCCTAATGAATTCGGATGTTCAAATGACATCCTTAACCCTTTTGTCAATAAGATGGTATGGCCAGATCTTTTTGCTTTTATAGAACTTACCAAATCTCTCTGAGTTAACTAAGAACAAAATAAAGTTCGGTATCCTTGTGTTTCGAGAAAAAATGATATTTCTATTTTTATACCTAGAATCAACGAAAATGGTCTGCCCAGAAAACCTATATTTAGTATGACATTTTTCTTTTACCTGTGCTGCAGAAATTAACTGACAGAAGGGTTAAAGAGTTTCTATGCTTTCTGAGAAATATTAGGAATCATTTAGCTAAAATCATACACTATTTGAATCGCGAATATACCAGCAATGGAATGCTGCACTTCAAATGTTTAGCTAAAACCAATCCCAAGCAAAACCTTAATTTCATATAATTATGTAATTATATAGTTAATATTTGAATTAAAAATAACTATATGTTTTAAGATGCATTTAAATGTTTATGAAATTGTGTCGAAGTGTTAGCTGTGGATAGAACAACACCCACTATAGTTACCATAGCGAACATTCATACCTTGTCTCACGCATTATTGCAAAATATCTTGCCTATTGGCATATTCATATAGAGTCGACGACGAGAGAATGTTCAACGTCTTTATTTTTATTGAAGATCCAAGTAATAAAATAAATCCACACACAAACAGCCCAAAATCAATCCAGGTATAAGCCAAATATTTCAACAACGAGGATCACAAAAATTCTTATTATGCGTATGGCTCTTGTGGATTTTGCGTCACTTTACACAAGAATATAAATCGAACTCATTGTCTACAAAAATTCAATAGGTTTCACAAAGCCGCATTCCTTTTAAAGCTGGCGATAGTATGTAATATTCGATGGATTATGGTTACATAAAAAATTTGTTTATAATCATAACGGATGATCAATTTTTGTTTGTCGTTGAGTGTAATTTATCTTTTAGCGATTTTTTTATGAAGCAAATTGATCTTCATCTACGAGGTAAGTTCCAGAATTATTCGACCAGACGTATAGATCGAGGTTGTTGATTGAAGATTCTACTCTGGGGGAATCTGCTTTGTTGTTTATAATAGTAAAATATTGGATGGCAGAATTTAAACTGTATTTATCACCGAAAATTCCATCCACAGGGTCTATGTTCAACTGGTCCGCTTCTCGGACCGCTGACACGACGAATAAGCGCCTCGCGATCGGACTTCATGCTCGAACTTGTCCACAGAATATGGTCTGCGTCGTCGAATAGAGCAGTCAATACAATGAACTGAAAGGGGAGAATCACCTCTAAAGAAGATTTACCAGATCTATACCCCTTGGATTATTTTCTTTTTCCAAACTTAAAAAAAATGGTTCGGTGGTAAAAAAAAATGCCAAGAAGCTCGATGATTCTTACTGTAAACAGATTATCGAAGCTATTGAATATTGCTGGAAAAGAATGAAAGATGGAAAGGAATTTTGAAAAATAGTTGTTTTTTTTTTGTTTTCCATGTTAGGTCGGGTAATTCTGGGACTACCCTCGTATGAACCTTTTAGATTAAATGGAAGTTATTATTCAGATTGTTGATAATCGTGTCATTTAATCACTTTCTAATTGTTATCACCAGTTGTCTGGATATCGAATCCAAGCAATCCAAGACACGTGTCAGTTTCTTCTGACAAAGGAATTGAGAAGTTGGATCCGTGGAGGCATTTCGTCACAGTTTAGATATATCTAAACGAAAACTTGGGCAATCGTGGGTTTAAAGCACTCGTTTAGGGCAACGAACGTTATCTGCTGCAGGTTTCCCTTTCATTTCGTGGAACCGGAACAAGGCGTATAAGGCTACTTTCAGGTCAAATTGTGGCAATGCAATCGAAACATGCAGTAGCATGCGCTGCACTTGTAACAGTGAACAGCAATTTGAACTACATCTTGTGAACTAGGAGATATTTTATCGATTAAGATCTATGGGATACCGAAGGCCAGAATGTCCAACAGCAGGGTCCTTGCATACCGTCCGCGATAAATTAAAGGCACGCTTTCAAGCCTCGTTAAGACGCTGTCAAAATATTTTCTTGCATCAATCGATGCATGTAGAGCTTGATCGTTGATTTCAATACATGGCAAAATATTAAAACATATTTCACGATGTAAGATTCTGATTTGAAGCAATCATA
Organism: Stenopsyche tienmushanensis; assembly: GCA_008973525.1. Classification (NCBI taxonomy): domain Eukaryota; kingdom Metazoa; phylum Arthropoda; class Insecta; order Trichoptera; family Stenopsychidae; genus Stenopsyche; species Stenopsyche tienmushanensis. The sequence continues at coordinate 494,587 of WACJ01000168.1, read as the reverse complement.
ATGCTAAAATCCGCAATTTATTACTCTCAAACCAAATAATTGAGCCTAAACAGGGAAGACTAAAAAACAGTTTTACTCGAGTAGTGTTAAATGTATTCGAGAACGGTTTTTTTTAAAGTTAAATGTATTTTTAAAAAATATAAAATGTATGTAATGAATCGTACAGATTTATGCTAACGGTGTTTATAGGATTAACAGCGACCTATTTCCTCCTTTCTACGCATGCGCGAATCAGAATGAAAGCTAAGAAAACTAAAAAGTCGACCGATACTCTTGGCCGCGGAATGACGTGCTCTTCCACGATTCGATAGCTTACGGGCCCACTTTGTTGAGAAATTACTGAATTATAAGTATATTTTCATCTATCTAAAATAAATTCTGATTGTAAACATATTGTAGACATATTGATACGAAACACCTTATGCTAGACTATTTAAAAATGATTATTTAAAACTCTAATCATGTTTCAAAAATATATTTGCTAATAATTAGCAAGTTTAAATATGATTTTCTTGACATCATGTGTCGAGCGGATATGTAATTTTGCTTGAGGACTATGCAGCAGATAATTAAGCCTACAGGGTAAATCCGGCCTGCATACAACAGGTTGCCGACCCCTGATTTAAAATATGAATATATAAAGTTTAATAATCGATATTAATAAGTTCCTTTTCGTGCAAATTATCTATAAGAATATATAAAAATGTCGTCGAATAAAAGACATCGAAGAATGAAACGCTCAAAGGAAGCCGGATTGTATAAGAATATTGATCTAAATCCCACTGGGATAAATCGATCCAGATTTATAAAAAAAAATATATGTCAATCCCTCGCTATTCGCGCGGATTGCTTATAAAAAAATACACAGGTTTTGCATGCAAAATATCGCAATTTTCCCCATAAATTCCAAACAATAATGCATAATTTCGGAGAATATGAGATGAACAAAAGGCGAATCTGCCCACTTATACACTTTTTATGATATGTAGGATGCATTTAATCATAGAATGTATTTAAGCAATCGCATACCGAATTACGCAAGCAAAACCGCAGATACGCGGCCGGAATAGAAAAAAAACTTGTTATTGATGTTTATTTCTTCTACTTTTCGAGTTCATTGCGAATTACTCGCTAATGGAAACATTTTGCACTTCTTTCGAATTTTCATAATTCTACTGTAAATTTTCCTTCTTCTTCCATATCGCCTGTTGATTATGACTGTTCGAATTCCAACTGATCGAATTACATCAATTGACTGCACTTATATGAATACACGATTACAATCGTGGGCATAATAAATTATATTGTTTGTTAACCCATTAGGGTCGAGCGTATTTTATGACATTCAAACATATGCCATGATTGTAATATTTCTATTCGGCGTTATAAAATTATGCAACATTTTGTGATTGTATTGTATTTATTAATTAAATTAACGAATATTGTGTGCTATCAACAGTGTAAAGGCTCATTTATCGATATACAAGCTTGACTCACGCTGCGCGGTCCTGAGGGAAAAATGGATTTGTGTGGACGATAAGCGATGCACGTACGAATATAGTATCAACATTTAAGTAAATTTAAATTAACTCACTAATCAAAGGGTTATACGATATAAATGTTGAGAATATTCAAGAATCATTAACGAAAAAACGGCTTTCTATTTAATATTTTGTATGTGGATTTGAAAACCAAAGAACAAATATCATTCATATCGGGGAGACCCAAAAATATTCGCTTATTTAGAGACCTATTGTTTGAGCTCAGTTTGCTATTTATTTTTTTAATTTGGTTTGGAATATCACAAAAGTCAGCAAAACACTCAAAGAAGTTTATGGTGAAGTGATAAAAGTCCGCAGATGTCCATATTGCTTCTTGAAATTTAAATCGGACAGCATAAGCTTAAGAGATGAACCGAGAACGGGTGGATCTTCGAATTTTGATATCGATGCACTAAACTCCCTAATCGAATCAGATCCACAGCAAATAATCAAAAAACAACTGGGATCCCATTGGAAGCATTTAAAACGCATAGGATGAAAACGAATAGGATGGGCGTTATGGAGTAGGATGGGTGTTATGGAGTAGGATGGGTGTTATGGAGTAGGATGGGTGTTATGGAATAGGATGGGTACCGCACGCTTTAGCCGAATACAATAAAAACAATACATATATAAATGATTTTTGTATGTATGTGTTGTATGTGTGTGTGCACCTCTGTTGTTTGTAAATGCAATTTGTTTAGAGAGACGTTTAGCGGATTCACCATGTTGGCGTATATCAGTCTGTTAAAATGCTGTGGGGGGGGGGGCGGTGGAAGGACAGGGAGATAAAGGTTGCGCGCGCAGTACGGCGGTTGAGCCCTGCTCACGGGAGAGAGGGAGATAGTCGGTCTTCGAGGTGAGAGCGAGCTCGCGCATGCTTTTGGATTCTAACCCTTTAGCCCTGGAGAGACTGGCGATCAAAAAGGGAAATCTGAGAAGGCGAACAGAGAAACTACCATGGCGGTGTGGCAGTCTCGATGGGACAGCATCACAAAAGGCCGGTGGACACATGAACTAATACCAAACCTGGAATTGTGGTTGGCTAGGCTGCTTTGGCAGCTACTTTAAGAGAATAGAAAAGCCTTCACTGTGGAGCTGGCAATGATGAAGCCGCACACACGACATTCGTCTGCCCAGCGTGGAGCATTAACCTTTTCGTTAGTGAGCAAATTTAAAATCGATGAAGTCGTTGATGTCATAATCGCTTTACACCGATTACTTTCTGTCAGCTCCTAATCAGCGTAAGACAATCTTCAATGATAAATGGACATAGACTCATTCAACACGCAGCGAAGAACAGCAAGTAGTTAAATAAACAAACACTCTCGATAACACACAATATTCGGTCGTTTCTTTGCGTAAACAAATAACACACTTGAAATCGAAATCATTATAAGTAGATAAATTTGGGCTTAACGATCTATACAATCATGCGATGCATATGAAGAAACTATCCGTCTCAGTCTCCCGAACTGCGCTATGTTCTCTTTGTCTCTGTCCGCCTCGGAGCTTCAATGCACAAGAGTGCTCTTTCTGAATAGTGAAGGTCAAAACGGATATTTCCGTAAGTACTCACGAAAAGCTTAAAAGGGATACCCTATGTGAGGAACTGGGAGCAAACTCGCTCTCACCCAACAACATGATCTCTTCAATGCTGAAAGATGCTAAGACATGTGGAAACAACCCCACTGAATCGACACCAAGAAGGACACATCGCTGTCAACCTTGTGCAATATTTAGCTAGTAGCCGGGTAGCAGCAGAAGAGGAGGGGGGTTGTAGTAAGTAGAAATCCCACACTATCACAAGATAGCAATAAACCTCGTAACTGTATTACTGTGTTTCTTTTCAAATAATTACTGCTAAGCCGATGGGAAGATATATTGGATAATAAAGGAATAATATTTTATAAACCTTTTTTTACATAATACGCGAATATTCCCTCAGTGAATAACAATATTTCCAAACAAAGATAGCAATGATTCCAAAAATAGCAACTGTGATCATACGGTCACGCAATTTTTTGCACGTTGCATGCATTTTTATGCACGCAATAAAATAAAATATATTACATACAATCGTTTAGCGGAATGTTGATTTATTATGTTTGGCATCCATCAATTATTGATCGAACAAACAAACATTATGGCGATGCTAGAATACTATCTTCCCTGACGATGATGGCCTTGTCTATGTTTGAATTTCACATGCATTTCAGGCCCATTCGAAACAGGTCCATCTCATTTAGCACCTAAAACGCTCTTGGAGAGGTCGAGCATTAAATAAAAGAGATTTATTGATAAGCTATAAAAATAAGATTCAGTAACCCCAATAAACCGCATATTTTCACATCGTAAAACTTAATAATGTTGATAACATTTTTTGTGATTTATAATCACATATTGCCTTCCAGCGAGTATGTGTTGCAAAATATAATTAATTTTGTGCTCTTGGTGTTTTTTTTTTCGTGGTGGATTCTCATCATCAACAGTAGCTTGTTGGTATTTGCATTGATTTAACAGTGCGAGCATTGATTGACAGCTTTTATATTGAAATTTGATTGAAATAAAAACATTTGCAATTTCAGATAAAAATATTTTTTTATGCATCAATGCGTTGCAGTCTGGATGTGTTTGAAAAAGATTGGTAAAATTGCTTTTGACGGCTCGAAAAAAAAATGAATGATGAAGCTTGAGAAAGGCTGGAGTGGATTTTATGCCGCTGTGGTAAGTTGTTCGGAAATGGCCCTCGGTCCTACTAAAGATATATCCGATTGCGTTGTCTCATGAATATGATCAGCGCTACCAAGGCCGATGTGGAAATATTACTCAATCCAGTTATACTCCATTCAGGCTTGCGGGCATTTTACTTCCTTGGAAAAAAATATTTAAAAAAAAAATTAATCCTATAAGTATCAAAACGGCATGTTTACAAGAAGAAAATTCTAGTCTGGAATATTAAAAAAAATCGATTTTATTTATTTTGCATATTTTCAAAGTTTACACTTTTAAAAAATATGTTTTCCAAATATATTTCCAAAATTATAATTATTTACGGAGTTATAGCTTATTTTAATAATGCGGCAACTATGCCGGTCCTACCAGAATGAAATCTTTAAATGCGTTTTTCTCAAAACTACTTTTTTCAACACGGTTGACATGATATCTCAAGTTTTAATCAATCAATTTACTTCAAATTTAATAAAAATCTTTTTTATATAATCTTCTATTGTTTCTACCAGATTTATGTTAAAATTTTATTTTTAACCATTTAAAAAAAAATTAAAACTCTTAAAAAACATGACCAAAAAAAGAGTTTTTTTAAACGGTCACCATTTTGTAAGAATGAAAATATTTAATTTTTTTGAGGTAGCAACGATAGAAATATTGTTATTAATTAAGAATCTTTTTACATTTTTAATTTTAAATAAGTAAAAGGGTTAAAATCGCGTCAACCAGGATACACCTTTTTTATCCCTTATACTTTAGCAGCTTTCTACGAGATTTAATGGAGACAAATCCAGGTATTATTTGTTTCTTTTTTATCGAACTTGAAAAAACACCCAAATTCTAAATTTAAAATTCCTATCAAAATAAATCACACAAATTGTAAGAACATTAAAGTACTTTGAGTCTTATTATAATGAAGGAATATCACTTAAATAAGAAATATATATATTATATTTAGAATATTTTGGTCTATTATAACGTCTTTGGTGTGTTATAGTGCAAGGAACTATTGCCGGGGGACTGTTTAATTAGATTTCATTGTAATGTAACACAAAGTTTAATTAAGCTATTTTGTATATGTTATTTTGCTCTGCGCATGGTAATTTAAAATATAGACAGGGGAACTGTCCATAAAATGTTGAGAAACTTTAATTTACTTTTATAGCTTTCATGTAAACATGTTATATTGTTCAAATAATCAAATAATTTGATCAATTTCTAAATTTAAATTTTTAATTAACTTAATATAAAGCAACTATATTGCTTTGATGGCACATCAGGGAACTGTTTTTGAGCAATATATAAACGTCCCCTGCATTAAAACATTTAAACTTAAATTAATTTCTGTTCATTGTGAAGACTGATTTATTAATTTGCGTTCAAGCCCTGATCAAAAAAAAAACTAGAATACTGAACTCAAAGGAGTTCGTATGAAAATAATGGATTTCTTTCGGGTGGACCTAATATATCAATGAATATTTGCTATAGGGATTATAGTATGATGCTTTTTTTCTTTGGATTTCATACATTTTTAATTGAATATTTAAAAAGTACGTAGACGTAAATAGTAAGCCCACCATCCAAATGCTTATAATTTTGGATTGGTTGGTAAATCTGCATTATAGTGGCAATTCTGTTAATATAGAAAATTGATAAAGGTTAAGAATCACTGAACGTTCTATCTATATTTCTAGCCCTGTCCTACTCCTCTCCCCTCCAACACATTCACTCTCCCACTATAGTTTGTTACTAGTGACACGTAGAGTTTGATAGTACGTTTCTTTAGATAGGAAAATCAAATGAAATAATTATAGATACATTTATACCCATACCAGATACATCAAAACGACCAGCACTGTGTTTAATTTGACAAATAAATAACCGCCTGTTTGAACATTATCCAACGCTTCTTAATCTGTTTCCGAGCGCCGACTTTCGAACAATGGCCATTTTCCAAATGCGCCAGGACAACACACTCCATTGTTCGGCGATGCTCACACGCTTTGGTTGTTGTTCGAAAAATCGGAGGAAATGTTGGATTTACATTTTCAAGGTCGACGGAATGAACAAAGAACTTATTTTATGGGCAAAAACAAGAGCTGATTTCGCTTTTTGCTTATTGCAATTATGTGATCATCTTTGGGTTGCGTGTAAGCGCGGATTTTTAGGAAAACCCATACAATTTTGGGAACAAACACACGACAAACGATTATAATGGCACTGTCGTCCTTGATTGGGACTCATTTCGATCGAAGACTCCGGCAAGACCAACAAAAGACATGAATAGACTATGTGTTTTTGACATTTGCCATAATCGCTGTCTTCGGAACGAGCAAGAATAATTGTTCGTCCAAATGCGTTTAACCTTCCGAATGTTCTTAGACAAATTCACATTTGCAATCCTATTAGTGTGTATAATTTGACGATATTTAGGAAATGTTAACTATGATATCATGCCGCAAGCAGATCGTCTTTGACTGAAGCCTTCTTCAATGTCCATTGAAGGACAATGATCACAATTATACCGTATTAATCATACAAATAAAACATCTTCGTTAAGATGATCATGTTGCTAAAGATACATAAATAAATATTGTACCATTTTCTGCACGACTCTTCCAGTTCTCGATTCAGATTGATATTGATTTCTAACCTTTAACAAAGAAAATACAAATAATATTAATAAGGCCAATCTTGTAAGAGAACTTATTTATTGGGTGTGTGAATAAGTTCCTGCTGTTTCACCATCAAATGGCGGTATACATAGAATCCTTATGGTGATGGTAAACCAAAAAAGTTTAAAGACGATAAATTGGAAATATTGCTTGATGAAGATCCATATCAAACGCAATCTGAACTTGCAAAATCATTAGGGATTGATTGAACAACAGTTTCAAAACGTCTGACAGCATTGGGAATGATACGAAAGGAAAAATCTTGGCTGTCTTATGATTTAAAGCCGAGAGATGCAGAAAGACGTCTTTGATAATCCCAAACCTGCCGTGCCGGTCCAGTCTGCTTTCGGGCCGTTATGTAGCTGAGTGGATGGATGTAGGTAGACGGGCGTCAAATAGAATATCTCTCGTCTTAGATAACTTGCGGGAAGGACGTCTTCCCGCAGCCAAGGCTATCCGACGACGATAGCCTTGTCTTCTTCTGCTTTCTGCGTGGCAGAAGACAGTAAATATTATTAAATACTCAAATAGTAAATCAGTAATCTTTCTGCAACTATATTTCGAAACAAGGATATTGCTTGAAATGGCTTCACATATTCTGGATAAACGATTTCAGCAGCTTTAATTAAACTATCTTGTGTATGTTATATAAGTCGCAAAAATATTCGTCGTGGCTACGAATTTAACACCCTTGTTCTACAGTATAGATATTTAATATTGATTGAGTATCCTATATTGCTTAGCGGCACTGTGTGATGATGTAACCATTATTTACTCGAGCAAGCTGTAACGATTCCTGTAAAAGATACCTTATCATATTTTCTTGAAATACTTTGCAATATTTGTGACAACTTCAAGTTTCATATTATCAAAGTATGCCTAATTACAGCACATACAGTATTTGGGGGTATTTTGTACCCCACTTTGATAGATGATGGTTAAAATTTTTTATCATTTGTGGTGGTAGATATGATTATTTGAATAGTAATTTTAAGTAAGAACATCTATAAATTATGGTGAAAATTTTCTTCCGCCATCTTAATTTGAACCCGAACTTTTATATTAAGGATCCAGGATCTCATCCACTATATTAAAACTTGGCCCTTGAACATTTTAGATTAAATAAACTATAAAATAGCAAAAACTTTCTGAACAATCAAGGCAAGTTCACAGAGTATCATATCCTTAAACTCAAACCACAGAACAACTATTCCCAACAAATAGCAATTTTCTACAAATCTTGATTGAGTTTTTTTGTAGGAACACTTTACAGGGTACAATAATATTTAAATTCGACGATCAAATAGCCGCATATAATGGGCACTAAAATTGCCGCATTTTCCTGTTTTTGAAATAATTTACAGTTTTCCTTATTTTTTTGTTAAATAAGATTTTATGAGAGTATATTTTTAAGCCATTCAAGCAAAAATATATCCACAACTGTCTCTATACTTCACATAAACTACAAAATCTATTACGTTCAATCTATGAATGTCTTGTTTGGGTGTTCCTAAGAAGAATATGGCTATTTTCGTCTATAAAAAAGTTGGGTTTTAAAGCCAAACAAAATTTTAGTCTCACTTTTTGCAATAATATACGTAAATGTTATGCTTTTGTATTATTTGATAATCAAATGGTATCATTTGAAATAAGTTTTATTGATCATTTAACGGTTGTTTCTGGATCAAGAAATCCTCATAATACAATAAATATATGGCAGAATTCATACGTAATCATCAGCTGACATTAAACATATCAGCCCGTTGACTGAGTAATCGCGCATATGTGCGTTCAGACTCAAGTGATACATAAAGAGCATTATCGCATATTGAGAGAGAGAGTTTCTTGCGTCTCATCATACACTCGTATGCTTGTATTCAAGCTTCAACAAATGCATTATTTTGTTAGTAAACCTGAAAGCACACATGTGTAATGTTTATGTTTACACGAAGAAATTAACGAATATTGTATGCTATCGACAGTGTTAAGGTTCATTTATTGATATACAAGCTTCACTCAAGCTGCGCGATCCTGAGAGAAAAGTGGATTTATGTAGATAATAAACGGTGCACATACGAATATATTATAGCTTCTATGTTTAACTCAAACTGGCGAAAAGTATTGATTTAACAGGAAACTAAGAGGATAAACATAAGTAAATATTATTAGATGATTATAATCAAACAATTAATGGTGAAGCTCACATATTATATCAACACAAAAGTCATCCAGACTCGTTTTGCGTAAAGTGTGTACCGAACCGAAAAAAGCAATATTTTAGAACCGGTTCAGTTCCGGCTTATATTCCGATAAAACTATAAAATGATACTATAATGTCGCTCTGATGGAGACAGCTCGCCAGCCACGGGATCTGAAGATCCCATGGGTGTGAGGATGGATGCAAGCGAATCGCCTAAAATTGGTTGATGGTGGAAATTGAATCACTCATGCCCAATATCGGAGGGCCCTGAAGAAACTGAAGAAAGCCTAGCAACAGAGATGGGATCAGTCCAGCAAAGCAGAAATATGGAATCATCGACTTTAACTTAGCTCAAAGTCAAGAACATGATCCACAGCATGATGGTGAGCAAGAAGAATTGAGACATTTGGCAGTAATACGTAGAAAATATGATCGCCAAACGAAAAGGGCCTCATGGCCAAATTAGCTGACCCCCTGAAGTAATGTGATAAATAATACCAGGGGATTGTTCTTTCTATCGATTTCTATCGCATGGCTGTCCTGCAAATGTTCAGAAACCACTGCATAGACACGACTTTCCAATTCATCCACACTCTAACACGATGAAGAAAGGATTAAAGCCGATGAATAAGGAAACGATGACTAAGTCCATATGGTCCGAAAAATGGTCCGAAAAAAAATCAGACGTGCATTATGTAAAGGTGGTATCAGCTCTAATAGATATGCACGTCATAGTTTGAGCACTTTTGTATGGACTTCAAAGCTAAATATGGCCGGCTTGTTGAGTAAAAAATAGCATGAGATAAGACGAGAAGAATTGATACTGGTTACCGTTGGTGCGATTTAGATTAATTGGTTGCTGCCCCCGCCAGCCGCTCGTGGTCTGGCTGCTAAAAGACTCTTTAGCAATTAAATCGTAATTGCTTCATTGTTTTCCACCTGCACAATCACTGATATTTATTCTATCCTTGATACGGCAGGCGGATGTGAAAAGATAACCGTAAGATATGTAAATTGATGAAAACAACTTTTTTTCAATAAGGAATTTTCATCCTCCTCGAACGGACGAAGTCGTGCGTGCTGATTTTCAAACCGCTCGTCGAGTTCTTCTGGGTCAAGATTATCTTTGTTCGACGGCTTCCTTTCGAGATCGCCTGAGGACTTGGAAAACGATGTTTTCTTCGATCGATGCCACGGACATTCAATACTGATCATACGTGTTCACTTTATACGGGACCAAAACGACCCCATTCCGAAGAACTTGGGTTAACGCCACTATACGCCAAAATAGTATGTAATTTCCAGCGAAAAATATTTGAACAGATTCTAAAAATGTCGAACGAAAATAAGAAAATTATCTCATTCGACATTATTTACCGAAACGACAATCATAATGGCGAACCACATGGCTAATAGAAATCGTGTTTACTTTGCCTACCAAAAAGTGTTCAAAACACTAAACACCCTCCAAATGTATACATTTGATACTTCCGATATGCCTATCGACATGTGCAAACATATTTACGCGGTAAAGTAATATTCCGCGCATAATTGTTATCAAAATATGATAGAATCATCCTAATATGTATTTGACATCCGCTTTTGATATCATATCGGCGTTGAAGAAATATAATGATGATCAGGAAAAGCGATAAAGATCTATCCATGATTTTAATTTAAAAGCCTTCAACAAGCGAGAGAGACTCCAACTGCAAGATTTTCCGATGACGATGAACTGTTTGATTTATTTCGATTCAAGAATATTTCCAATTTTATGCAACATTCCACCATGGCGAAATTTTAAGACAAGAACAAGAAAAGATCAAAGAAAATGTTATATTATTTATATAAAATTCACAGTCAACATACAGGATGTCGGTGATCAACAAATGCCAATAAAGGAACTCTGAAAAATCATTATGAATTGCATCAGCAATGTATAAAACCACAATGTAAACCACAACAACACAACCTTTGAAGATGTTCGATGTAAAATAGCGCCCAATACAATATAAGAATTACTACATTGCAATGATATCGTTCATATTGAAAAGATATGGTCAACCGACTGTATTTTAAAAGAAATGTCATCATCATCACAGCCATAGAAAGGCGTTAAATCAATTTCGTCTGTATCATACTTTATAGATTTAATTAGTCGGATCAACAGCGACATCTTCCGTCTCTCTTCAGGTGCAATGTGTTATTTTAACAGCGCCATCTCTTGTGGCCCTACGGAGACATTGCACCTGCTTACCGACCGATCGCTTCTTGCGCGTGCACCGTTGCCGGTTGGGTAGTGACGCGCAGGAGGCGGGAGTCGGGAGAGTCGTCGGTTAGCCTTGGCTGCGGGAAGTCGTCTCTCCTGCAGCCAGATCTCTCTCACTCTCTCTCGCTCGTGTGGAATAAATAGTTATTTAAAGAAGTGAGTCTTTCTATTCAACGCCCGTCTATTCCCATCCATTCGTCCAGCAACATCACGGTCCGATAGAAGACGGAGGCGGGAAGCCTCCCGGGGACTTTGCCTCCAAGAGCGCCGCCGCCTTAATGTTACAGTATTAAAAACGACTTATATATTTATAAAATAAATAAAATCAACAACATAGGGCAGTGTTTCTCAACCGGTGCACCGCGAGCTTATTACAAGTGCACCGCGAAAAAATTGGTAAAAACAAAAAATCTGCAAAACAGTGAAAACCGAAAAAGTCGTTGGTGAAATTATGAAAGTCAACGAAAGAGTTGATGTAATTTTGAATTAGCCAAATCAATTGCGCGTATGTTAACCGTTTAACGTAGACTTTGGGTATTCTACGCCTCGCAGCCGCAGTCTGTTCAAAGTGGAGTAAATAAACATGCTGTGGAGAAACAATCGTCTTGGAAATCCAGCACCATCACCCTGTGGAATCCTTCTCGTCAACGTTACGGGGGACGCGGCCTTAGTCCTTAGTTGTGTAATATGCGATTTGTACAAACTTGTCCACAGTTTGAGAGTCGCTCGATATGATAAACACGTGGCATTTTATAAAATAATTTCTTAAGCCTTCGAATATATTATATTTGTGTAATTAAATAAAAAAATATTCATTTGTGTTGCCTTTTCAGACAAAAATATAAATAAATCATCGTTTTTTCAACGTTATAGATTTATTTATGAATCAAATATTTTAAACACTTATGTATTATACTATAATCTTTATAACAGTTCTTATTTTATTAAATTAGCAATGATACAAAATAAGTTATGTGCATTTTTATTTAAAGCCGCGCGGAATAAAAAATTGTCAGAAATGTACTAGATTACGCTGTATCATTCGTCCGAATTCAGCCGAACCTGGAGTGTTAATAACCACTTATGAAAGATAATGGAAAACCACCACATGAAAAAAGTCTTCTATGAAGACCATTTGTATATTACATAATAGGTTATTTTGAAAAAAAAAAATTTAAATTTGCTACATTTTTGCACAATCAAATCAGCACCATTCAATTTAGTGCCAAAATAACAATAATATAATGATATTATCAATATATATGTGCAAATAAAATCAACAAATATTAATTAGAAACCACTGTAATATACAAACAAGACTGAATAATATTTAAAATGTAACATTTTATGCATTATGTATTTAACTCAAAGTATGAGTATATTTGAAAACATCGGTATTTCGGATTGATATTGCGCTATTCGAAAGACTTACCTAAAACAAAGAATTTAAACATCCATTAGACCAAATATTTTGTGTGTATATTTTAGATGACAAATTAAATGATAGCTCAAATTTATCTTGTAAATCTTATTATCCTTACCTGAGAGCTCTTACTGCATGAATTTTGAAGTCCTGGACACCTTTGGAATTTGGCTCACCAGCAGTTCTTTTGAACCACATTGTACAATTTTTCACAACGTCCATCTAAACTTAAGACTATTGATTGATCAAGGCTGGTCGATTTCGTAATCAAACAATTGCGGATTGCTTTTATATTAAACACGATTTCATACCTGAAATTAAATATTTGACACATTTTAGTCCAATTATTTAGCTGATGATATATTTTTAAAATGATATATGATGTATTTTCTTTAATCTAAGGAAAAATTGATGCTTAATGAAGCTTTTAGCTATGAAATGCTAAATGAATCACTTCCGAATATCATATTTCCATATACATTTGAATGTTAGTCGTGACTACAAAAATCGGACCTAAATCCTACATCTTAAAATCTTGATTTTCCTATCCACTATGAGTATTATTTCCGATCTGTGTTCTTGAAATCTCAATGCAATTGTTCACTATTAAACATTTCGATAATAAGCCTAATAATCGTATTACAATATACTTAAAAACTATGACTACTTGCATCAATATTTTAGCTGCATGACGATCAGGATACAGTCTGGAACACGGATCACATTCCGGAACGGCACAACACTCTGTGTATTAAAAAATATCACTTAACATACGCACATGCACATCCTAACCTGTCAAAATAAAATATAGCTCTGCACCGAATATTGTTGCATAGCATAAACTCGACGCCTAAACTGGACGGAAAAATTAAACTATTTTTTAAAAATCATGGGATTAAATAAGCTGCTGCGATATATTCCCAAAAACATTATTTTTCAAAACAAATCACCATCTTTTTCGTTACATAAATATATTATTTTTTAATGAATTTCAAATTTGATAAAAATATTTTTGGGAATATATCAAAAGAGCTCATCTCAGAGAGAATCTCATGCATTCTTTCAATAGTTTTTCATAATAATTTTCATTTAGTATTAATACATTTATATTCGTACGCTCAGTTGAGCCGTCGAATTAAGCTAGGCGACAATCAGTGCGTGTTCGGTTCTTAGGTTATACGGTTTGGCTTAATCGTCAGAGGGATATATCTTAATAAATAAAGTGCAGTGTTGTTCCAGAATGCGTCCCGTACTCCAGGATCTATCCTGAACGTCATGCAGCGTCGATACTCGGGCAAGTGTTCTTAGTTTTTTAAGTGTTTTGTACTGCGACTTATAGTAAATTAGAGGTCCTTGATGTCTATTTTGAGATGTAAGATTTAAAGCCGATAAATTATGTTTTTTTTAAGCCACGATAAACTTTTGATTTTATTGTCACAATAGACTCTTACATAGAGTGCGGAATAAGATGACGATGGTTGAATACAGTAGGATGGTTTCAATGGGTATCTGATGAGCTGTGCGCCTGGTCGTGGCGGAATCTTCAAATCGTCATGCAGTCTGACCGCTGAGGAAAGATTCATAATCATCATCATCATCATCAGTCTGTGTTCGTCCACCGTTGAACGCATGAGTCTTCATCCCTCTCGATCCTCCGCTTTCCGCATCCAGCTTCATCATCTTCTCCAGCATCATATTCTTTCGATGTCTTCAGTCTTACAGGGGTCTCCACTCCAACACTTTTCTTCCCCATCGACCGTCGTTTCTTCGACACATTTGTCTCCCCCATTGCCACTTAAGTGTGTCAATTCTTTCAGTAGCGTCTACTACTCGAGTTCTTCTTCGGATATCCTCGTTTCTGATTCTATATTATAAAGACACTCCGAGCATAGATCTCTCTATGGGACGCTGGGAAAACTTTATTCTGTGTAAAATGCCTGATATTAGATTCCACGTCTTCGTGGGTTAACACTGGGATGATGCGTTGGTTAATGCTGCCATCCCAGTGGTATTCGTCTGTCAATTTCTGTTGAGAAATTCTGTCGTCCTAGTTGTATTACTTGGCCCAGATAAGTGTATTCATTTTCAACCTCAATTTGTGTTCCCCCAATGGATATCGCCCCGAAGGTCTGAGAATTGTGACTATTTATCATGGCTTCGATTTTATCCATGTTCATTTTCAGACAAATTTTACTTGACACTTCGTTTAGGTCTTGGAGCATGTCTTGAAGCTTTTCAGACGATTCGGCTATTAATACTATGTCACAATTTCTCCACTTGTGTGTTGTCAATACTGTGTCGGCACTTTTTCCAAGATAGCAGTTTAAACACATCTTCCAAGGCGTTTATGATGAGCTTGGGAGATAGTTTATATTACAGCGTCTCGTAGCTCTATCAAATATTCGACCTAAAATTTATGATATCTGCAAAAGCCAACAAGCTCAGGTAGCACATTAATTGATTTTTGATTGATCATATAACTTCTATTGTGTTAAGCAGGGACATCATTTTGGGTGGACAACGGAAAAAAAAACACCCCCCCCCCCCCCATTCCTAGATTTACTACATAAAGAGAGCAAATATTTTTAATAAAACGCGTATAAATATAAAATTGTTGGATTGCAGAAGGGTTGACTGTATCTTATTAAAATAGACATTTTTCACTCAAAATGGATGATCTCAAGAAATAAAAGCTTTTATTTGTATTCAATTTAGAATTATATTGTTTTTTTTTTTAACTTAGATTTAAAAAACAGCAATCATAGTTAAGCTCATGAACATGTTTTTATACCCAAGAAATAGTCCTGGACTCGTGGTCTTTTATCCATGCCCGGAGGGTTCTCGGTTCCGCTCCCGGTGTTCATCAATTTGTGGTGTTCTTTTCGTGCCACCTGAGAACCCGAGTGAATTACGGCGAGCGCCCCGGGCGCAATTTTGATAAAAATGCACCCGATCGGACGAGTTGTCATGCTTAAAATCCAAATTACGCGTCCAATTACTTACGCTCTTAAACATTATACTTTACGAATGCTTCGAATTTGTATATTTAAATAAATTACAACGAGGAAGTCGTTCTTGGAAGAGATTAAAAATAATAATGCGAAAATTAAATCGCATCGATTGCGCGTCACTGCAAGTCGAAAATGAATATTCATCTTTTAGCAAAAAGGATACCTCGAATGATTTTACATAGACATCGCCTAAATATTTCGCATTCCGCGCCATATTTGAACGAAATTCTGACATATCCACAAGCTCTTATTTTATCCATGTAAAACATTTTGAAAGTGCACGTTGATGGTTATTTTCTATAAGCAGACTTAATGATCTGACTAATTGCATATTAATGCATCTCAGATGGAGGACAAATATTTTATATAACCGTGACATTCATAGGAGCATTAAATAAATAATGGAATGCCTCAAATGATAAATGCTACGATTGTTTTGAAATCACACGGTGTGTTTGCATGTATTTACTGCTTCCTTTTTATTCATTTATCCATATTATAATCATTCCGCAACGTTTGTGGATGCGCGCGCATGCATGCTCAAAAGAAACAATGAACATCAAACGATGAACGCATAATCAAATAATGGTAATAAAAGCACATTTATTTCCGTGGGAACGCCTGGAAAATAAAAATTGAGCAAATTGTTGGCAAATCTTTTACCATCGAACCATTTTTCGAGCTTGAAATTTGGCTAAGTGATAAACCCATGTTTCATTCATGATTATAAATCGAAGCAAAAACTCGGCTTTATTGCTGTGAAAGTTCGCACACTTTCAGATGACGGTCATCTAATAACATTTTCTGGATTTTTCTAACCATTTCTGGCTTGGTCATCTTATTAGGTCGACCACTGCGATGTTCCTCTTGGCAGCTCGTACGGCCTCATTTAAATTCTGCCACTCAATATTTTACTGTTGTAAATGAAGGAGCAGACTCCCAAAAACAAATACTAAACAATGTAGCATCTTCAAATCTAGGACATTTTTGTCCGTTTATTATGTATGTCTGTTCGAATGTAGTCACTTCGTTATTGTAATAATTTATTTTCCTTATTGTCTCTATCACACCACTTTCTATTTACAATTGAGTGAGGGTACTCTATTCTTACTATTATTTTTTGTCATGAATACGCTGTACTGTATATTTATTTAATCTATTGAGAGACATAATATGAGGATTATTGCTAAATTCGGGCGTGATATATTAATTTCTGGAGAATTGTCCAGGAGCTTACTTGGCATAGTTTAGTGTATCTTTTTTTTTATTTGCGAAGGGGGGAATCTTTAAAAGACACCACCATTCTGGTGGTAGTGTGGGATTTTTACCCACTAAACCCACCTCCTCTTCGGCTGCCACCCAGCTACTAATTAAGTATTGCACAAGAGTGGCAGCGATGTGTTCCTCACGGGTTCTCTATTTGTCTTCTTCTGGATGTCATTCTATTGTTAAAGTTCGTCGTCTTGTACGTTCAGCATCCTCGTTCTGCCGCATAGTGCACGTCGTGTATTTGTACTACGCATTCTATGCCCTAGTATCCGTTAACATTGAAAGTACCATATTGCTAGGAGAGAGCGAGCTGATTCCCAGCTCCTCCCGCAGGATGTCCCTTTCGGTGCTCCATGCTGGGCAGACAAATGTCGTGTGTGCAGCATCATCGTACTCCGCTCCGCAGTGGTGGCACTCCGCCTATTTTGTGTAGGTACCAAAACAACCGTGCCCGGTGCGAACCTGGGTCAATTGGTAGTACAGTTGACTGTTTTTTCTGGCTACCCAAGTTCTCAGGTTCGGAGTTGTCCCATCGGGACTGCTACGTTACCAAGGTCCTTTGCTTAGCGTTATTCTTGTCTTCGCCTTTCTGTATTGCCCGGCTCTCGTAAGCGAGCAGATCGATTGTCGGTATGCCAGGATGACGTCTTCCGACACTGTGCGATATGCAGTATTCACTCTGATTGCGCTCCTTCTCTGGACTCTGGCCATGTTGAGCCTGGCGCTTTCAATTTGTAGTGCCTCGGCCCATATCGGCGTACAATAGTACCGAGTGCACTACCTCGTTGTAGAGTCGCCTCCTGTTTGTTTTTGGGCCACCAATGTTGGGCATCAACATGGCCAGATTCCTCGCGATGCTGGCCGCCTTCGTTGCCGCCTTATCCGTATGGGTGACAAATCGGAGCTTATCATCAATCTCCATCCCCAAATACAGAATGGATCTTGAGTATTTAATCTCGCAACCCCTGATCCTCAGGGTTGGGGCACAATAGCGTACCTAATTCGCTCTCGCGCTACAGATCTTCCATCTCTTTCAATCCCTCAAGTGAAAGCGAAAGCAAGAAAGAGGACAAAGCATTCGAGTCAATGTCATTTCATCAATTCAAAAATGCATTTCATCAATTGCATTTTTGTACCTTTTCACGTAGGATTATTTTTGTAGTGTCACTTAACATCCTCACGATGCTGTTTTTGATCCATTGTGAGCAAACGCGGCACCCATCTTGCGCACGGCTTTCTCATGTCCAAATTTTCAGTCCATATGCGATATACAGCACTCTTTGAAATGACTACCATATCTGCTAGCTCGCTCACTTTCATTCGATGGTCGACCAACACCATTTTATGGATTTTCTTCACCATTTCTGGCGTGGTCACCTCATTTGGTCATACACTGCGATTTTCACCTTAGCAGCTCGTACAGCCTCGTTTAAACTCTGCTACCCAATATTTTACTATTATAAACGAAGGAACAGACTCCTCCAGAGTAGTATCTAGCTCGGCTTTGATATTGGCTATATTGAGACCTTTCAAATAAATGAATTGTATCACATAATGATGATCAAATTTTCAAAACTTTATACAGTAGCTACTTTCTACCATTTATTTGAATATGCTTCGATCTGGGATAAAGAGATTGCTGTTCTTGTCCATAATATTTATTTAAAGCGATAGTGTCTAGCTGCGAGACTCTGATGTCGAGGACCTCTTCTTCAAGCATGACTACATCTGTTTATTCTGTTTTCTTTTTTATATGTCTGAAAAATATGATTGCGACCTTCGATGAATGATAATTTCCAAGCACAGCTTCATCCGAGTCATTTTAACCAGAGCTCTTATTGAGATTCTTCACCTTTTTCGGTCGGAATCCAAAACATACTAAAAGATCAACTTGCGCGACCAATGGATATTTCTCGAAGTTAACCAGTGCAATGAAACAGACACAGAAATCACATATTATGGAAAGTTCTTGTAATATAATCATACATAACTCCCTCCAACTTCCCAGGCCCATACATGCAGCCCCTAACTGTCTATCCTAGCGTAGAAGTCTTCCGACGGGTTTATCACCACTCGGTCCGGAATTTGATATGACACGAGGGCTCGAACGAAGCTTGTTGAACGGCTGAATCAACGTTTCACCGTACATGTCCATGACCTCTCAATTTGACCTCATGATTTCGTTGCCTGAGGTATGGTCCCCGTAGAGATATAATCAGACATAATAAATAGTAATCATAGTTCTAATTGTGGAACGACATTAATCATTATTTCAATATTATCCTTGGCCTTGCTGAAAGCTCCTCAACCCGTCTCTGAAAGGCATTTCTCTGCTTGTAGTTTTTCTAAATGACATAAGCCATTTTGTTTTAGTAGAAAGTAGTACAATTTTAATCATGGACAGGTATACATTGCAATTACGCATCCAAATGTTTTGTAACCATTTCTTATTGAATTGAATTTAACTATTGTACTCAAAATCTAGTTTCTTCAAGGGCTTAATTATTACATTTTTAGCCTCTGCTAGCTTGAAGTTTCATCTATCAGAAGATAGTTCAATGTCGAAAAGGAAGCTCACCTTATTTTTTAAAAATACTTTTGTACGGATTCAACTTTCCATTGAATGCTCTTCATTGCTCTGTTTGTCCGATCACAGTGTTATCGCGAATTGGAATGGAAATGTTCAGCGTAATAAGCAAATTCAAGTGCTGAACAAACTTTTTTTCATAACAGTATCAAAAACTTATGACAGCCTCTTAGAAGCATGATTTTCCCTAGGAATAATATGAAGAAATAGTTTAATTGTGGATTGACTTTTATTATCTTTGACAAAGCAAGATGAACAAGACTGACTTGCTGTGCAGAATAATAATAGATCTGTCTAATCTCATTATATTTATTCTTCACTAAAATTATTTATTGCAACCAGTTAGTTGATATCTTAAGGTTATCAAAAGGCAGTATATTCAGCATTTTGCATCAACATTTGTCCATGAGAAAGCCCTGTTCAAAGTCGGTACCGCGCTTGCTTGCAGTCGTTCAGAAACAACAACGCGTCCACAATTCAGAGCGCTGCTTGGAGCAGTTTCAGCGCAATAAAAAAGATTTTTTTAATGTAGTATGTGACAATGGATGTAAAATAAATCCATCACCATACTCTTGAGTCAAATCGGCAGTCAACTAAATGGTCAACGACCGATAAAAGTCACCTCCATATTTTGGTAGTTTTATTCATCGAACGGAGGGTCAAATAATGTTCTAGCCGAGTCAAGTTCATCATAATGGAATTATCAATTGGCAAGGAGCTACCAAATTTTGAATCATGCCAGTGCATCTCTCAAGAGGCCCTGAGGCCCCATTGGACATCATTGATACGATCGAAGCGAAAGTTGATACCTTCAACTGTGAGGTATGTCTAGCCCTGATTCGTAGCGCTGAAGATTGCATGTCAGCACAGCGAATAGACCAGATTTATTTATTTGCGATGGTATTGTTAGAATGTAACAATAATGTATACGAAGAGAAAAAAAATTAGCATGGCTGAGATCATCAGTTCCAAGGTTGCAAGCCGAGGCGTCCGCTGCGCTTGGTGCTCATTTCCGCTCTCTCAATGTATACTTCTTCTCGAGGAAGTGATGAAGGCTGTTGAAAAGTCATGATGGTAATTATCACTCATAAGTTTGGCCCGACACAATTTCATCCAGCGCCAATCTTTGTTGCCGTGAGGCAATCGCTCCACATTTTGAGATTCTTAATGGTCGAGTCGTTAAGAAGGCTGCAATCAATTTTGCAGGCGACAGAGGACAATCGGTTCAGTAGTCTTGAGGATACAATGGCGGATTTATCTATTGGCATAGAAGGTGGCTCAAAAAGTTTTTGACCCGCCGCGTAATTCAAAGGATTCGAGAAATTGAATCGCTTGAATTACGTGGAATGTAGAAATCATGGTAAAAATATCAACCTTCAATCGAAAAACTAGGCAGTTTTCTATCCTGATTCATTCCAGGTTAAAAAAAACTTTCAAGTGCTAAATCCGCTTCTGTGAGGATAGTATTATTTTTTTTGTGCGATTTCGAAGTTATGCGGTTTTTTTTAAAGCATTTTTTTATTTTCACAACGAGTACCTATCGAGATATTTTTGATAAAATAGGAAATAAATCATTAACAATAACCGAAATTTGGAAAAAAAATTATAATTTGAGACTGTAAATAATATTGCATCTGCTATCGCTGAATTACGACTACGTCCTTTATTCTGGTTTAGATTTTTGAAAAGATTGATTTCGTTCTTTGCATTTTTTCAATGTTTCGACCTTTAAAAATACATTCTCCAAAGCAATTTCCAAAATTCCAATTACTTACGGAGTTATAGCTATTTTAGTGACGCGGCGACTTGGCTGGTCCTATCATAACGAAATCTTTTAACGCGTTTTTACCGAAACTACATTTTTCAACACGGTTGACATCATATCTCAAATTTTAATTAATTAATTTACTTCAAACTAGGCACTAATCATTTCTATATAACCCTCTATTATTCGACGTCCTTTAAATGTTACCAAAAATGCTATTTTTTAACTGCTTATTGTTTTCCTTGTTTTTATTAACTTTTTTTATGCGATTTTGGATACATTTTATATAGCTGTTTCAGAGTTATGCGGTTTTTAAAATACATGGAACGCATCTTCACTTTTTCAATATAAGTCATAGCTTTTTTGTGCGATTTCTTTTTGTGTGATTTTCCGCGGAACGCATCTACCGCACAAAAAAGGTTTAAGTGTACACGAGTTTTGCGACTTGATTTAATTTGAAATCTCATCCAGACAAGCAGGATCTGAACTAAATTTATCGTCTAAAGCCTTAAATGACCAATTGACGATGAGTCGATAATTGGCGCCGAGATCAATTAAATGAAGAATGCATCAAGTAGATCAGCCCATAAAAAATTGCAAATTTATCTGCATGAATTAAGAGTGACAGTTTTGAAACAAATACGAGATTTAAATTCGATCAAATGCATTCAAAATCTCGAGGCCAATTTAATAGGCTGTATTGAGATGAAGCTGGAATAAATGTCAACTGCGGCTTACAGATGACGTTATGGTAATTTCGTAGAGTGCAGCGGAACTGGAAACCAGAATCGAGGGCATTGATATTGTCGAGCAAAATTGGATAGGCGATATTGGTGACATCGTTCCAAGAACGCTTCAAGTAAAAAAAATACGAAATTATAAGGAAAAGAATAAATAGAAAATAATCACTCCTATAACCTCACAATTTTATAGCAACATTCAAATGTGTCCATACCCGATGATACACGGGAGCCTCAAACTTAAAATTGCGCCAAGGTCCCCTCGGGTATTAAATCCACTATTGGCCTCATGTGTATCATTTTGCAATGTTTTCGTCGATCAATTGTACAATATAATTTTATTTGTAAGCCAGAATGCAACGAATCCTTATTTTTATTTAAAATAAGAATTTAATTTAATTTTGAATTTTGAAGTAATCGGCAAAATTCCCGATTTCCCGACAAATTATTTATTTCCGTTGCTGCAGATGAATACTTATATACTATAATACTTGGATGTGATTCGCAATTATATTACGGAGGATTACAAAAATTCTAAAGCGCGTATCTATTATATTTCATATCGATATTCTCATTATTAGAGTCGAGGTGTAGTAAATACATCACCGGTAGGGAAAGGTTAATATAACAATTTGAAAAAAAAATATATGTACTGTATACATAGATTAGATAGTTACTGCCCCTAGGCGTCGCCTAAGCTCACCAACTAGTAGTTACGCCACTATTTCCAAAGCGTCCTGATTTCAACGGGAAATATCTTGATTTAGTAAGCCTTCATCGTGCTGGTGAGGTGAACGATTTCTGTCATATAAAAATTTCAATTCCGTATTTTTCGGGACTACGTTTACTTAATCCCGGGATTCATGAGCACCTAAAACTGTCCGGGATCCTGGGATCCCGGATATTGGATTCCCTAGCGGCAACTAAGCCGATCCTACCAAAATGAAATCTTTTAAACGCGTTTTCTTAAAACTACTTTTTTCAACACGGTTGACATGATATATCAAGTTACAATCGATACATTTACTTTAAATTTAGTACGAACCTTCTTTATATAACCATCTATTGTTCCTACCAGATTTTTTTCAAAATTTTATTTTGAACTATTTAAAATAAAAAATTAAAACTGAAAGAAAGACTTTTTTTCTTTAAAGATCTTTTTCACTGTTATTTTCTAAATCAAATTATGAAATTGTTTAATTTTTTTTAAAATTTCGATAATACAGTTGTCCATAATAACACATCATATACGGGCTTCACCATGTGTTCATTAGCATTGATAAATATTAGGTTGTCCCATAAGTTTATATCCAACGTAAACGGTCTTGGACCAAGGGTACAGAAGCTTTAATTGTAGCTTAACCTGGCCTATATCCAAAAAAAGTTTTTCTATGCATTCAGAAACGATCAATTCAACAAAATATTGTTTCCAATTAGACAATCTAAATTCAAAAATTCAAAAAATAATATAAAAATGTACCTTGATCAATATTTTGCCAACAAACCTGGGAAATTTTGGCAAGAAGGCGTTATGAGGCTTCCGGAGATATGGAAAAGGGTAATAGAACAGAATGGATCATATATTATTCAATAAATTTTGATATAATTCAAATTATTGTTTATTTTTTTTAATATGAAAACGAAAGAAACTTATGGGACACCCTAATAAAAATTTGATGCTTTAAATCATTATTCAACCAATAGAATTTATATTTTCTTTGTTGCAATACTCACAATAAACCACATCATCAATAAATCAATACGAAAATATTTATATTGTTAGGCAAAAGACATCTATTTCATTATGAAATGTTTATATTAACTTTTCATCAGAAAGTGAAAGCCTATTTTTTACAAACTCTGATCTATCAATGGATGCATAATTCGATCGAGTATATAATAAATATAATGAAATAGTGATCATTACGTTTTCATGCGACGTTTTCCATCGAATTATGCAAAAGGAAATGGCACTCGTCCCGCATTTGACAACCGGTAGATCTGCACGCCCCGCATATTATGTGTCAAGAATCACTCTCATCAATATTTCTTGATCGCGCAATAAAAACGGTTAACAATAAGTACTGTGCCCAAATCTCTAGACGATTATTTCGAAACAAAAATTCGGTGGTATTTGAGAAAATCCCTTATCTAAAAACTTGGCGACACGCAATCTTAAGGTCTACCAGAATTAATCCCGATCACATTTCCACGCACACGCACAAACGTTTACAGAAAAAAATGTGGATTGCATTACACTGTGATGAAATGAATGATGCTAAAATAAATAAGTTATCAGTGATGCAACTCGCCGGCCCTTTATATCCTCCTTTCCAAAGTATGTAGGTCACTGATAATAGCCATCAGCCACATATGTGCACAGACGCACATTTACTAGAAAATTGTGTCAAATTTTATCTGAAGTATTATTGAGCTCAATCATTTCTCTGTTCTGAACAATTCGAGTGCTATCGATTGCCGGAGATGATTAATTGGATCGTAGAGTACAATCTCCATGATTGTAAGCCGCTCAACATGCGTGAACGAATCTTTCTCAATATAGCTTCGAACAATGCGATGGTCCATTTGCAGCAGACGTCAATGCATGAGATCTATTCGAAGACTGAAAGAACGATCGGATGGCATCGAGGTGATCTGATTTGGTCCGTGGACCGTCGGATGACGAAGATTTTTAATTTAATTCCGACGATTTAATTGAAGGCGATGCAAGTCGATCTGATAAGGTCCGTGCCATTTTATGGCCAGTCGCTGCTCCAAATTATTGGTTAACTTACTTCGATAACATCTTAAATTCTACCCTCAATGATTTCATAAATTATGTCGACTTTGATCAATTAAGTCTAAAGTCAGAAAGTTATCCAGGCTTCTTTGCTTATATAGCAAATATTGTTAAAGAAATAGATATCTACCTGATTAATAAAAAAAACACAGATGAACCAAACATTTCCCATTACTTTAGGAAATATTGAGTATTTTCTGAAAAAATCGATATAGGGGACAATTAGGCTTACATATTTATATTCCATATTTGACTTATTGTGATGCAAGGGAGTATTGCTAGGGGACTGTTTAATCGGATTTCATTGTTATGTAGCGCAAAATATAATTAATTTGTGTTATTTTGCTGTACACAGAGAATATTCATATATTATAACTAAATACTTTTTCAAAAATACAAATAGAATATATAATACGAACTAAAAAATCATTCTTACCAGAGGACTGATGGCACTGTTCACAAAATGCTGAGACATACTTTAATTCGCTTATTTAGTTTTCATGTAATCTTGTAATATTGTTCAAATAATTTATTATTGTTTTTATTAACTTAATTTAAAGCAACTATATAGCTTTAGTGATATACCAGGGAACTGTTTTTGAGCATTATAAAAAAGTTTTTGATATAATAAAATTAATTTAAATGGACACTTTGCGCCGAGTGTATGATGATTAAGTAATTATCTTCTAAAGTTAACTACGAAATGCCATTTCCATCAAATTTACTTCATCGTTGTTTTGTTTGGCAGCCATCAATATTGAACGTTCTTAGTGAATTTATTAACATGAAAAAAAAATGGTTATCGTTAATTGATACAATACTTTTATTTGAAAGGTCACGAGTCACCTATGTAAATTAGTTTCTGATGAGGATTCCCGTCAATGCCGCAAAAAGCCATAAAAGTGGACGGAGCGGCCACAAGGCCTAAGTGTTCAACCGGTCCGCTTTTCGGAGCGCTTTCCTGACGAATGAGCGCCTTGCGATCAGACGCCATACCCAAACATGTCTACAGAACGATAACGAACTCTCATTATGAAACGAAGTTGTTCAAATAAGACTGATCGAGTGGGCGAGTGGGTTGTATAAATTTCACAATCGGTCGAAAATATTGTTGTCTTTATTTTATTGCGGGCTTATGCTGGCTGGGTCGGCCTATTGTTTAAGCAATAACGAAGAAAATAGAGACTAGACAACTTAGTATATATTATCAAAACGGACAGAGTCAATCAGTGTTGATTGTGTCTGTATTCTGCATTTTGCCCCCCAAGCCCATTTCCACCCGTGACGGGCACTTGTTTTGCCTCCCCCTTGTTACGGCCCTGCTTCTTCCAACAATAATTCTTGAATATCCATGACGTTCACATTGTGAAGTCCTTTCTCGACTATATATTTAACAAGTTCTACAATCGCATCTATTACATTTTCAGCTGGCTCTGATAGAATGCCCATATTTTAATTGAATCGACACAAATTGGTAACACTTGAACTGGTGTACGCTTCATAATGGGAATTCATGCCGTTTAAATGATCTGAAATTTTCATTTATTACCATAATCTATTGTGATCTCCAAAGAAAAAAGCTAATGACATTGATAAAATACATCCAGCGATCACCATAATCACATTCAGCAACCATCTGCTTCGCTAAATCAGACCAAATTATTCATACATTACCTGCTAGAATGATGGGAAAAAATCAATATATTGCACAATTGAGTATAAATATAATTTAGAAGGCCAATTGAAAAAAAATTAAAGACCAATGTTAATAAAAAAGGAGTTATTTTTGCTCGGCGTTTAGATTGTCTGCTCCTCGATTTTTCAGTTTTTTAAGAAACGCGCTCGAAGATGGCTTGAATTTTGATGTTGAGTTGATTTGCTCGATGAAATATATCTGAAATCAATAACTCGGTTATTTTACGATCGAAACTAGACCATCATGCATTCGAAATATTGCGTATTTAACGAGTCGCACACAAATAAATGACGCAATCAAAACACACTGCCATACACTTGTACGTCGTTATTAATCACTCAAAACTATGTCTTCCCAAGGCATAGTTGACATAGTTTTATCTATTCCAAATAAATGTATATATTCATTTCCGAGCGGCAAGAAAGTGCCCTCAGTATCTTAAATGCGGGGCCCAGTATATCAAAAGTTTGAACACACCTGCCCGAAGCACATTTAGAATTTATTTTTAGCGAGCATTAAACAAGTCCGACAAAAATATAAATCATCTACGATTAAACCAGCGATGCTCAAAACACAACTACCATATTCTTACGCTTGATCAAAATCTGCTTTTAACCCTTTGAGTAGTGAGCTAATTTAAATTTGTCATAATCTTAGATGTCATATTTGCTTGTCCGCCATCATCCATACAAATCCACTTATCTATTAGGACCGTAGCAGCGCGTATGAAGCTTATATTTAACACTCTCGTGGCCCAATGTGGATCCGTGTTGTTTCTCACGGGGCCCAAATTCGATAGTCATAAACAGAAGAAATAGCAATGCGATATTATAACGCACGGGATAAACATGGACGACATATGGCGGATCTTCTCTCATGCGTTGTTTTATCTTAGATCGATAAGCTTGACTCTGTCATTAGTAAAATTGACAAAAATAAAGTGAAAATAAACAAGTGCGAACAGACAAGGGTAGGAATGCAAGTTTCGAGGTAGATCTCTAAAGATATTTAGACATTTGTCTGGAAGACATTATAGAAAGACGTTCGTAGAGATAACATTTGTTGGAAGTCATTATTCATTATAAGTGGATAAATTTGGGTTAACGATCTATACAATCGTACGATGTACGCAAGATACTCTCTCTGTCTCTGTGTCGTACAAGAGTGCTCTTTCTGAATCACTGGAATGCGCTCGTACATTGATCATATATTGTTTGAGCTTTCGTGGGTCCATGGGGAACAAAAATTTAGTTATTATTTACTATTAATAATATTAATTTCTTGTATTGTTTCTTGTAATATTAGTTTCTTGTATCCGCAATCTAATTATTTACATAAGTCTAAATCAACTACAATATACTACTTTTCTAGTCAGAGCCGTAACAAGAGGCGTGGCAAAGCATGCGCCCGCCACGGGCGCAACTGGACTTGGGGTACAAAACGCAGAATACCGACCCGGTCGAGAGTTGCACATGATTTTTATTTTACTCAACCATTCTACTTTACATCAACCAACACTTATTGACTCTGTCCGTTTTTATAATATATACTAGGTTGTCTAATCCCTGTTTTTTTAGTTAACGTTATGTTCAAGTATGGCACCCGATCGCGAGGCGCTCATTCGTCATATCAGCGGTCCAAAAGGCGGACCGATTGAGCATACAAATCTTATGGCCGTCCTATGGATATCCTCTTTTGGGACTTTTTGCGGTATTTTCTACGATCTGTACGATGACGGAAGTAACGTAGCTTCTAAACACTTTCTATCATAGTGTTTTTTTTTACAACAGTAACCGCTATCTATACTTTAAGCCGGGTACTTTTTGGACTATCTTTGTATATTATTATAAAACATACATTATAATAGTATTAATTAATTTTTAAAAAAATTGGATATGCAGGGGGGTGGAATTGGATTACCACGGGTGCTTCTTACCCTAGTTACGGCTCTGTCTCTAATACTGTGTACTCCGCGATGCTATTCCAATTTTATCTAACTCTATTTAAAGCAAGTAAATAACATATCAAACCTGTCGCTTCTGATGAATGCGTCGTCGCCATCGTCCTCCTTGATAGCATTTCGGCGTCGTTGCGAGCAAATATCCCAGTCTTCTGACACCATTGTTTCGTAGGCCCCTTGCCGTCTCATGAGGACCCGCAATCTTCATCGCAGCTGCCCTCATGTAATCCACACAGTCCGAGGGCTGGATACACTCGTGCGCCTCTCATCTTAGCCTAAAGCAACCCTCGGGATCTACCTCAAAATTTGCGGGCAACATTCTGGGAGTAAAAAAATCCGTCCATACAAATACAATGTAAAGTGAGTCCTCTTTCTTAAATTTCAATTGGTACACAAATACAGACGCTATTACCACACATAAGATCAATTGTGGAACAAGCGTATATTTTTGATAATAAATATAATGTGACCACATTATGACCCTGTTTGATTTATAAGTCATAAATTAACCAAATAATGAGTTCTTAATGTGTCGTTTTTTGATATCAAATACAAAACACAAGAATCTACAACATTCGTCAACTAACAATTATTTTTTCGCCAATCTTTTTTGGGTCCAGGATTGGGAATTAAATTTGTTCTAAGCTTAACCCGTGGATGAGGAATCCCGCATATGCTGCAAACGATCTCGAATGATAAAGAAAGAGTATTTTCGCACATTGAGTGCGGAGATTGGTGAATCGTAGACAAAGATCTTGCGTCTCATCACTCGTACATCAATGACAAGGTCGTGCTGTAAAGTTACCCCTACACGTTTATTCGTCTATTGCTAAAAGCTATCCATAGCGCTTCATCACATCCATTTAATAACAGATGACAACAAAATAAATATCAAATTCAGGTATGGAGCCTACTTAGAACGTTGCTGATCATTTTTAGAATCCTAAAATTAGTAGAAAGTCACATACTTTAAACTCGCCGTGGCAACAAAAGCGATTCTATTTGAAACGCTTTTGTATCGATTGGCCCAAATGTATCGATTTCAAGCTTCAACATTTTTTTGTTACTAAAATTGATGGCACATGTGTATTTTTTTATGTTTATGCGAAGAAATTAACGAATATTGTATGTTATTAACAGTGTAAAGTTTCATTTATTGATATACAAACTTGACTCACGCCACGCGGTCCTGAGAGAAAAGTGGAAACGATATATTGACTATTTGACGTCCTAAAGTTGCATATAAATTGCATTATTATGTGCCATAAATATGAATGGGTCTCGATATACGAACACAATATCAGATGATGAAAACCACATGTTGAAAAGTTTTTAGGTTTGTATTTTTTGTAGATATGGAGTCGTCCTGACATTTTTTTTTATTGTGGTTTCTTTTAGGAATTTCATCACATTTGAGCGATAAGTAACATTAGGATAATTTTTAAATATAAGTAAGATTTGATAAAGGTTACATTTTAAGTGAAATTACCAAATAAAATATTAGATTATAAAACTCACAAAGCGTAATCTTATTGGAGATTGACACAAATTTGTTTTGCCATTGTTAAATCAAATCGTTTATCTAAAATTCCATCAAACTTGAGAGTAACTTGATACAGCTAAAAATATGTCGATGTAGATAATAGCACATCAGATAAGGGATGCATATTTTAGAGAGATGAGATCATCCGGATGTTATTATCTTAATTGTGAGTTTTGGTAAGGATACCATTATATTTGATAATTAAGAGATTTTGAAACAATTTGTAAAAATCAATAATAATATTGAATCTGTTATGGAAATTGAAAACATTCGAAATAGATCAGTTAATAGTTGTGTGTACAAACAAGTGCATGTGACTAATATGCGTGAAGGAGCATTGATTTTATTTATTTTATCCGTTGCTTACGTAGAGTACGCCGCAAACGAAATGAACGCTATAGGAGGGTTGACTGTATATGTACACTTGTGTCTGCTTTTATGCGATAGATACGTTCCATGAGGATTCGCATAAAAAAGACTTGAACTACATAGAAAACTGAGGGATAGGTTCCATTATTTTTGAAAAACGCATAAATTTAAATATGATCGCTATAATCCAACAAAGTTTGAGCGTCCCAATTGAAATGCCCTAAAGTAGTATTATCTATGTTTATTTTTAATTTAAAATTATTTTTAGCTTTAAATTACTACTTTATTATGATTATTTAACACATGCGATGATAGTAGAACGCCGCCTATAATTTAAAAAATGTTGTCCATAGTGCTCAAAAGTTTGGCCACCCCTGGTATATTTCATCATTACAAAAACGTCGTTCGAAAGAATCTTTGTTTCGATATACATATTTTTAAAAAAATATATAAATAGAAGATTTTGCTATTTGTTTTGGTAAACAATCCCATTTTTAACACATCATATTCCGGGCGATTTCGCAATAAATTCATGAAACTACTTCTTTTATAACATTGATTTTGTATAATTCTTAAACTACACAATAGATTGGAACGAAATTTCAGTGGTGTTTACTAAAATGTTAATTGCATCGATATATCTAAAACATTACAGTGGCTTTCAATCTGTGGTGCGTGTACCATCGTGATAAAATACAAAAAGTGCTTCCTTTTTACTTGAATTGTATGCAAAATGGCATGTAAATATACGAACAAAACATAAGGACAACATTCATCAGTTCATCGTTCTATATAAAAATCACATTTGAATTGTGCATTTGAATGTATTCAAGTGACGAATTTGTAAAATAAAATCTATGACTTACTTGTATTTTTATTTAGTTTATACAATTTACTATATTTTGCCGACAGATGACATTAACAAATATTTTATACGATTAAAATATAGCCACATGTGTATACTATTATCCCTAGAAATTAAATCTATATTATGTTCGTACGACACTTTTTTCGAGCTAAAGTTAAGGCATTTTTTTAAAATTTAAAGCTGTATATTGGTTCCACTATTCGGGTCTATGCCAGCCCGCTCAACAAAAGTGCATGGAGGGAAGTCTATACTTGTTCGCGACCTCATTTAACTATGTAAGTCAGCCTCAAAGGGGGCTTTCGTGATAGCACAGATCATAGAAGGGCACCGGATAAGCATTTATCCCTAAAATGCCGCAAAAAGACCTAAAAGAGGGCGCAGTGGCCAACCGGTCCGTTTTTCGACCGCTGATATAACGAATTAACGCCTCGTGATCGGACGCCATACCCGAATCATGTCCACAGAACGATTACGAGCTCTCATTACAAAATGATTGGGTTGGTATTCTGTGTTTTGAGCCCCGAAGCCCAGAATGCGCCAGTGGCGGGCTCCTGCTTTGCTACCCCCTTGTTACGGCCCTGAGTTTTAATATTAAATATAAACTCCTTTAGTGCCGGACTGCGATTTATCGTCGTTGTCTACACATGTGAAAAATGCCAACGTCTATATATCGTCGCATACGCGATAACGCGAAAAAAATTTTTAATAACAAATGATACGTTTACAAGAGCAAATGTATTCATATTATATGATATGAGACACTAGTTATTATCCCACTTATTTTGCTAGTTTACTTTAGACCGATTGTAAACACCTTAGATGGCATTGAAAAATGATGAATCTGCAGGGGAAAGTAGATTGAATAATAGGTAATAAAAAAGGGTCTATTTCAGGTAGGCTGACATTTTTACAAACAAAATGCACCAAAATTATTTGTATAGAAAAAAATGTGTTTACAAATTTTAAGCTGCCGGTTTGACTTGGAAACGGATTTGTTTTTGTGCAAGTTTTGATTCAACATTTTAAATATATTTTGTCGGTAGTTCCAAAAATACGTGCCGGTTTTCTGCATCAGTTTTATATTATTATTTTTTGTATCCAAAAATTATATGTGTGAAGGAACGAGATAAGGAGAATATGGTGGATGCAACGCTTCTTATTTTTTTAATAACTTTTCTAAACAGAAAGTGTATAAACGGCACGTATTTTTGGCACTATCGATATAAATGCAAAATTTAAATATTCCAAAAATACATATCCGAGCCTCTTTATTAATAATTATAGTCTAAGATCTAACTGACTATACTGACAACATCTATTTTAAAAATATCACACATACACGTACAAGTTTAAAAGCCGCATAGCTTTGAAACAGGTATATAAAATATATCCAAAATCGCATAAAAAAAGTTAATAAAAAAACAGGAACACAAATAGGGCAATTAAAAAATAACATTTTTGGTAACATTTTAAGGACGTCTTGCATCTGGCATCCCAAATGCATCTCAAATAACCAATGTCAATGTCATCATTGTTCTGTATAGATTTTCTCTTTCCAACAATATAATTCGTAATTTGTAAAGATCACGAAATTCCGAAATGTCTACTGTTCAAAAAATATTCAGCAAGTAATATGATTCGCACAGTCCCGTACGTCGTTTTGATGCGTACTCTTTATGAAATTTAAAAAAAAGATAAAAATCGCTTTAAAAAACTGCACAACTTCGAAATCGCACAAAAAGAGGTTTGAGTGTATTCTATTTGTTAATGAATTTTAAATGTTTCGATATTACAATGAATAGCTGAAATGTATGATGAGCCATACATAACACGTAATTTTACTACGACACTACTAGATTCGTCTTTTTTAAAAAATATCAGTATTTTGATCGGAATAAATTTAACAATGACTATTTCAAAGTGTATTCCAAAATACCGATTATTTACGCAGTTATAGCTATTTTAGTGACAACAAAGCCGGTCCTAACAGATTAAAATCTATTTGTTTTCCTCGAAACTATTTTTTTCAACACGGTTGATACGATAACATATGTCAAAAAACTATTTTAAAAATATTTAAAACTGTGAAAAAATATGGTTAAAAAATTATTTTTTTGAAAATTGTCGCCATTTTATGGAAAAAAAAAATTCTCTGAGGTAGGGACTAAAGCCAGATCCTTATTAATTAAGATTTTTTTAAATATTTTTTGTATATTCTAAAAATATTAATAACATCTGGTAAAAAAAAATTATAGTAAAAATATTTATTTTTCATTGAACTTTGTGCTAAAAAGTGTTTTTGAATTTGATAGTTACATATAATATTGGTGATACTTTTATGCAACAATATGTTTGATTGAATATAAAGTTTAATGTGAGAATCACATGCGGCCGGCATGCATAGTGTTAAAATATTTGATCCAATGTGAAATTCAAATGATTTAGTAATAGTAGTAGTATAATAATATTGAATTGAATCGAAGTGAAATAATAATATTGAAAAAGATGGTAGATATGCGGTCGGTTCCCATCTGGATGTAGTTGCGCAAGTGCGTGTCTGCGCAACTGAACGCAACTTGACGCAACTGGACGCAAGTCAACGCAACGTAACGCAACGCGCGGCGAAGCTACGCGCCGAAAGCGAAAGGAGCCCGCAGCGACCCTGAAAAGCGAGCAAAGGAGCGCGCGAAAGTGGGAGAAATGGCCCGACCCCCACCCCGCCTGACACCGCTCACTTTTACTTTCGAGCTGCGCGGGGCGGCGCGGGCAGTACGCGCGCGTCCCCGGCCACGCCGCCACGCGCTCCAGGTACTGTCCCCCCACCACTGCGCCGCCGCGCATACCCAGCGTGCCGCCACCACCGCGCGCAACCCCTAACAGTGCCCAACACACTTTCCAACTCATCACTTTTTGCACAACTTTTTTTGTACGCGAAGCGAAGTCCTCTTCGCTAGTTGCATTGCAGCATTTCGACATCCGTCAAAAAAATGTAAGCCAATTTAACCGACGATCGAATCGATCTCACCCTCGGATCGATTTTCCCGTCTAACCTTGCGAACCGGTCCGCGAATGTGTAACCGCCCCCGAAAAAACCGGAACATCCCTCGAATCGCGAATAAAAACGCAAATCATTTTCGATTGCATCGCGAATGTCCAAAATAATTCAATTCATCGCAGCGAGACGACTGAATTCCGATGGTGCTCTTTTTTTTTTTTTTTGGCGAAACGTGTTCTGTGCATCGAGATCGTAAACAGTGATCAACAAGTGAAAATTGATTGTGTTGTGCTCATCATGGATTTTGTGAATACTGCGCATCATCGCCGCTGGATTTGGTATTGAATGCGATCTAAAATTTGTTATTCAACCGACAAACAACAGATTGGACAATACTATCGAATCGTCATTTATCTAAATCTTCAATTATCTAAACGTCAAACATTACTGTTCGAGATCGCCCGACGAGACTCGCGATTCAATCATACCACAGCGACTCGATTCCTGTTCATCCCGGGTTCATAGAGTGTTAATTTTTCAGCGATTGCAGTTTTTTATCGGAAGAATGACCGGCGACGTAGAAAACGCCTCCGTTTTCTAATTGGCGTGCAGAGGAAACGCTACGGTTTCTAATATTTAATGCAAGTAAGGCAATCGATTGCGGACTCCTTGTGCAAGGCGCCTTCGAAACAATAATTGTGCAAAATTGTGGAATTGTACGCGAAAAAAAGAACCAAGACATGTATTACGACCCGCAGTGCGGCCTCGATTCGTTGTCGACTTTCGATCCTCTTTTAGATTCACACGCGAAGGCCTCTCCACTTCCGTCGGTCGCAACCCTCAAAAATACCCATCTTCGAAATGCATCTTTGCTCTCATTTCCTCCATCAACGCATTTAAATCCACAATACGATTCAGCCACATTAAAATTTCCAAATCAACCCCTAAATATTAATAATTCTTGCTGTTTATTGCAATGGCGAATTTAGCACTTGAGCATGGCGCAATTTAAGTTCGAGGGCCCCTGGATGCATTTATACTTTTTCAATCTGGAACAAATTATACCAACCGATCCCTCGATATGCACAATATTTCAAAGCAAACCGCTTAGAAACTCATTTAACCACCCTGAATATTTAAAGCCCGAGTCCTATAAGTAAATCCGCTACTGCATCCATGCATTATACTGTGGACAAATTATCTCATTTAGATCTAAAACCTAATCTTCGTTATTAAGAACCATTTCGTGTATCGTTTGGGCGGCCATAAACAAAATTAATAATCCCACCCAAAACCAACCCAAATATGAATTATTATTTGGGAATGAAAATGAAAAGATATCCGCCAGGGTCCGTTGAATAAGGATGCGGTAATACCCTGTTTAATTCCCATATTTTAACCAATGTTTTCTGTTGAATTGTCGACAATAAATATGTGCAGTCTCGTAGGCGCAATTTAAATCTGAGCCCCCCTGGATATATATTATTTTAAATGATCCATTTATCAACACCAGTTATAATGCTATTTAAAAATGGTGTTTATGAAGGCTTAGCACGTGTTTCGTCGCTCTTTTTATTGTGTTCGATCAAGGCGTGCCGTATCCATCCTACCCAATAACGCCCATCCTATTCGTTTTGTCGTTGAGTTTTAAATGTTCCTAATGGGATTCTAGTTGTTCGATTCGATTTATTTGTATGGAAGCAATATTGGCATATGCGGATTGATAATCACTTCATTGTAAACATCTTTGAACATTTTACTGGCTTTTATGGCATTCCAATCTAAATCAATAAAGGTAACATACAATGCCGGCATGGCCGTAACAAGGAGGTGGCAAAGCAAGCGCTCGCCATGGGCGCAATTGGGCTTGGGGCGCAAAACGCAGAATACCGACCCAGTCGAGAGTTGCATATGGTTTTTATTTTATTTGAATCAACACTGATCAACTCTGTCCGTTTTTATAATATATACTAAGCTGTCTAATCCCTCTTTTCTTCGTCATCGCTTAAACTAAATATGCAAAAACACTCGATTGAAACATCATCATCATCTTGTGTGTGGACCTCAAAATTTTCGAATACTTTCGGGTCGCCCTAATATATTTTTCGAAAGATCCACATTTAACCTGAAAGCACATTGCATTGATTTTAGATCCAAATCTATATAAATCGAAACCAGTTTATGATATGTTTACAAAGCCTAATTTAATTTGAATCCCTAACCTAATCATTTCGCTGTTGATGTTTGGGTTTTCTCCGATGCGTCTTTCTTTGCCCGGGCCATGCGCGCGCATCCGAATTGCGCACCGCACACGTTCGATCCGCTTATTAAATATTAATTTCCGAATGTTTGTTTTACGATCTCATAACGACCATCGCCCATTTAATTGCATCTGAAGCCCAATTAGCGCTAAATAATTTTCATCGACGGATTATCTTTTGCGCCATTATGAGCCCGCCGAGCGATCATAAGAATATTTATTGAGCAATGGATGCAAATGGAAGTCTCACCGATGCCGGAAGCGTTCGGGTCTCCAAAGATCTCAATGCATACGATCCGTCGATTTGCATCTGATTGCATTAATGAGCTCTTGGGCGATCGCGATTTTTTAATATCGCGAAACAAATTGCCGAATGGCGAATTCGTCGAGTCCCCATGTCCGGACAATGCAAGCAGAAATAAAAGACAACCAGGTGGCTTTGCTGCGGACGTCGTCCAATCTGCCAAAGGCCATTCATGCAATGTGAGAAGCGATGATTTGTTCGTTTTGTTCTATCCAGATAGGCAAATGGAGCAAAAACCGTCCATCTTGTCTGGCTGCTATGAGATTATATAAGTCTTTTTTTATTGGTCGTGTTTTGCTCGTGTTCAATGTCAAGGACGTCGTTTCGCTTATTCTTTCCCGGTTCAAATGTTAACTATGGATCGCCACGTAGGCGAACAATGAGAAGAAATTCTCTATCGTCATTCAAGGCGGATGAACAATGGATCCAAGAGTCGGATCCTAATTGAGCATAGTTGCAAAAAGCAAATAATTAAGATTGACACGTGCTCTCGGATTATCGCATCGCAATCGACGGCCGTTTCGGATTTACGACCCATTGAAAACTGCTCCCCTGTTATTACCCGGATAGAACAAAACGGCCGTCGTTGCAAAAAACATCATTTTTCAGCGCAATTAAATATATATCCATTTTTTATTATCAATGAGGGGCTTAGTTTTTGAGTAGCCATCTTGATTTGCGTTGTCTTCCGACGCGTTCGGCTCAAATCCCAAAGCAAATATTGTAGTAAGCACTCACATTTTAACCGTAAAAATTGTGTATAGGAGTCGTTTATTATCGTAGAAAAACAGTGAATCACTTAATTGTGAGGAAAGCGTTATCTTTGGTCAATTGAATGCTTCGATAGTTTATCACTAGATTTCATACTAACTAGCCGAGAATGACTAGGGAAATAGATAAAAATGTTTACTGGAGTCTTTGCGGCTCCTAAACATTTTTAAACGGCTTAGAAAAAACACTTTTGATGCCTAATCAAATAAGGCGCTCAAATTAATATTGCTTAGATACTGTGCGATGACGCCATCTTTGTATATGTACATGCAAAACGCAACATTTTTCATTGTTCCATTGTGCTCGAGTTATATTAGGTCATCCCGAAAGAAATCAATTTTTTTCCGCCTTAAATACAATCAATTTCATCATTGACAATTGACTCCAATATATCCTGCAAGTTTAGAAAATTAGATGGTTTCGATTGAAAATACAAATCCAAATGATTTTTCAGGGAATCGGAGAGCAAGACGGAGATAGTATATTGTGTCTCATCATACACTCGTACATCGATGGCAAGGTCATGCTGTAAAGGCACCCCTACACATCTAAACATTCTCAATTTTTAATTATCAACTGATGATGACAAAATTATAATGGAATTTGTCCGTATCCGGTTGACAACCATCGTGTATGGGGCCTGAGAATCACAAAAAGCAATAGAAATCCACATAAATCGATTATATATTTAACCCATTCCAGCGTTATGTAAACCCATTTTTCTCGCAAGACTGCGCAGCGTGTATCAAACTTGTATATCAATAAATTTATCTTAACCCTTTGAACTCCTATGTCGAAGTGGCCTCGACATTTTTTACTTCAGCCTCGATTACATTTATTTAGAGATGTACTGATGATCTAAGCAACTATTCTAGTCTCACATTAATTCAATTCCTGGATTTTTTCTGTATAAGTTATATTTACACATTTTTATCATATTATAAAAGCTTCAATATTCAGGAATTGATTGGACTAGAATTGTGGTTCCAGATTCTAAAGGATATCATATATTTACCGATTGATTTTATACAAATCCGATATTGGCCAGAGAACTCTTTAAAAAACGTTATTTCACCAGCACCAGAAGTGGTGGAGAAAATTGTTTTAATGTCCTAATATCGAAAACCATTTTTATTCAGATGCTATACTATTTTTCCCCAATAATAAACATAGTCTTAGACAGATTCACTAAAAATCGCTTGAAATGCAAAGGCTTAATACTGTTGATATTGTTTTGCATTAGAACACAGTCAATTTTCTAATGTTCAACTTGCATAGCATTTTTTGAAAATGTACACCTTATTCATTACATTCTGTGCTAAATTCCCAACGAGCATTTAAACGTGTAAAGGTGCCTTTACAGTACGATTTTGCTACCGATATATGAGTGTATGATAAGACGCAAGACACCCGTTTCTGTCTCCGATTTTGGCCACTCAAAGCATTAAAATTCGATGACAAAGTGATTCGATTTGCAATTGTATCGATCGGCCCAAATTTATATTTATTTTGAGTTTCAACAAATGCATTATTTTGTTGCTCAACAGAAGACACACATGTGTATGGTTTATGCTTCCGCGAAGAAATGAACGAATATTATGTGCTATCAACGGTGTTAAGGTTCATTTATTGATATACAAGCTTCATTCACGCTGCGCGGTTCTGAGAGAAAAGTCGATTTACGCCGAAGATAAGCCTTAGAAACATACAAAAAGATATAAATATACAGAGATGTTTCCTTCATCAGGTCTGGGCAAAATCTGAACTCAAACGTGAATAATGGATTTCTTTTGGGAGGACCCAGTATTCGTCCTCGCTGTTGCTTTGTGTGCATTTGCGCGCCCACACAAACATAGACCAAAATGGATCCAACCAGCGTCTCCTCTTTTTTCGTCCTTGTATCCGAGGAATAGCACAAGGTCACGTCCGTCGATCCAGTTTTAAATTAGCCCTCCCGTGCCTGCATTCTTGGAATAGTCCAGTTGGGCCGCTTAGGACGGCGTTTTAAAACCAACGCTCTCCAAAATAAAAGCGCCTGATTCTGGTTTCTGGTTTGCGACAATTATTCACGATCGCGTTTCCATTGTGGCAGGTGGGACGGAATTGTGTGAAAGGTGGGGCATTACTAAACCAATTCATGGGCCGCATTAGAACTAATGACCGTGCTCCTTTTGTCTACCCACTTTTAACAATTCACTTTTTAAGCGCGCTGCGGACGATAAGAACCGGCGACCAGCGACGACAATTAGCCACGAAGGCTATGAAATGTTTATTGGGATCTTGGACTAGTTAGACTCGAACACCATTGTACTACTTCATCAAAAAACAATTCAAGATCGCTGATTTGATACACATTTCCGATCGTGTATGTTATCTTTTAACGTCCAAAATCCGCGTGACTGTATGGTCACACCCGTTTTTACTGACTGCGTATTGACTGGCAACCCCCAGTCTCTATTTATATGGCTAGACTCCATCTCGAAACGCTTGTGTTTGCAAATTTTCAAATATTTAAGTGCTACCGTCGAACAATGACGATATCCTTCCCGTTTCTGATCTCATACATCGGCGTCAATTTTCGCACAATTTATTATGAATTTTCACGGCGATTGTTGTTTTTGGATTTTGCAAAATCGTTTCGGCATTCAAACCGCAGTATTTTACATCCGTCATAAGTGTACATAATCGCCGCGCCGTTTTTGTACGCTTCCAGCGCAAATCTTTAATGAATAGAAGAAAATTACTTAATGATGGCGATTATTACAGTGTTTGCGATGAAACACTCTTTTTTTTTTTGGTGTTTTTATGCAAATTTTCATTTCGCAGTCTGAGGGTCAAATCTGCTATGCAAGGACGACCGTGATGATTTTTCCCATGAGAAAAATGCTCTGCCGTCATTTCTGCAGCGGCAGCAAAAATATTTCACCGCGTCTGAATAGAATCAAGGGTGGTGCTAATTTGGGACGAAACCGGTTTATGATATCGGCATGTTACATAAAGGTAAAACCGGATAAAGGAGGAAATGCAACTTTCCATTCAGAGTAAATTTGTCAGACATCATTTCGCTCGAATATAAAACATGGACCCCAAAATTGGAACGAATTATTTGAATCGATCAGGATCGCGCAGCTTGAATGAAGCTTGTATATCAATAAACTAACCCTAACACTTTTGATATTGTTGGGCTCCATAATAACGTTTCAAATAGAATCACTTTTGGGATCAGGCTGAGTTTTAAGTATATTTATTATAAATCTGAAAAGACCATACTTGATGGTTTTCAATGATGATGGTGATGACTCTCTATTTTATACCATATGAAAAAAAAAATCCTTCTAATATTATATTCCTTTATGGAAATACATAACGTGTAGGGGTGTTTTTACAGCACGACCTTGTCCATCGATGTACGATTATATGATGTACATTTAACACTTTACATGCGGGAGCTACTTTGGGAGCGTCTGCCGCCCTTCAATACCGGCAATCAATTACATATGTTATTTTGGTTTTAACACATCATCGACGGGCTATTTAACTTTCAAAGTTTTAAACATATCTTAATTTTATTTCTATTAAACAATATCTGCAGATTACACCCATAGGCACCGAAATAATGAAAAAAATATTTACACTCTTAAAACACTTAATTTTTCTTATATTCTCAATAATCGTCTTATAATACAAATTGAAAGTTTAAGTTATTATTTTAACCTTTTGAAGAGTGAGCAAATTTAAAATTGTGCCATAATCGCTTTACACCGATTACTTTCTGTCAGCTCCTATCAGCGTAGGACAATCTTCAATTCGAGGCAGAGTCGATTGCAAATAAACACTGTTGATAGCATACAAGACCACGTCATTTCTTTACATAAATACACAACAAAATCGATTCATTTGCTCCTGCTTTAGAAGGAAATGATAATTGGACAAAGACTCGCCACGAATAGGAAGCAATTAAATAAATAAACACTGTCGATGGCACAAAGTATTCAGTTATTTCTTTGCGTAAACTTAGTCGATAAATTTGGGCTAGCTCGTATACGTTCTCTCTCTATCTCTGTCTGTCTCCGAGCTCAATGTACAAGAGTGCTCTTTCAAATAAGTGGTGGGGGTATCCCAGACCCTGGGATAGTACTCATTTAGGGGCTAAATTACCGAATCACATATCTCAAGATTCGATACTTCTTTGAGGAAATTTCTATATAACCCTCTATTATCCCTAACAGATTTATGTCAGAATTTATTTACTATAAATACACAATAGAATACGGTCAAATACACAATTCAAATATATTTATTCTATGCTGTTGTCCTTATTTATCCATTTAATCTATGTATGTTCATACAAATTCAAGTCAAAAAATATAATTGTTTGCATTTTGCGCCGATACACGCAACACAGATTGAAAAGCACTATTGTGTTCAAATACATCAATGCATTGAACTCTTTTGTAAGCATTAATGAAATTTCGTTTCAATCAATTGGTCGGTTTAGGAATTAAATCAATTTTGCGACGGAATTTCTTGTGAATCGCCCGGACTGTGTTAACCATACGATAAAATAAGGATCGTTTGAATGGGATTTTTTAGTTAAATCCTAAGATTTTTATATTATATTTTAATCATTATTGCAAATCCAGATATAAATATTTTTTCGGTACCAGAGAACTAGATTTGGGTCGATATTTTTATAATAAGAGTCCAGGATCTAAAGCACTATGCCAATTATTTTATTTAGATCTGCAAGTGTGCGAATTTTTTTCAAATTTCATTCTGGCACGTTGATCAAATCTTTTTTGCGGTGCAAGTCTACTAATAGCAGTTTCGTGATTCATCCGCTGCATTTCTTTGCTCCGTCTGCTAATTTTGGTTCGATCGTCTTTTTAATTGTGCAGATTGATAATTTTGCACGAAAAATTTGATGGGGGCTTGTTATAGTTTTGATATAACCGGTTGTCTGAGATAATTTGTCCGAAATTCGGTGTTGCGTGCGCTTGCAGCATAAGTGCTGTTGTAAATTTGTGAAGAGGAATCGCTTGCAGCGCTGACCTCTTTTTCTCGACTCGATCTCTGCTTGCCGAACTCCTCTCTTCTTGTCCCGTTTGGCGAGTTTCCGAGAATTGCATCACATGAACTCTGCAATTTATTCATTCATATCCGACCGTCGACTGTCTTCTAGTTTGGTCCGCGGGCGTTGCGGGCCCCGTTTTGGCGATGGAGTTGACCAAGCGACCCATTGTTTGCGGTCGGATTGCACCGATAGTTTGTCTTCGATGTGCTCTCGTCGGCTGCCCTTCGGCTCGCATTGTTTTGGGCATGTTGTAAGTTGAGAATTAGCGTCGTGACGCAATGGGCTGTTGGCTCAGCGAAATGTAAAAACACGTCGTTTTTAGAAAAGGCGTTTCTAATGTAGCAGAGTTGTTGCCAAGGAGAGTTGTGTGGTTTGTGCCAAGCCTGTGCCCATTCATTCGCTGCAGCTAGCGGCCTTGGCGCAGTCTCTGCTCTCTGCTGTCTGCTCTCTGCTCTCTGGACCCACTGTGACACATTTACCACTCTGCTTGTCATTAATACGTTACGCTTCATGCATGCTTGAATTTCTCCTCTATGACTAACCAGCTAGTTCGATTCTGCACCTAATTGCCTCATTGCCCCATGAGAACTCCTCGCACGTCATGGGATAGCTTCTCTTCAGCCTTCATTCTGGATAAGCCGTACACAGCTAACACTTTCACTATAACACTCGATCCCTTCATTTTAAAAGACAGCGAATTTAGCTCATGGCTAAAATATGACACCAGGGAACTCCCCTGTATTATGTATTATGACGCTCTGTCATGCATGCAGTGATTCATATATCATTGGTAAAACAGTCATTAATTTTCTTCCTTAAAACAGGAAATCTTCAATCGTCCCTCGAATTAAGCGGTACCCATTTTGCACGATTTCATTTTTACACGGTTCTCACGACATAAACAAGTCTATGATGTGCTCAATTTTTTGAAAAACGTGAATAAAATTAAGG
Source organism: Stenopsyche tienmushanensis (assembly GCA_008973525.1). Lineage (NCBI taxonomy): Eukaryota > Metazoa > Arthropoda > Insecta > Trichoptera > Stenopsychidae > Stenopsyche > Stenopsyche tienmushanensis. Next base: position 450,786 of record WACJ01000168.1, on the reverse strand, counting down.
AATACGTCTGAGTCTCTTAGTTATAAGGAAAATATAAATTGGACAAGTCGTCAGGGGACTGTATAAATTACGTTTTTTTAAATTTATTTCCGTAAACTTTAGTGCTCAAGAAACAAATAATTTGATTGATTCCAAAATGTATTGTTTAAATTAACTTAATCTAAGGCAACTATATCGCTTTGGTGACATACCAGAGAACTGTTTTTGATTGAACAAATAAAAACATTTCGATATAATAAAGTTAATAGAAATTGATACTGTGTGACGGGACAATGGGATGGACTACCTAAAAACGGGAAGTATGGTTAATTCAGCCTAAATGTAAAACTGCATCAAATTTACTTTTAAAAAAATCATTGGACAAAATGATGATAACAGGGAATTCCCCGTTCATTGTGATTGTGTCCCTATACGCACCTATATCATACCCAAGCAACAGTCCTTATCTCGACGCTATAGAAGGGTCGATTGTTAATTATGGACGACTACAACTTTTACATATGAAATGTCCGATTTAATTGCTATAAATGCTCTGTATTTGATGGACAGATTTAACACTCAAACGATATTGATATTTTTATATCGCAATTATAATGAATTGATATGTCACTCAATTGAAATTTGACTTGCTTTTAAATCCTTTAATGCATAAATCGGCCACAAATTAAAATCTACAAAGCTGCTTTTTTATGTACAAATAGTTGCGTTAATTATTGTTAAATAAATGTCGTCTACTTTCGATACAAGATGGCAATGGTTTCGGTGGACGTGGTTTAAGTTGTAGTGCGGGAACTTGATTGATGTATTATCTATACATACAATATTTATTAAAAGCAGTTACAACATATTTTTAGTCTTGTCAAATGTCGGCAACGACATCATCGCTATGGACTGCCGTTTTGTTTGCCTACAATATCAAAACACCAAAATGAGAACGAATCAGCTTAGGTATGAATACACAAATAATGTCGAAAATGTAATCAAATGCTTTCTTGATTAAAATCCTAAAAAATATTTCCAAATATCAAAATAATCAATAGTCTTCCACGGTTTTTTTTAACACCATGACGTTACGTATGTGATTGTTTCATTCGACTTAAGGGGGTATTCCAGTCTCGATGTACAAATTTAGGGTGTTTTTTTCAAAAATTAAAATGCTATAGGCTGGTAAAATGTAAGGAGTAAAAATGTCATGTTTTAATTTTTTTACATAGTTAAAAATACAATTTTAACACAAATCTGGTACCAACAATAGAGAATTATATATTAAAGATTCGCACCAAACTTGAAATAAATCTATTGATTAGAACTTGAGATATTATGTCGACCGTGTTGTTTTTAAAAGTAGTTTTGCGAAAAACGCGTTTAAAGACTTCATTCTGATTCACTAAAATAGCTATAACTTCGTAAATACGTTATTGGAATTTCGGTATCTATTTTTGCAAAATTCTAGACTCAGCAAGAAATATCCATTCATCGATTGGTTGACGCCATTAATATTGGCACAATATCTTCTTAAATTCCTCAATAGCTGCGTTTATCACAGTTGATAATCAAAGGTGCTTAGACTATTGAATCTGCTAAATTCTGATTAGTTTCTATTATCTAAATATCGAATTTTGAATTCGAAAACTATTTGGAGAATTTATAAAGCGTCATCCAAATGCGTCGCATAGATATCAGCACTGTATGATGCTCACACGTGACGTTTTTTAAAATGATTTTAGCCATTTTGTTTTATTAGAAAGTAGTACAATTTTAATCATATTCAGACAATTCACATTTTGATGATCATTTATCGAAACAATTAAGATTTTCGTGTGATTCTGGATGTTTTTATCTATTTTTTGGTAGGAAGCAATTGTTAAAATTGCGCAATGTTGACAGATTTACAGTCGGCGCCATTAAATGCCAACGTTTCGTCATCGGAGAGAAATGCTCTTAATCCGACAGTATAAATCACCCGTTTTTGAAGCCGGTTAACCTAATTTACAGCCGAAGGATTTCATCAAATTTCGGTTGCCAAATGTTTTCTCTGGCCTTCGTCGTTCAGAGTTTTTGTATCGAATTTCTAAACGCTGAATCCAGTTAGGCACGACGAGCCGTTTTCGTTTTCTGAAGAAATTCTTCCGTTTGCATGTCACTCGCGTAAACATCCTTTCGAGGAAAAACATTTTCGAAATTACATAAATTCTTGTATGGATCGAGTTCTCGGAGTATGACAAGCGCATTCTTTCAGCACCCCCTTTGTCTTCGAATCTTTGAATAAACTGTTTAAGGTGTCAAATGTCTTTCATCCAGTTGCGTAAAACGCAAGGCATTCCAGATTTCTTTCTTCACGCGTTTCATATACGCTTTTGATTCACATTCAGCGTAGTTTCTTCATCAGCAATGTGTATAGATATGATATGAATAATGTATGCAAATTTATGACGGTTGACGAATCTAATTCGGATCTGAATGCATCACAAGGATGCACACGACGACATGCAAATCCGTTTCATTCAGCATCCAAGCCGAGACGATCACTCAATGCAGTTTCGCAATTCATTTTTACTATCGGCTATTTTCATAAATCTCTTACGAAACTCAAATATATTGATGTCAAATATAAAGCATATGCGATCGCTGATTGTGCTTGTGCAATTCGTAGTTAAATTCTGAACCGGGGCCAATTTTCCTCCGACTACCATACGTTTATTTATACAAATGAAAAGCCGATCGGGGTGTTCCGATCGAAAATTTTCAACGGTGGCTAAACGATGGATTATTCTCTTTTTTGTGGTCAGGTCACAATGAAAAGATCGTCATACGATTGTGTGTGGTTTGTCGTGCGACCACGGTAACTTTCACCGAACGCGATTGAATGCTCTTTGGGCTCAATATTGTTATTCGCATGAACCCATTTTGTGCTTATTTTGTATTTATTCACTAGAGGATAGAATTCTCTTTAAATCATCCATAGAATCCAAATGCAAAATATTTGATCCAGATTACATAAAACCATATTTATCGTTAGTGCCATAAATACGTGCCGTTTTATATGAGCGTTTATTGTTTAAATAACGATTTTTGAATTTCCCTATTGTAAAAACTCTTCGATTTAGAAGCAAAAAACGAAGAAAAACAATAAAAAAAACATTTTTAAAACTGGAAACAATTAAAAACACGAAGGAGTGAAAAAAGAGGAATACATTTGGCTATAATATTGACTCTCATTTAAAGTCCCCAACTTTTTTAAACGGTATTTCTCGATCTTTGAATTGATTCAAATCTCTCAGCTAATCCATCAATGGAAAGATCTGGATTTGTTTGTTGTTATAAAACGTCTTTATCCAGACGAAGATCCGTCTTTTATTGAAAATAAAGGGAGTAAATGTCATATATGAGTTTGATTTGCTTTCATTTAGAGGAGGCTTTCTTGCGAAAATTGTCTACATTGACAACAAAATTGATCAGAATTAACTAATCAATGATTTTTTCATAAAGCACAGCAAAAAAATCACGAAACAACGTCCTTTAATTTTTTAAAATAACTTTCATAAACAAGTATAAAAACGGCACGTATTTTTGGCACTGCCGATATTTGAAGGATTTTTTTTCATAGAGTAAAAAATAGAGAGTCATCACATCAATCATCAACAGATGACGATAAAATAAACAATAAAACTATAATTTGTCCGTATCCGGTTGAAAATCATCGACTCATTGGTAGTCTTACATATATCTTCCATATGCTTAAAACTCAGCCTGGTACTAAACGTGATTCCATTTGAAACGCTATTATAGGGCCCAACAATATTAACAGTGTTAAGGTTCATTTATTGATATACAAGCTTGACTCACGCTGCACGGTACTGAAATAAATTCGATTTGTGTGGATGATAAGCGGTGGATATACGAATATAGCATCTATGTTTGACTCAATTTAACCCCTAAAGCAGTACTATCCCAGGGCCTGGGACTCCCCCCCCTCCACTATTCAGAAAGAGCATTCTTGTACATTGATCTCGAAGACAGACAGAGACAATATTTTGTGCTATATCAAGAGTGTTTATTTGCAATTGACTCTGGGAGTTCTTTCTTGTTGATGATTTGGAATTAAATGTATTGAACGTCCCATCATTATTTATGGCATGCCGCGTCTACTGTGTAGCATAAAGCAACCGTTAGACCAGTAGCGCACCTATTTTATTATATATTACACAAACCCATCTTTTAACGAAGCTATTGTTTCGATTGTATCGATCGTATTGTATTTATTAATTAAATTAACGAATATTGTGTGCTATCAACAGTGTTAGGGTTCACTTATTGATACACAAGCTTCAATCACGCTGCGCGGTCTTGAGGGAAATTGCGAAAGCGGTGGACATACGAATATCGCATTTATGTTTAACTCAATTTAAAATTAACTCACTAATCGAAGGATTAAACGTACTTTTACACAATAAACTCTCGATAATCCGCCCTAATGACAGGAAACATAGATTAGCGAATTATCCCAAGCAGATATTATGTTATTACTAAATAATAAATTTCCCAAATAATGACTATTGTTCTACATTAATAAATATATGATAATACGAACTATATTTAAATAACGAGTTTCTTGCATTATAAGATCATCTTTGGGTAGATCCGGACTAAATCCGTCGATCTCACACTGTCCAGTTCAAATTGCATTATTTAGTCCGTAGAAAACGTTCATACAAATGACGTTGGTGTTGCCTTTGAACGCTTTTATATGGCGGTTCGTGTTGGTGTTTGTTGATATTTTTGATCTAACAAAAATTTTGATCGTCGACGGATTAAATGTTCCATTTTTGGGTTGCACGTGTAGTTGCCAGATTGTCAGAAAATGTTAAAAATAAGCATATTTGTGAGCCCTCGATGTTTTGACCTCTGCTTTGATAGCACGTGGAGGACGACGTCAATCAGATGAGTCCAAGTTGCGTAGGAAAGGCGCCAGTTTGGGCGTCCGTCCGTCTGCGCATGCGCCTCTCGCTTGGGAAACATCCATTTTACAACGTTGTTTTGCATCTGTAATACGCTTTTGTTGCCATTTCCTTGCTGTGTGTATGTGCTTGGACGTTTTTATATGTTTCACTCAGTATCTTAGAAAGGCCCGCTGTGTGAAGCAGTTTTACGCAAACCCGCCGAGCGCCGAGTGTTGAAATATTTACTTTCGTGCAGAGTTGTGAAACCGGCCAACCGGTGAACTCAAAACCGTACAACCGAACGTAATTTCTTGTAGAACCATTTTTCATCACGTGGACCGTTTTGCAACCGAGCCAGGATTTTCAGGACGAGGACGATGTCCTCTCCCGCCGGGACCTGTCCGAATTTCTTCACAAATCCGCCATTACGTTGTTTAACGCATCCTGCTCACGGACGCATACAACTCGAATGGCGCAACGCACCCACGCATATTAACCGGAAGACTATGTGTTAATAGAAAATTATCCCAGCTTGCAATAATTTTCCTAAACATATACATATATTCTATTACGGCAAAAATCTGGAACGAATCTTTGAATTACTTCAATTGCCTCAACCATAGATCACTAATCATTAGTCTCATAGACTACAGATTTGATTAGATTATCCATCCACAGGCGTTCCTATCATATGGAACACGTTGTCCATTCAATACTGGAAAACTAGAAAGGATATGTCGAAAGATGGAAGATGATCTGAAATATATAAACAATAATTGCAAGACTTCCGATGACGATCATCATGCATCATTGCCACATGCGGTCGATCATCATCACTCTGAATCCATTTTACCACATTCACCTTTTGAGGACAGCATTTATATTAGTCAATTGTCCATAATAATGAACGCCAATAAACTAGACAATCTCCATGCTATGCAAATGCCTCGCCTAGGATAATTAGTTGAATCTCATCTTCCATTTGATTTGTCATTCGTTGATTTGATGTAGCTCTGCGCCAATTATGATGCATTTAGCTCGACATCGACAACCTTCAGAGACCCTCACGATTTAAAAAAAACTTCATATAGTGAATCTCTTTTGATATTATCCAATTGTTCTGAATATCCAAGATCCTGTAATTCAGAGAGCATCACGCAATGCATGAAAAACTTATAAATATTTTCTGACACCAGTGTAATATATCACCACGTTAGATATATTATAAACATAAATATATTTTTTATATATACTTATGTTATTTCATGAACAATCTATATATGATTAAATGTATTTTATAACCATAATTAGCATTATAAACATTAAGTAACACCATAATATTGATCCTTTAACTAGGTGATTTGCTATGTGCATAAAAAAAACAATTATTTTGTTCTAAAATTCATCATTGAATTCAAAATTAAGCAGAATAGAGATTGAAAAATTTATTCCAGTATATCTGTATAAATCCCTTGAACGTCAAAAAAGTTGTTCAACTTCTCCATCTGTGCCTTTTTGCAATTTTTTTGCATGTTCAGAAAATAAGTGTACAAGATTTTTATATTGTTTTAGAAATGGCGTATTTAAAAATTAAATTAAAAAAAATATTGTTGATACACTTGTTGACTATTTTTCCACATAATCGCCATCCCATTCAGTGCATGTAGTGAGCCCAGGCTTCTTTATGCTCTCCTCGAATAACTCTCCATTTGGTTTTTTCCACCATTCCAGAACATCTTTCTGCATCTATCCCTCGCTTGATTTAATTCCACTCATGTGTACCTTCAGGGAGATGAAAAATGATAATCTGAAGTCAGGGGAATATGGGGGGTGATTCAAAACATCCCAATGAAGTGAGTCCAAAAACAGTTTGATGGCTCCTTTCGTCAGCATCTCCTCTTTTTTTGTTTTTGTTTTGAATGCTCCTTTTGAATTTTTAAGGTCTCACAATATCGTTATGCATTGATAAGTCTTCGCCGAAATCTGGACGCTTGGTATACAGTACATATATGGTTTTCAAATTGTTATATTAACCTTTCCCTACCGGTGATGTATTTACTACACATCGATTCTAATAAAGGGAATATCGATATGAAATATAATAGATACGGGGTTCAGAATTTTTGTGTTCCTCCATAATATAATTACGAATCACATCAAAGTATTATAGTACATAAGTATTCATCTGCAGCGACGGAAATAAATAATTTGTCGGGAAATCGAGAATTTTGCGAGTTTTAGTGCGGGACATCAGCTCGAACTAGCATTTAAATATCTGATGACGATATTTCCAACGAGCGTGGAAGCTGAGTGTGCATTTTCCCTCTACCACTCAACCCTCCTACCACTCAAAATTGTCAACCCCCAAAAAACGAAAAATCACAGTCCACAGTCATAGTACACTTACTTTATGAATATGTCACATAAAACTCTAATCGAATCTTTTCAACTTAGATTCTTGTTATTGAATACAATTGCTATGGCATCATTTTATTGTTTTTATTAAAATTTAATCCTAGATCGTTAATCATTAGTCTCACAGACTACCAACTCTTGCAATCAAATCAGATATCGATGAAGCTGCACGTGATATTAATCACTTAATAATTGATCTATGATGAATCTATTAATATGAGACTTCATTTTGTCCTACGTTGATGATCCTTGATTTGAAAGGCAATATGAACACAGAGTCGTTATAAATTTTCCCATATCGCGCCAGACGATTATGGATCGAAAATTAATTCGGAAACCACACATGGAACTCAACTAATCGGAAGTCGTCACTCGTTTGCTTTTAACTGTTTTTGACCATTTCCTGTGTATAATATCTGGGACAGAAATTATAAACAATTAATCTTGATGGACTCCTAAAACTCCCCAAAATCTTCGGCAATCGATCCATTAAATTATTGGTATTTAATCTAATCGTGTAACGTTTAAGGTTCGTGATTGGTTAACGCATAACATATTATTTTTGTTAAAGTGTTTAAACCACAGTTGTTTATCTAGGCAGTGTTCATACAGATAAAATTATTGCGCAAAAAAATACTGCCAAAATCTATCGATAGACATTGAATTCAAACAGAATTTGAATATACGAAGAAAAATGGACGTCGAGCGAATGTGCTGCAACGAATGCAACATGTGCGCCATTATCCAACATACATACATTTATGCATTATTATTGTATATTTTATATTGCAAATAAACATATTAAAACATTGAACTTTTATTTATTGGATTGAATTAAATTATTGTGATTGATATGATGATTGATATAATTTTTATTTTTTTGCAGATACAGATTTACCTGAAAAGTGCCTGTGTTAACTACATAGTTGCCTGAGCCGATCTGTGAATTAAAAATATATATTAATATACACAATAATTTTATTTTTTATGTGATATTTATAAAAATACATACATAATAATACTCTACCATTTAAAATATTGCGCAAATTTAATCTGTCACTATTTTTAAAAGAGAATCAGACCTGACTTCGTATTACATGTATAAAATGATTTGTTGTAACGGCTCGGCGATCCGTCTGAATAAATTTGTAACGCGAGGAAATCGATAATAACGCGTTGAGTCATAATGAGAATCAAAACTAAGGTGTGACCTTTATTTTGTGCAAACTAAAAAAAGGTTGACATATTAGTGGTTGAAAAATTATTATTAAAAAAATTGTGATATAGTGTATCGGCAGTGCAGTGGACAATATTCAAATGTATGTGCATTTGGACTTGGCTTGACTGGTCTGGCTTTAGTTATTTAACACATAACAGTCGGCTGAATGAATTGTGATTTTTGTGTTTAGTGCATAAGTGTTAAAATTTTGTGATGTTAGTGAAAACGGAAAGGAGTATATTGCCGTGGCGGTGAATCCCCTTCCAGGGATCACGGCCGCACCCATCATTTCATCATCGTTGATGCTCTGAGGATTCAATCACTTTTTCAAACTGTAAGTGTTTTATTTTTTATTTAAACAATTTTTCTATGGTTTAAAAACGTTGGATCTTAAATGTCACGTGGGTCTTCACCATAGATCTAGACGAGGAAAGAAGATACTGGACTATACGTATTCCAGAAAACACTTTTCAGTTAAATCAAAATTGTCGTCTCAAAGATATTTTTGATATAATTAATCGAATTTCTTAATGACATCAGAGTCAGAAGGTGGAAGATGGTCAGAAATATACAAACAATAATTGCACGACTTCCGATGACGATCATCATGCATCATCGCTACATGTGGTCGATCATCATCACGCCGAATCCAATTTTACCACATTCACCTTTTGAGGTCTCCATTTATATTAGTCGATTGTTCACAATCCACAATAATGATCGTCATACTCAGGGCCGTAACAAGGGCGTGGTAAAGCAGACGCCCGCCACGGGCGCAAAACGCAGAATACCGACCCAGTCGAGAGTTATAGATACATGGTTTTCACTTTACATGAACCAACATTGATTGACTCCGTCCTTCTTTTATTCGTTATCACTTAGACATTGGGCCAATCGCGAGATGCTCATTCGTCATATCAGCAGTCCGAAAAGCGGACCAATTGGACATGCAAACATTATGGCCACGCCGTACTCTTTTAAGCCTTTTTGCGACATTTTCTATGATCTGTACGATCACGGAAGCAACGTCTAAACACTTTCTATTACAGTATTTTGTTAAAATACAGTAATCGCCATCTCTGTGTTAGGTCGGATAATTTCGCCTTTGTATATTTTAGCCACGGGCGTTTCATACCCTTGTTACGGCTCTGGTCATACTATATAATTTATATAGTAAATCATCTTTGATTGTATCTTATAATTTATCGGGAATACCGAATATATTCAGAGAAGCGTCGTGTATTGCGACATAAAAAACATGGAAATACATCTTTGAAATATTTTCTGACACCAATGTAATGTCACCGCTTTAATATATCAATATAAATAGATTTTTTTAGTACGTAGCCTCATTGAACCGTACCTCAAGTCTCTTCAAAATTTCACTTGATTTCACGCCTTCATTATATTGTATTAGAAAACAAACAATTATGCGTTGCGCAACAGAGGATTCTTCTCACTTTCTCATGGCTATATCCATACACAGACGTTCCTACCGTATGACCGACACGTTATATTCTTTATTGGGCAGGAGAAGAGGCGTCGAAAGATGGTCAGAAATACATAAACAATAATGGCAAGGCTTCCAATGATGATCGTCATTGAAACACAACATTAATGTTAGTTAATTATCCAAAATTCATAATAATGATTGCAAATAAACAATACAATATATACAATTGCGATCAAATCGTCATACTCCCTAGACAATCTCCATACCTATACAAATGCCTCGCCTAGGATAATTAGTTGAATCTCATCTGCCATTTGATTTGCCTGTTAATTTGATGTAGTCAACCTTTGAAGACCCTCACAATTTATCAACAGATTGTTGCTCTGAATATCCAAGATCCTGTAATTATTCGTGAATGCTGAATATATTCCTAGAAGCATCGTGTAATGCAACATGAAAAATATGGAAATATTAGGGGGTCCCATAAGTTTCTTTCGTTTTTATATTAAGAAAAAAAATAAACAATTTGGATTACATCAAAATTTATTGAATAATATATGATCCATTCTGTTCTATTATCTTTCTCCATTTCATCTCTGTTCTATTATCTTTCTCTCCGGAAGCCTCATAATGCCTTCTTGCCAAAATTTCCCAGGTTTCTTGGCAAAATATTGATTAAGGTTCATGTGTTCACATATAAAAAACAAAAAAAAACGGGTGATACTTCACATATAAAAGACAGAAAACATGTCGCCTTCAATATCAATGCTTGGCTCACAAATATCGAGTGATTCCATCAAATATAAACATCTTTCACATCGAACCGCGATGCAATTCCTCGCGGAATAAGCACATTTTTCGAGCACTATAGTATTTTTTCGCCATTTACGCAGCACAACTGGGTCGTTAAACACATTTATCGGATCGACTGAATAACAACAATGCGAGATTGTGTGTTTCCTTTTCATTTCTTCGCGAGATTTCACCTTACCGCGCATATATTTCGCATATTGATGAACGCGCCGCGAAATTTTCATTTTTTTCTTCTTTCGACAGTTTCCCAAAGATTTTAACGCATATATTATACAACGCTGCAAGGTTAATATATTCATCCGTTTTTAACGCCGTATAAACATTCATTTGTATTCATGTTATGCATACGGGGAAAAAATCCGGCTAGTTTTCTCACAAACCCACCGAACGGTGATCTCGTTAGCGTCCGAATGTAGAAAAGTGGCATAATTCGTTCGTATGCCACTTTTTTTCCAAGCGTACTCCCATCAAGATTGAGTCTAATATTTTTGCAGACAATTCCCCTAGGCGGATTTCATAATCATCATAATCATCACGCCATTGACCTTAGATATTCGAGCAAATCCCAAAACGATTCACCTACCGATAAAATGCTTCAATCGATCATCATTTTAATGGAATTAATGCATTTTTCATGGAATATGACCACAATTTATGCATTTTCCTTGTGACAAGGAAAACTACGATTCCCGTTATGATTGAGTTCTTAGAATTTTAAATCAATATATATTTATAATCAATCTACTGATTAGGTTTTTATGAATGAAAACGACGATTTACTATAAAAATAAATGTGAACAATAGGCAGTCTACCGCAGTGATCTTGCTGCCGATATTTATAACAATTTTTGAGACCCGTAAATAAATGTTATATAAATGTCGTATACCTGCAAGACTGAAACTACGATGGTAGGCTGAAAACTAATGCACACATGCTTGTAGAGCGCGAACAAAAACTTATAGCAAGATCAGCCTAAAAGTATATTAAAGGGCAATTCTTAAATTTTTAAATCATATATTTACTTTTCAACATAGTCAACAGCATTCTGCTTTCGGGCAGCTATGCAATCAGGCAGATCTGGCCGCGGGAAGGACGTCCTCCCGCAGCCAAGGTTATCCGACGATTCCTTACGCCTCAAGAGAGACAGGCGATGTCGCTGTAAATCTGGCGAATTAAATCTACACAGATTAACAGCGCCATTGAATAGCAGTCAAAAAATCGATAACAGCACGCTTTTTAACTCGCGTTGACATAGCACCAGAACACATCTCTGGATGAACGCAACGATCTCAAAATCACAAATTGATAAGGAATATCGCCATCAGATATTTAAATACTAGTTCGAGTTGATGACCGCGTGAGTCCCCATTTTCATATAACACCACCAATGTGACTGATTTTCCCGACAAATTATTTATTTCCGTCGCTGCAGATGAATACTTATATACTATAATACTTTGTTGTGATTCGTAATTATGTTACGGAGGAACACAAAAATTCTGAACCCCGTATCTTTTATATTCCATGTCAATATTCCCATTATTAGAGTCGAGGTGTAGTAAATACATCACCGGTAGGGAAATGTTAATATAACAATTTGTAAAACATATACGTATTGAATATATGTATACATAGATTAGACAGTTACTGTCCTTAGGCGTCGCTCAAGCTCGCCAATTGGTAGTTACGCCACTGTTTCCAAGCGTCCAAATTTCGGCGGGAATGTCTCGATTTAGTAGCCTGCATCGTGCTGATGAGGTGTAGGATTTCTGTTAGATAAAAATTTCAATCCCGATTTTTTCGGGAATGCGTTTACTAATCCGGGATCCCGGGACATTAATAATGACAATTTAAAAATAGTGATGACTTTGCTACTTGCCTCAATCTTCTCCTAATTTCTAAGCTTGGTAGTCTGTAAGTTTCTTGATTTACTTTAGAAATGTCTGCATTTTTTTAATATTAATTGATTTGCATCATTAAAAAATATTTTTAAATGTCTGCTTTGTGTTGAATGCCTTGAAATTGTTGGTTAGAGCTTATCGGCATATTTTCTATTCGGAAATTAGACCCAGCTAGATAAATGGCTACCCGACCGTTAACCACTTTGAGTGTGACTATCGCTTGAATTTTTCTCAAGGTGACTTTCCAAAGTAAATTGTAATTACTCCACAAGTAAAAACCTTTGAAGCAAATTTCCGTTGGGTTCCTAAAAAAAAGCGATATTGGGTCATCGAATTAATCTGACATCCACTGCGCCTCAAGGCGCGCTTACAATGGCAGTAGCTATCTATGATGGGCTTATCATCAGAAGAGTGTCAATATTAATAATAGTATCACATCCAACGAATGTCCATTGCCGTTTCGTTATCAACCTTTTTTTTTTGGGTAATGGTACACGATTACCCAAGGGTACCCTGTGAACTATTCAAGCATCATTCGATATCTATTGCGTTACTCGAATTGTGTCAGCGGAACGTATTGCCTGCCCTTATCAGTTTTCTATGACCGCCTAATAATTGTTCATTGTTGTGCGTCATGGCAATTGATAATTTTCTTTCGCGGTTAAAGCATATGGCCGAGTTTTGCGGTGAACGCTGCCAACCGACACAAAAGAGAAAAATATCATTGCAACGTATATTACGTGCTTTGTAGATCGTATCGACGATAATCGCAATCACTAAAATAATTCTGCGTCCTAATTCCATTGAAATTTTACTTCTTTCGAAATTTAACCATGCAAAAGCTACAGAGTCGCGCCGTTGCCCTAACATCTCATTTCCGTTGAAAATGCAATTTTCCAAATCCATTCAAACAATGTAAGAATTGATTATGACGCGGCGTATCTTAACACTGTAATGTTCAATGATACAACATGTGTGTCATGATCCGCTCAATTGAACACGATCGATCAGCGCATGAGGCATACCAACACTTGTACCATGTAACTGTATGCAAAATCAGCGGTAGTAAACCTGGTCCCTACCGCCCACTGCTGGGCATTCAAGCTCTTATGATGGGCGGTAGGCGTTTTATCAGATTGTTACCTATATATTCTTCAAAGGAATTTCCAAAATTATAATTATTTACAAAGTTATACCTATTTTAATAACACAGCAACTGAGCAGGTCCTATCAGAATGAAATCTTTAAACGCGTTTTTCTCGAAATTACTTTTTTCGACAAGGTTGACATGATATCTCAAGTTCTTAACAACTGATCTACTTTAAATTTGGTGCGAACCTTTTCCATATAACCTTCTATTGTTCCTACCAGATATATGTCAAAAATATGTTTATAACAATTTAAAAAAAAATTAAAACAATATGACTTAAATTGAAAAAAAAATTTTTTTGTATATTCTGAAAATATCAATAAATATCTGGTTAAAATATGTATATTAAAAATACTTTTTGCTTATTTTTTTATCGAGCTCGAAAATGAAAAAACGCTCAAAATTTGTGACTAGAATACCCCCTAAGTGGAAATTGTTAGCCAAAACATGAAACAAAATATGAAAAATATGTGTTGTGTAATATATAATAAAGTAGGCGCATTACTGATCTGGTGGTTGCTTTATGCTACGTATACACACATACTTAGTAGAGGTGGTGCGGCGCATGCGCGTAGCGTGTATGATGTATGCGACGGACATACAAACGATTCTTTCTCTCTTTCCGACGAACTGTCGATTGAAGTTTCGCTTTTCGTGACTTTCTGCACAATTTGCCCTATCGCATCTATAAAAAAACACATTTCAATGATATTTCACTTCAAAAATGTCATTCACACCCTCAAGGGTCTTATTAAAAACGAATTAAATGCAATTTCAATATACTTTTGCTTTAAATGAAGTTATTGTAGAGTCGATGGACTTCCCGTAAATCAAGTTTAATATATGGAAAACAGAGGATTTATACGGTCTAATCGGGAGGTGATGGACATGTTTGGCTTCGTTTGAACCCGCCATCTCATTGTGGCAGTCCATATAACAAAGTCCCTATAGTTTTTAATTTGGGAACGAGTAACTTCATCATATATCTTGGGCGATCGGACATACAATCAACCCTCCTATAGCGTCCATTTTGTTTGCGTACTTAATTGCACTTGTTAACAAACTAAACACGTATACATTAATTAAGGGCACCTAATTTTCTATAACGTTTTGTTTTGGTAGCGTGATCCCTATCTAGACACTATAGAAGGGTTGATTGTATTAATATTTCCAATTGATCATCTCGATCAAAGTTAAGCTAGATTTCTTGGAATAAGAAATATTAATCGTAATGATTTTGCTGCTTGTTTAGATCTTCTCCAATCTAAAATATCTATTCAAAATAATAAAAAGCAACAGAAAACCACCACATGAAAAATCTTTACAAATTTGTACTATGGATCATTAAGGATCTAATCTATCCATATCATAATTGCATCCATGCTTACCTCAAATTCATCCGCATCTATTTCCATATCCGAATCTAGTGTAACTTCTTCTTTATGTCATATAATCGAAACCTTTTAATATTCGCAAAAATATTAATAATACAAACTATGCTATTTGTTTCAATCTATATATAATATCATCATCCGCAAAATCTAAAATTGCATAATTAAATCCCCAGCAGAAAATAGTCATTATTAGGCATGTGTCAGATTATTATGTATTGAATTTGTGCGGTTTCAAAAGGAAGAACTGAATTTTAATACATACAAATATGCCCATAAACGGCAATGTTATTGTTTAGCATATTTTCTATTTCTGCCATAACTTTTTAATGAAAATAAATTGGACTTGAATCTCAAGCGGAGGTGGTCCACAAATATTTTTTTTTGGAATTTGGTTTTGATCGATAGCTATCGCGGTTCCTAATCTACCACATTTTTTTTTGGCGGTCATGTGTCCAAAAATAAGCCTATAATAACTCACAAGTTGTCGAAAATGAGTCTTCGTACTGCGTCATAGCATCGTGTGTTGTTTTGATGTTGTTACTCTTCAATGATGCATGCAAATGTATTATGAATATTATATAAAGTGCATTGTTTTGGAAATTCACGAGGAAACTATAGAGCCTTCCGTGTATGTTCTAGGAACTATTTTTTCTTCTTAAAATAAACAATTCCTCCAAGGAAGAAGATGTTTTAAGAGGAAGGAAATGTTGAATATTCACTGCGGTAATACTTAGCTTACCTTCCAGCTTAATCTTCCTTAATTTTTCTATATTCAACCTATGAAAATTTTGTGTGGTTTTGCTATATAAAATGATTGATAAAACTATTCTGAAATCATATATTTCACTATAAGACATGTATTTATCCTTCCTAAATATTTGTAAGCATAGTTTATTACTTGTATGAATTATGGACATTTGGCTATGTAAAATGTAGATCATCGTACAAGAAGTTATATATAGATCATCATTCATCAAAATATATGCTAATCGTCATAATTTTGGAAGTACTCAATGAAATATTCAATATACGAGGATAGTCCCAGAATAAAGATGACCTGGTGCATTGTCTTGATGAAACAACACTTTCTTTTTAACCAAATGGGGTCGTTTTTTCTTGATTTCATTGCTCAAATGTTGCAATAAGTTCACATAATACTCGCCGTAGATTTTATTATTCATTTTTAAAGATAATCAATGAAAATGATTTCATGTGCATCCCAAAAAACTTACCTGCAGATGATAATTTGATTCGTTTTGAGATGGCTTTAAGCAATCCCTTTTGTGAGACCATTTCCAATTATTTTGACATGGTTTTTCATAAATAATATACGTTTTAAAAATGTGGTCGTCAGTCACATCTCCTGTAGATTTGAACCCGAGATGATTGAATTACTAGTCCAACCCATTAATTGCGGGACCACCTACAGGCCGATGCAATTCGTAATCATTGCCACTTTTTTTGAACCAGAGCATATAAATTAATCCACAAATATGCCATTCGAGCGTATTGGATGATCTGAGGCTTATAATACATCACTCAATAAGTTCGTAGGATTTATCGTTTTTTTGCAAAATGGTGAATATATTGGCTTCTAATATCAATCTGCGATTGATCAAAACTATGTTCTGCTCATATTTGATATCATCAACATCGGCCATTCAGTACGCTAATTGTCAGAATACTGATATTGCAGTTATGGTCTAAATTGGCAATATTTGATTTGGCGGCTTCTGTGTAATTTATGATTTGATTCTTTCGTGCTTCGATGTGGTCTTCCGTTTCTTCAGTTTTCCCCATCCAATGCCATGCCCATTGTAGTGCTCAAGGATACTCGCCGTTACGCTTTCTTGCCACATTCGCTTTGGAACATTTTTTTGGTGCTATAACCGCGGGCGTTCATACCACATTATATATTCGAGTCGATCATTATGCGAATAATTTATAGAGTCATTCGGCTGCTTCTCTGGCTTCGGTTCCTTGTAAGGATGTTTCTCATTTTGTTCAAGGTCAAAGTGGGTTTGCTTACCGTAGTTTTATTACTCTTGAGTTTTTTCCCCGAAAGAGCCAAATTTCTTCCTTATTACGGACAATTAGCGATTACATCACCCCGACGTATGATCATCCTTTGATCTGCGAGACGCATTTGTGGATTTGTTCTATCGGATCTGAGGATGAACTGAGGATATTTCAGTATTTGTCAGGGCGTTAGATGGCAAAAAACGATATCAAATGAAGTTTTTGGTTCAGTTGCAAGTCTGTCGACAAATATTATCACTAATTAAAACTGTCGCGGTGGCGCAATCGGTTAAGTCATTGCTAAATGTTGTCACGGTTTCATCATGCTTATACTAAAATTACTTCTTCGAATGTATAATCATGTAATAAATAATGTCCTAACCTTACTCCGTATTTGCTTATTGCATTTGAATTAATCTCGGTGCGAATTTGAATATAAAATCATCGAAAGACTGCTAATTTAAGCCTTTAACGTCGTACTGAAATTCTGGCCATTTATTGAAAAATTGATAGATTTCATAGAAAATTGATTTAAATCAACCCTTATATCTAATAGAATTAAATTTATATATTCTCCCGCTTCATTGAAATGTCCAAATTTTGCTTAAATCCACCTTTTTTGGCCACAAAATAATCTAATACGGAAGCGGCATTTAACAATACACTACCTACAAAATTCGTTCATTGACCCAAAGTCATAAATTTTACTACCGACTAAGATAGATTTACTCGAAAATTTCAAGACCTATCTATGGGCTTATAAATTATAATATAACGCCATAAAAATCCATCCGGAAAAGCGCCGATGGCGATTTCTTCCATCATCGTCGTAACAACAATATCCCATATGTAAATCATTTCTATTTACAATACCACATAAATAAATACACCGAGAATGTGTAAATATTTACTTTCTCGTATTATATTTAACAATGTGACCATGGTTTTAAATCTGGTCGAATGACGTCCGAAACTCTATTTTTGGATTTAATTGAGGATTTTGCAATTACTATGCAAAATTATCTATGGCATCTTATATCCAATATATCATATTTGTATAGATATTGTATTTGAAGTAGAAACGCAAGTAGTACAGTTGCGTGATTTATTGCCTCAGACCACGTGTAGTGCGGGCTGAACGGCTAGGATGCAAAAGCATGCATACACTCGCTCCCGCAAAATAAATTATATTAATACAAAAACATTCACAGAAGTGCGCACAATAACTCCCCAAAGTTTCATCGCAATCGGATTAATAGGTATCGGAACGTATAGGGGACAAACATACCACAAAATGCGTTTTTATCGAGCAAATAATAGCATATGTCACCCTATTTAACATTTGATCATTAACGCATCTATTTATGCGCTGTTGTCCATTCATTTTTATCGCATTAATGTATTCAAATTTAAAAATATTCTGATTCATTTAGGATGAATTTGAGGTGACACATCCAAATTCTTTAAACTATACTGACTGGACTGACCACATGCTTTCTCGGTCCTTTTATTCCTGCAATCATATGACTTTGATGGCTTTTCAGGTAATTTAATGCGTGCATTGATCGTAAATTCTATAAAACTTGACTTTTAACCATTTAAAACAAGAGCCACAAATACCATAATAAATATAAGTTGCAACAATAAATTTATATAGAGCATTGTTTGGAATAAATAAACATACATATTTAATCAAATAATTAAAATCTATTTGTGCAGTCGATGACGTTTCTTTGGTAACGCACCTCAATGCAAGCGAATCATCTTTTAACACATTTTGGTCGGAGCATTGATATTACTAGTATTAGTATGCGTCTAGGGAATCCAATCCCGGGATCTCGGACAGTTTTAGGTGCTCATGAATCCCGGGATTAGTAAACGTAATCCCGAAAAAATCGGGATTGAAATTTTTATCCCGCCGAAATCTGGACGCTTGAAAACAGTGGTGTAAATACTAACTGGCGAGCTTAGGCGACGCCTAGGGGCAGTAACTGTCTAATCTAACAACTGACTAAATATATATTTTTCAAATTTTTATATTAAACTTTCCCTACCGGTGATGTATTTACTACACCTCGACTCTAATAATGGAAATATCGATATGAAATATAATAGATACGGGGTTTAGAATTTTTGTGTTCCTCCGTAATATAATTACGAATCACATGAAGTATTATAGTATATAAGTATTCATCTGTAGCGACGGAAACACCGGGACGTCTAATGCAATCCCGGGATCGAAATTTTGGCTCGGGATTGGATTCCCTATATGTGACATATTTATTTAGCGCAGTGTAATAGTATCTTTTCATAAGGGTGTTTGTTACCAAAAGTATGATCAGCAAAGATTTTTTTGATCATAATTACAAAGGTACATATTCACTAAATACCCGTAGAAAAGTAGAGGTAGCCCTGCCATCGAGCGGATATTAACACTCAGGGTCCCGCTGAATTCGGACAGTTTTTTATTCACAAAAATGATCATAACTTGTTTACTATTAATGCTAATTTAGTAAAATAAAAAGCGTTATAAAGCGTATAGTATAGTGCATAAGTAAGTAAGTAAAATAATTGGCTCGTAAATAAATCTATCGAGTTGAAAAAACGATGATTTATTTATATGTTTGTCTGATGAATAAAACACAAATGGATATTTTTTAAATTAATTTCACAAATATAATATTGTCATATAACAAATTGTGGATAATTTTGCACGAAATGCTTCAAAAATACGTTACATATTACGCAGCTAAATATTAAAAATAGAACAACCAAAGCATTTATTGTCTTGTGAGAATTAAGGTCATGCATAGATCAATATTCATTCGAGAATACTATATATACTGAGTATACTGAGTGTAAAACCAAATATTAGATATATTTATAGATGAAGAGATCTTGAATGATGTGCCAATTCGCGTTCGCGCGGCCCCGGTTCCTGAGTGTTAACGCATAAGCAAACTGCTGCTAATAGCTAGTTCATAAACATACTCATAGTAAATGTGATATAAGACTTATCTTCTTATAAACTAAATGATATATGTCAATAATACTACATTCAATATTTGTGCATCTTTATGTTGCAAAAAGGTTGAGATCTTTCGGTTGTAATTAAAAATAGTCAGATAATTGGCTTTTCTTCTTCGCGGTGCTTTTGAAATATTTACATTGTCGGAGTTAATTAGATAATAAATCCAGATAGCCCCGATACGCCGCCACGGAATCTTCGATGGTCTATGGGAGGAAATCTGGCCGTCTTCATTGTCGGTCGTTGATTGACGAATAATACCCGGCTGTCGTAACTCGGGATCAGGTATGCATCAAAACTCTTTCTGTCGTTGCACAACCGGCTTCGATTGCATCGATCGGCGCTCGAAACTGGGTAAATACTTTTCGTTTTTAGCTCAATGCTGCTGCTTTGCCAGCAGTTGGACCATTTTGGTCTTCCAGTTGTGTGTAGCTGCAGCCAGTTGCGGCATTCTGATCCAAGGTCTTTCCTAGTGGAAGAGAGCGGGGCTTCCTGCGACCGACTCTTGCTCAACACCTTCGTAACAGAGTCGCTCAGAAGTGGCGAACCTCGAATTTACACTGTCATTGCGTCCCATCATAATTGCCCAATAACCATGATTCATCACATCCGACGGCTTCATTTTTCCTATGTAAAGGCCGACTTTTCCGATCGTTCATTTTCACGATGATGTCAGTTTTTCACGTCTGAAAAGCAATAAATTGACTTGAACACAGTGCAACCGCAGCAGCAACAATTGCTATTGTTTACTACACGAGTATACGTGATACATGCTGGAGGTCTGACATTAACGAATCATGGGCAAAGTGAATGCTAATTGCATACCATTTTTATTACTATTCAGAGAAGAAAATTTATTGTATCTATAAAAATAGTTAATACAAAATTTTCAAGGCTGTCTTGATTTTTTCATTAATCGAATTATATATAGATCACTCGTTGGTATTATAATCTTTGAGTCACGGATGTAATTGATTTGGCAAAGTGTACGAATCGATCCCATAAAATTTGAATACATTAATGTCGTATCGTCGAGAGCGTCGCATAAATTAATATTATTACAGCATGAATAATTGGAAATTATGGATTGCCTGCCTAAAATCTTAATACACTTTTGGCGGGACATGTAGTTCTGTAGATCATCCAGAAAGTAAGGTTACAACATATATGTACGATCGAAAAATGCTTGTATTCAATTGAAATACGCAAGATACAATATAAGTACAGGCAATCCTTCTATAGCGTCGAGATAGGGACCACGCTCTAGAAGCAAAACGCTATAGAACGTTAGGTTCTCCCTGAGTATTTGGGCTTCTTGTGACCATTTTTTTCCGACATAATATCCTTGCCTAACTAGTTCTACTAAGTTGTCTAATTCCTCTTTTCTTCATAATCGCTTAAGCATTGTAAAATTTAAACAACTCACCCGATCAGTATTCTTCGGACAACTTCGTTTCGTATTCAGAGTTTGTAATCGTTCTGTACGTGTACGTGCATCCGATCGCGTGGCGCTCATTCGTCATATCAGCGGTCCGAAAAGCGAACCGATTGGACATACAATCTTTATGGCCACTCCGTCTCCTCTTTTAGGGCCTATAACGGCATTCTCTATGATCTGTACAATCACGGAAGCAACGTAGCATCTAGACACTTTCTATCATTTAATAGATTTCCAGGGGTGGGGGAGGGGCGGAAGTTAGATCTTTGCCACGGGCGCTTCATATCCTTGTTACGGCTCTGGATATATATAGAAAAAATCTCCCGGCCTCTTGTAACCTTATTTTATAGACGACTCTTGTATGATATGATAACAAAAATGGTCACCCTAATAATTGCACATAGATGGAATGCTTTCAAAATTATCGTTAGTTTTTCTCGAAAATACTTTTTTCAACGCGGTTGACATGATATCTCAAGTTCTAATTAACGGATTTAATTCTAATTTAGTATAAACCTTTTATATATAATACTCTATTGTTGCTACCAGATTTATAACAAACATTTATTTTGAAATATTTAGAAAAAAATTAAAACTGAAAAATAAGGCTTAAAAATGACTTTATTTTTTAAATAGTTGCCATTTTATGAAAATATTTATTTTTCTTATTTCTTTGAGATTGGGACCATAGCGACATCTTTATTAATTAAGAATATTTTTTATTTTTTAAAATTTAGATGATTAGAAGGGTTGAAATCGTGTCAACCAGGGTACGCACCTTTTTTATATCCCTTTTTAAAAATATTTTTTTCTTTTGTATATTTTAAAAATGTCAATAAATATTTGGATTACTGAAGTTTATCGTAATTATTAATGAAGCCATTCAAATCGCATAACACAGTTAGTGCTGCGTAATGGTCAAAGGTCGCAGGAAATGGTCCCTAGTTCCTGGAAGCGACCACAAGTTTTGATATGGTTTCTAATCAAACGATAAGAGATTCTTTCTTCAAACTGTTCGAGCATTTATCAAGGCGAAAATTCTCAGAATTTTATCACACAATTTTTGAGGTATTTCGATACGCATTCTTGTGACGACGTATTAACGCTATCGCGATACGTACATATTTATTTTTTTCCAATAGTAATCATATATCAATACTATCCGCGCAGTATCATTAGTATTGTCAATACAATTGTATAATACGTGGGCTCGACGAAGGTTAGAACGTATCTATTGCAAAGCCGATGAAAATTCAGGGCTGTCCATTGAGAACAGACATAATTTCGCTCCGATGAAGCGGCGCGCGCTCTCAACAGAGCGTCCAATGAAGCCGAATGCCATACACGCGTCGCATTTGAATTCACCCCATTTGGATTGAAGCAAGCCGTTCTAATATCAACATGGCGTTTTTGCATTCTCCATAAAAATACATCGATGTAAATTGTATGCAATATTTTATGTGGATTTTTTTTCGACACGAATCAATCGCCGAAGATTGAATGTAGTCATCACCATTCGATTGCTTTATTTAGATCGTTATATTGCGCAAGCGCAAAAAAAATTAGCTATATAATTTTTTGTCTTTACTTGGTCTTTTTGTCATGTCAATGGACTTGAAAACGCCAATCCAGGTGCGCAACCACATTTTTTCATTCAATGCATACAAATGTGGTATGTTTGAAATAGCATAAGCATAGATATATAGAGATTTAAATCCTCGTCAGGCGTCATTTTAATAAGCGTTCACACGGAATCATCAGCAACATATTGAGATATCCGCGAAAACACCTAAAATAGGTTCAGCCAGGCGATCTGCTGGATGAGTCTCTTCAATGTCGCATTCAATGTTGAGCTCATGATGAGGTGAATGTTTCATACAGATGATTAATATGTGACCCTTTTCCATGAATCAAAATGCATTGTAATATGACTGCATAATGACGAATCTGCTGCGCGGTTGAAATGACATCCCAGCTTTAGCCGCGGGAATTTATATTCTTCCCGTCGGCTCGTTTGTAATCTCGTAGATGTGATCCCTCTCCGCTTCATTTATTTAAGATGAGCGACTTTTCGATAAAAATAATGGCTTAACATCATGCTGAATTATTTATAACATCTTTCTTCACACTTCTCACCTATTTACTTCATCCAAATGCATTTGATTCAACAAGTTGGATCGATTTAACATGCAGCCGCATTAAATGCCACTAACCTTGGAAAACCACCAGATATAAAGGTATAGCAATTGCGGATGGCAATTCAGGTACCCGATTGAATGGAAACGAATGAAGTCAGGGATGACGTCACCTCTCACTGTTCAAAAACTACAATGTGATTTTCCATCGCCGATTTTAATTGTCATCAATTCATCTAACGCATCCGTGCATATGGGAGTGTTGATGGCTCTTTTAGTTCGTTCGTAAATGTTGAGTTGCACCGGTGACTATTGCCCTAGTATGCAATTGTGCATAACAGGTGCACGATTGTTCCCGATTTCTTTTATTGCTGCACAAATAATAGCGTGACTCATCGGTCTCTTTTATCCTTCGACTTTTTGCCTCTCGTTCTTCGATCCGAGAGACAAAAAGCGGTCCAATCTTCATGCATGAGGGTGTGAAAAGCATGACCGCTTGGAATCCGAGTCAGATTCTGCGAGGCAAACGTTTGGCAAACAAATGCACACAACCTAACCGAGACAGATTATTTTACATTCCAGGAATTTGGCATTTGGAATATTTTTTTCCCTCCGATATAAAAATTTCACATTTTACAAAATTTCAAAACCACAATACTATATTTTTTTCCAAGAGGAAATGTGGTCGCTAAATTCAAAGAAGAAAGCCAAAATTTTTCTACAATCCAAAAACCCCAACATATATCCAAGAATCGATGCATGTGGTAGATAAAATGGAATCAATTCGACTGAATGAATTTTCCTATTTTCCTAGAAAACTTAACTTTTAGAAAATTAACTATTAAAAATGAATTCCACGATCCACATGCTATCAACCCTTTGAGTGGTGAGCTAATTTAAATAATCATAGATGCTATATTTGCTCGTTCGGCCACTTATCGTCGTACAAATCCACTTATCTGTCAGGTAATTGCTTCATACAAACGCAGTGTGTATGAAGCGTGTACATAAATAAATAAACACTGTCGATAGCACACAATATTCAATTATTTATTCGAGTAAACATAAACAATACACTTGAAATCGATTCATTTGGATTATCATTATTAGTCGATAAATTTAGGTTATCGATCTATACAATCGTACGATGTACGCAAGATATTCTCTCCGTCTCTGTCTGTTTCCAAGCTCAACTGAGACGCACTATTGCTTAATATTATTAACTAGCAAACACAGTTGTAGAGTTACGTGATTTATTGCTTCATGCCACGTGTAGCGCGGGCTGGAAGATTTAAAAGCATGCGCGCTCTCGCTTCGAAGACTGACCGTCTCCCTCTCTCGCGTGAGCAGAACTCAATCACCATATTGCGCGCGCATCATTCTTCTTCGTCGATATGCGCCAAAATGGTGCATCCGCTAAATGTTTCGTAAATACACTTATTTTACCAGATGACATTGTTCTGGTTGACACTATTTCAACCTTTATAGTCATCTAAAATTAGAAAATTAAAAATATTCTTAATTAGTAAAGATGTCGCTATAATCCCTACATCAAACAAAAAATTAAATTTTTACAGCGTTTAAAAAAAAGTCATTTTTTAATCTTATTTTTTCACAGTTTTAATTTTTTTAAGCAGTTAAAAATATAATTTTGACATAAATCTGGTAGCAACAATAGAGGATTATATATAAAAGGTTCGTACCAAATTTGAATTAAATCTGTTAATTAGAACTTGAGATATCATGTCAACCGTGTTGAAAAAAGTAGTCGATTCCTCCCAATATAATTTCAGGTTTTAATCACTTTTACTACGATGATTATAAATCGTCTACAATCAATAATTTGTTGATGTAAGTCTTTATAAGCCTTATACACTTCGATGAACTGATTAATTCTGGATTATTGATTGACATTGTGCAACAATTACAATGCAATAAATTTATATTTGCATTATGGCATTTATCGGATATGTCACTGCACTCGAACAACAAAGAGACTTAATTACACAACGGTGTGACTAATTATTTCCATATTCAGTAGTATTTATATTTTGAAATTATTTTAGTTGCGAAACTTAAGACGGTTTCTTTTGCGGACTGTTTCGCGAACGATTCACTTAACGTTGCGGACTCGATTCAGCGTCACAAATGACCCTTTAAATGCCGAAAGAAAGGCAATCGGTCCATTGCTGGAGGCATTTGCTTCAAATCTCCGATAAGATCGATAGCATTTCGGCTTTGTTTTAAGGGATGTTAAAGATATCTGATGTATGCACGTTGATTCTAAATGTGTCCATTCTTTTGGCAATTGTTTATTTGTTGTACATTTCGATCCATTCTCCTGCAAATCATTTCGCCGCTCCGGATCGGTAATGGTTTTCTTGATCCCCTGAGAAATTTGAATGTTTGCAATGCGATAGATCGTTTCGGCTATTCTCCGACAATGTCTCACGATTCTGAATGGTTTTAAGGTTCTTTGTCTTTCGCTTTCAACACGGGGTTTCTCAATCTTCCACGTTGCGTTGCGTGTGCCCAGACACCTACCGCTGTTGCCCAAGAAGAATTGCCGGTGCATTTCGAAACGCCGCGTCGTGTCTTTATACGGTCAGCACACCTACCTACACACATCCATCCACCGAGTTGCATCCATAAAACTAACCATTTTATCTTCAAATGTCGATTTCGAAGACATGCAGGACGCGGGAGCATATGTCTAATTTTTTATTTATTCTTCGAATGGCGCAATTGTGTCCGATATGAGGCTGAATGTCTTCATTGTTGAACGGAAACAATACCATCGGATCATAGTATTTGGCACAGCATGACTGCTAATCTGTAACATTATTCTTCAAATACTAGATTACGATCTTAGATCGACGACAGGACTATTACCATCAGAAGATCCAATTTATCTTTCAATAAGATGCTGGAAGAAACATATTTTGGATGCAAATAAACAGGCATCCTGCTTATGGAGTCTGATACATATTTTACTCTAATGGGCGTTTCTAGGAAATATTGAGCATTTTCTAAAAAAAATCGATACATGTAGACTGTTGTCTATGTCAGGGGACTGTGTATTTAAATGAAACATACGGTTTTATTACAAAAATTAAGTTTTTTTTATGTATTTCCATAAACATTGGAGTTTAAGAATTACATACTGAAATCTTTGGTTGAATTAAAAAACATCGTTTTATTTTGATTAGGGAGTTTTCTTTAACCCTTTGAGTAGTGAGCTAATTTAAAATCAACAAAATCTTATCAAACACTGTCGATAGCAAACAATTTTCGGTCATTTTTTTCAAGTAAACATAAACAATAAAATTGAAATCGATTCATTTGGGTTATCATTATTAGTCCATAAATTTGGGTTAACGATCTATACAATCGTACGATGTATGCAACATACTCTCTCCGTCTTTGTTTCTCTTCAAATTCAACGTGCAAGAGTGTTGTTTTTTCTGAATTACTTGAATTCGATCGCAAATATGCGACTGCACCACTATACGGATTAACACCCGGTATATTATAACATCTACTACATTGTCTTGATCGAATGAAAATGTTTGGATTTTATCATCGTTATGATGCAGGGTTTTTATTTATTAAATAAAAATCCTGCAGAGTACTGTTTGATTGGATTTAATTGTGATATAGCACAAAATTCAATTAAATTATGCTCTGTGTACAGGGAATATTCATATATTATAAGAAAATAAAATATAATTGTTACCAGAGGACTGACGGTTGTAAGGTTGCGATGTTTATAAAATAAACTATATATTATAAAATAATAAGCAACTCTCATTAACACTCATATAGTATTGTTTGAATAATCAAATAATTCTATTGATTCCTATACCAAAGAAAGATTACCACGAAATGTATAATAATTTATACTTTTTCACACAGTCTGAAACAATGAGTTGTTTACTGAGAAATACCATTTAAATGGACTATAATAAACGTTGGATGCCGGCTTCTATAGCTAGATATTGAATAGTGAGCCTTGATCATGATGAATGGTTCGTCCTTAGAGTCTCGCAGTTGGGCGTCGATGTCTCTTTTGTAACATAAATACACAATGCTATTAATATCCACAATTGGAGTTCAAATTGTTGCTCAACGATATAGTTCAGGATAAATAGGCTTTTTGTCGTTGCTTCTACGGGAACGCTCATGTTTGTATCATAATTACACGCCTGAACGATGAATGAATAACGTCGATTTAGAGCAGTTACATAACAGCAGATACTTGGAAGTGTCGTTTGGTGATTCACATATTAATTAGTAATCATTCTTGTTCCGAGTGCAAACGTTCAAGTGCCAATAAAACGTTTGCGGATCGTTTCTCAGAACTTCAGCGCCCAACAATCCAAACAGCGATTCGTCGCTGTTTTCTTGTTGCCGGCTTTGCATAATAAAATTCATGAACCTGTAAACGTGAATGGAGGTATTCTTAAAAATGGTTAACAATGTGCTCATTGTTATCTATGAGCTAATTGCATTTTAATAGCATGCAATCAACTAATCTGGCAACAGTAGCGAGGAGAGAAATTCACTCATGTTTCGGTACGATGTGAGCATGATTTGTGTGAGGTAACGTTATGCTCGTTATGGACAATGACGATTTTTTTTTTTTATATAAAGAAAACCCGACACAATCGATACGGCGAGCGTCGAATACATTAACTTCGGATTTTGGGTCGCAAACAAAAAGTTGTGAACGACTCAAGTTGGTCGTTTGCCACATGCAAACGACAGTAATTAAAATAATCTCATTGCATGTAATGAATGAAACCGGCCTATTAATTCTATTCGAAAATGAGCTATTTTTCTATCCAAAGTGACATTTCGTTTATCGAAATGTATTTACTTGTCAGAAGCACGAGCCCAAGTGTTTTATAATGTGTTCCACTTTAGCTATCTTGAATGTTTAATTTTCTAGTTTTTTTTTTCGCCCACAAACATTGAGCATTTGTGTCTGATGATAAGAGAAAACAGAATTTAAATGCATCTTGATGAAAACAATCAATACGCCAATAATACGATCATCATCCTAACGAGTCACTGAATATGGATTCAAACGAATTGTATGCCCTGAAGTAAAAAAATATTTTATGTACGTCATTGCTTAGCATAAATCACAAATAGAAATCGCGTTAAAAAAAAGGAAGAAACCGTGTAAAAAAAGGGAGAAATCGCATTTCCTTTGGATTGCTTAAGCATTTGCTTGCTTTGCTGAATGTCGATAATATCACAATGTTTTTAACAAAAAGATGGGCAAAGAGAAAGTTGCTTTTTATACACTACAAAAGCATTCCACCCTTAAAAATAAATCAATATACGGCGTTTGTCTTCTGTCACTGTTGAGTGTCTTTAGAATCCATTCACAATGAGAGAATCAAAACCATATCACCCCATATTTTTTAAACTTTGACAAAGTATGGTAGTAGAAGTGAGGGTAGCCATTTATGTCGGTGCATGAGCGATGACATTCTTCATCACGGAAGTCTTAAATCCTGAACAGATGATTTGCAGCAAAAAAATTAAACATATTTTTATTTGGTATAATATTGGGCATAGTTTGATCTATGTTTAAAAAGAAATACTGAAAAATAAAAAAATAGTGGGCGATCAAAAAAAAGTATGTGTTTTTACCAAGATTTTTTGTTCATTAAATGAAAACGTTTGAATATTTTTAGATAATTATAGGTCAAATAATGAACACGTTTATTGCACACGTGTCTCCCAAATTTCATAAGGAACGCTCATCTAGGGCGTTTGGGAGCACTTCCGTGAGCTTCAAAAAAGTAGTTTCGAAAAAATCGCGTTTAAATTTTCATCTTTCTTCAGCTTTACGCAGCGCAGCTTTTGGTCGTCGACTTATAACTTTGTGAATTTAATTTATATCGACTTAAAATTTACTAATTTTTAATGACACTTTACGGTGTCAGGTCTGGTGACCGTGCGAGCCACGATATAGGGCACGTCCCTAGACAAAGAAATCCATTGGTGTCAGATCTGGAGAGCGTGTTCCTTGCCTCGTCGTAAGTATGAGTACAAAGACAACCTAACCCGCTTCGTTGACATGTTGTCGACTCATCACACCACTACCATAATTTTCCAATGTATATTTGCGGCGATATTGTTCTGCAAAGTAAAAAAACGGACGATCAAGCGGATCTCGCACGGATTGAAGGTGGCATTGAAGCGCGCGACGATCTATCCATCGGAAGAATTTACCGTGACTGAACAAAATGGCCGACAAACATGCGGAAGCAAACAAATTGGCAGTTATATATAACCCAGGCTTTCCTTTCCTGACAAAAGATTAAAATAAATTGATTGCCCCGTCCATCCATGTCGAATTTAATAGTATTTATTGTCTTTTTAAATGCATCCAATTTTTCATACACCAATTCTGACACATATGAGTGGTCGTCGTTACGGGATCGGTGCTAATACGCTATTATAAAATGTCAATGCGAAATTTAAATGTTAATGTCATCAATAGTATGTTTTTTGTTGTATAGAAATGTCATTAGAAAGTGCATTATTTATGTATTAAATGCATACGGAATAAATATCAAATGGAAGTCTTCTTAAGCTTTTGCCCTTTACAAAGGCATTAATATTATTCTAATATATTTTGTTGGCATATTTCATCTTAATAATATCGTTTCCCTACGATATTGGATATATTGTGATAACTGGGATGCAGTAATTTATTTATTTTTATGCAGTAATAATCAATGCTGTCATCAAATGCTGGAAGCAATCATTTTTTTAATACGTTCTTATATGCTCGAGGGCAGGGCTACAATTTATACAAAATGAAATTCAAATGACAAACTTACTCCTAGCTATTACATTTATTAAATGCAGTTCACTCAATAAGTTCGTAGGATGACTAGCAAAACTACAATTTTTGGCAAAATTCTACATTTATTCCAACCCAATTATACCATATAACATTCTTCCTTTATCAAGGTAGTCGATGAATAAAATACCTTGCAAATCCCAAAATACGGAGACCATAACTTGTCGGCTTAGATCTAGGATAGACGTAATAATTGTCGATTTAAGGAGCGCGTCCCAAATAAGGAAATTTTCCTGTCGCACCCTGTATTTGAGCGTCACGTATGTTTTCACCATGGTCTTGTGAAGAAAGGAGGGACTGAATCTTTTGTACTCGAGAAAGCTCTTTTTGGTAAAATCAGCAAGGTCTTATCAAGTACTTTTGCACTGTCTTCCAAGGGAAACTGCTGGGTGAGCGTTCTAAATGATGCCATATTAAATATCGAGCAAACAAGGAGGTGAATGTATGATATAGACGAAATGAATATAATCCATAAGAATGGATATTGAAGAGACCCCAGTTCTGCAGGGGACTGTTTGTGGCTGCACTGAGTTCTCTGATATTGTACAATAGATACCTTTTAGTACTTGTACATATCGCTAGGTTTGGTATTTAAATTTTGACTGTTGAATTAATGAAACCAATGAAAGCTGATGATTGTTATAGAAGTTGATGTATCGGGAGTGCAAATTAGTTCGGTCCGTTTTTGTGGTCAAAAATGTATTTATTTCTGAACGAAATGAGTGAACAGATCAAATCAAATCTATTGTTAGTTATTATTTTTACTCAGGCAATTTTCGAATTCCATCACATTTGAATCAGCCGAAAATAAAAAATCGCCCTTTAACGTCTGTCGGTTTCAGTTCACAAGGCACCCAATTGTTTTGCTTTTGAATCTTTCCATGGATTCAATCGTACAGAAACTGATTGTTGAATCATTCCCAATGATTCTGTAAGCTCTTTTTGCATTTGATTAGGATCTTCATCGAGTAAAGACTCTAATTCCTTGTCTCCGAATTTTTTTGGTCACCAGAGCGAGCCTTGTCTTCACGTCGCCGTAATCACCATTCTTGAAACGTCGAAATCATTCCCTGCATGATTTATGAGTTGGAGCATTACCACAATAAATTTCCACAAGCATTCGATGCGCTTCAGCTGCACTTTTCTTTCAATTAAAACAAAAAACTAAAATCTCCCGCAATCGCTGCTTACTTAACGCAAAATTTGATGCATATATTCAACACAGTCAAAAACAAGGTTTTTTTAATGAAACTCAAAGCGATGTAAACTGAATACTATTGACAGATGTCTAAGCTCTCTGAAACCATCGAAATTGGTTGTCATTATGATATATTCATAGCATCCAGAGGCATTTGTTTAAGAACGGACCGAACTAATTAGTACTCTTAATAATTTAGCCGCTTTTTCTGTTGTAAGCGTCCCACACGCACAGAACGGACAGACGACGCAATGAGGTTTTATTTGTGAATATTCAGCTTGAGTTTTGAAAATCGTCTATTAAATGTACATCGGTTTCGACATTGGAACATTGTTCAATTCAACATGCGTCAGAGTGCATTGTCAGGCGAGTTGTTTATCGGTCTGTGGTCCGCGAGACGAGGTGACGAGACGACGAGAGGAGAAGACGAGGAGGTGACGAGATGCTGGGAGTACGGGAGTGGACGGGAATGTGAGATATTTATAATTGTGGCGTGCGGCGGGGAAGAAGAGTTGTGTTGGCATAGGTCAGTTTGGCGGAGTATTTCGGTAGATAAGCGGTCGGTGCATTGCGCGGGTCAGTTTTCGCAATTCGCGATTCAATGGGCGCAACGCTGATAACTCACACACACACTGCTCCCAAGATGCACTTACCTCCCAATCCTACGTCACCCTCTTATCATTTTCGCCGCATTATCTCACCATGCAACCAATTTCAATTCCAAATTATGCGCCGACTTTATCAACAGTATTATGATCGACACAAAACATGCCACGGACGAAAATAATATTCGCATAAAAGCGATAATATTTAGGAGCAAGCATGCAAAATATAAAAAATCTAAATATACAGCAATTTAGCAGCGTATTTCATTCGACGGTCTATTTGCCATACAAAGATAAATGCGCGCGCATCCAAATTCCGAGCTCAATCATCGATCGCACGCATGCGGCTATTGATACCACCAGAAAAACCTTGCACGTGCATACAGCTATGTGCATAAATTAACACGTTGAAAATTTGGATTTATCACACGTCTGTGAATAATAAATATGAATCAAGCGGACGGATTCTTTATTCATCTTCAAGGCTTGCGTGCATTAATAAACGACATTTACTTCATATAAATTAATTTTAAATATTCAAATGCATTCTCGGCGAACGCTTCCGCTAATCAACCCATTGTCAATGATTTTTCTCTTTTAATTAATCGAATGAGCAACGCGAGATGGGAATACTTGATCGGCCTTCCTGGAATATTATTGTGAAACAACTGAGTAGAGTTCAAGAAGCACCCATGCAAATCTTTCTGAAGCTTAACCCGTTGATCAGTAATCGCGCATATATGCGTTCTATATGAACTTGTGCCTCCTCCTACCCAGAAATATATATTTTTAAGATGAATAATACTATTATAAATGCATTTGGCGCCAACTACCTATGTAAGTTAGCCTCTGAGGGGGAAAATTACGCAAAAAACCGCTAAAAAAGGTCTGTGCGTCCAACCGGTCCGATTTTCGGACCGCCGACATCACGAATGAGTACCTTACAATCGGACGCCATACTCAAATATGTCTACAGAACGATTAGGAACTTTCATTACAAAATGAAGTTGTCTGAAGAAGACTGATCGAGTGGATTGTTTTAATTTTTGAGTTTATAGCGACTGGGTCTATGATTAGACAACTCAATATATATTATACAAACGGACAAAGTCAATCAGTGTTGATTTATGTAAAGTAGAATGGTCAAGTAAAATAAAAGTCTTGTGCAACTCTCGATCGGGTCGGCATTCTGCGTTTTGCGCCCCAAACTCAATTGCGCCCGTGGCAGGCGCCTACTCTGCCACCCCTTTGTTACGGTCCTATCACTTGTTTAATTAGTTATGTACTTAAAACTCAGCCTAATAACAAAAGTGATTCTATTAGAAATGCCATTATGGAACCCAACAATATCAACACTGTTAAGGTTCATTTATTGATATACAAGCTTCACTCACTAATAAATAGCGATAGCTAAAAGCCAGGAAAACTACGACCTTGATCCTCCTCCTTTTTTATATTCGCGCGTTCTCATAGAAACACACAGATGAAATTAATTTTGCCCATATAGATTTACTTCAGACTGCAATCGTATGATATTAACACTTGAGTAGTGAGTTCGTTTAAAAATGACTTAAACATAGATGCTATATTTGTATATCCGCCACTCATCGCCCATACAAATCCACGTATCTCTCAAGACCGCGCAGCGTGTATGAAGCTTGTATATGAATAAATATATTGATAGCACACAATATTCGTTCATTTCTTCGCGTAAACATGAATAATACACTTGAAATCGATTAATTTGGTCTGTCTCTCACCGAACTCAACGCGCAAGAATGCTCTTTTTGAATCAATGGAATTCGATCGCAAATACGCGACTGTACTATTCAAAATGTTAAACAACAGCTTATTGATTTTTATTTATAAAAATAATTCTGTAACTCTGTGATCATTCCTAGAGTAGTCCGCGTGGGACTGCGTAAAAATGTATGAATCGTCTGCATGTCTTCATTGACACATTTTCTTCAGTGAAGCACTAATGACCCACATCCAGCCAATTGTTATTATCAATTAAAACGTTATGCAACTCAACAATGACACAGTGGAAAATCATTCAGTAGGTAATTATGACAAGAGAACTGTCGTTAGTGTATTTAGATACTCTCAAGATACCGATAACTAGAATAAATAGCTCAATGTCAATAGATTGCGTAATGCTGAGCTGCTCGAAAAGGAGAGTAAAAATATTTGTACACGATAAAAGTATTTTCCTTGGCAGTGTGATTTCATAAATTCGCTGGGTTTAGAACATTCATACAGATAAGCCCATCCATAGATAACTGCGTTCAAATGCGCGAGACTCGCTCGCTAGGGGCGAAATTCATAAGATTTTTTAGCTAAAAGATAAATTTGTGTTTGTGTAATATATAA
This sequence comes from Stenopsyche tienmushanensis, assembly GCA_008973525.1. Lineage (NCBI taxonomy): Eukaryota > Metazoa > Arthropoda > Insecta > Trichoptera > Stenopsychidae > Stenopsyche > Stenopsyche tienmushanensis. The sequence goes on along the minus strand of WACJ01000168.1, from coordinate 415,818 downwards.
TAAAATAGGCGCTGTAGCGTTGGAAGTAGTGGTGGCGCTATTAATTTGGTTTCGAGGGCACCGGGCAACGACCCATTTTCGCCAGAAGTGGAGGATCCTCGGCGACCACGTGACGCTTTGTTGGTAAGCACACTTTTGAGTTGCGACAGTTATTTGCACACATGTTTGTCTAAAATGCGAGCGTAATGTTTTCCTTTGTGAAACTAAACACAATACACGCTCTATTAATTCAGTTGTAACGTTTTACTATTTGCAGTAGAATCTGATTATTGCAGCGACTTGGCGTGATGTGCGCCGACAGCTAATTCAATATACTTTCCAAAGTCAATATTTGGACGCTTTTTCCACCTTTTACTCGGATCGGCCTTCTAATTCGATCGAGTGCATTATATTTCATTTTAAAGTCTAGCGCGCTGGGCTTAGAAACTGGGTGCGCGCGCACCTGCATATGTAGGAGATAAGTGACCGTGGAATTGACAATCCCACTTATATATTTTATTGCTATTCTAATTTTTGATATTTTCAAGAGTATGCCCGCACATGCTGTGTGTGTGTACTTGAATGGGGTAATCTAGCAGTTTCTCTCTTATTAATCACACTATTCACTGCTCAGAGCAGCCACTCTATCAAACATGATTTTATTGGAGCGCGTGTGATACAATGTTGCATCACCAGAGATAATGCAATATTCGTGGTGTAAAGTTAATTAATAAATTGATTCGATACTGAAGCGGGTCGTTTTAAAAGACGTTATTGTCATAATCTGAAGGATCAAAAATGAGGTAAGGAACGCAGCCTTTAACACATCCTATATATAGAAGTTAGATTCGAGAGTAGTCCCAGAAGTGCCCGACCTAACAAAGAAAACACTAAAAATCTGGAAAAAAAATATCTTTATTTCTCAATATAGTCTCCATTTAGTTTGATGCTTTATAAAATGCTATGCTAAATCTGGTGAATAGGGTAAAACAAAAAAATATTTTTAGCCAAATGCGACCGTTTTTTCTTGATTTCATCTCTCAAACATTGTCTTCACCTTCTTAAAAACCGATTCTCCTTTTTATATTCATTGTTTTGACTGCTCCTTTGTCAGGGACGCAGACCATATTCATATCGCGAGGCGTTCATTCGTAGTATCAGTAGTCTGAAAAGCGGACCGGTTGGACCTTGGGGCCATTCCGACCTATTTTTAGGGCTTTTAGCGACGTTTTCGGTAATAAATGCGTACCCAAGGCCTTTTGTGATCTGTACGGTATCTCGAAAGCCCCATCAGAGGCTATTTTACATAGATAGGAGACTAGACTTCCTAGAATATTAATTTTTCTTTAATATTACTTATTTAATTCATGGTTTTGCACCTTGCTGTACGCTTTTTGTGATCAATGCTGGCATGGTCCCGAATAGCAGGACTAATAAAAAGGTGTGAAGTGATGGACCCATGTTTCATCCAAATGTCTACTATGTTTGCTTGCTCAGTCGATGGACATCTGATACCAATCTGTGGATTTTTTACGCCATTTATGGCGTAGTCTTTAAAAAACAACCCCTATCTATACATCATGGTCGGTTTCTTCTGGGACTTCCATCATACATCTAATTTTTAAGCGCATCAAATGAATATATATTAATAAAACTCTGCGGAAATTCACATTCAGTCATATAATAGTAAACATATTTGTCATTCCAAATCTCATCTCAGCACGGCGATGGAAAGTGACAAGTCTCGGATTTCTTTCGATGTTGGCTGTCGTACACATGCAGACATTAATGAATATTAATAAGTTGGTCATTATCTCAAGCATAACACGAGTGTTGTGGACAATTAAGAGAACAGGAAGGTGCCATACAGGTGTTCCACCACAATAAAGAAATAATACAGATGTTATTAATAGGACTATTAATACGAGACGTGTGCTCGCAACATTATGTCCAAACAATACTTTTACACATTTTCTACTGTTTGCCCGCAAACATTTGTTCTTTCTCGATAAATTTGCCTTTTTTAATAGTGTTCAAACTCATTATTTGACGAAAATCAATATTTGTAACGTCGGTGTTTGATATACACTTTGTCTTCGGCTTGAGAACATATGGCACAACAGTATACATTTCCTAGTGCACAACTGAAGGACGACGAAATGCCAATTTTTCAGACAGCATAGACCAAAAAAAGCAACACAAACGCACTTAGAAAGCTTTCAATTAACTCATTATAAACTGGTTGGCATAATTATGCACATGCATTAGAATATTTTAAACGGGTATGTGATACATGCAATTTATAAGTTTTTCAACGCTGTCAATATTGTCACGTTTTTTTTTCGAAAATAATTATGCATCATATTCTTATTGCAGAAGCTGCCTACACAATATCTGTCGCATGTAATGGGTTAATTTCTGGACGTCCTTTTTTCCAATTCCAGTTGAATCTGTCTATTTATCTAAGCATCTTTATAAGCGGCAAAATGGAGAATAATGATTAACGACATGATAATATAAATTTATACGTAATGTTTAAGTATTTAAATTGTTTAAAAAATAATTGCATGATTGATATTGCCACCTTTGACCTGAATAATGGCGTTGAATCTGGTGATGAACGTGTCCTAATCCAAAAATACAAACGTATGGCGATCGTCGACTCAAATTATGACCTGAGCTCATTCTCATGGTCGATCGCTGGCGCTAAATTACTGGCAGATTTGTCTTTTAACCTTTTTGGATTATCTTTTGAATTCTGGGATGTAATGATACATTCACGTCTCATCCTCCAACACGATAGTCCAGAAAAGCTTCTGCCTCCTGTGCAAAACGATCCAAAAATTGACGGTGCTCCGGTATGAGCATTCTGGGCACACATAGAGCACACAACTTCTTACAACCAAGTTTTTCCGGAACGGATGACGGAAACGGATCTCTCCATTGGAAGAGTTTACTGTGACTGAACAAAATGGCCGACAAACACGCGGGATCAAAATAATTCTCATTACAGATCAACTTCAAATGATAATGGCTGAATTTTTATATTTATGAACATCAACGAGCGGTCAGATAGAAAACCCAATGCAAAAATAATTTCCACAGAAACGTTGTTCACAGTTGAGACGAGCGCTTGGTCTTAAGAACGAAACGACATGATTTTTCAAGGACTGCCATAATATTTATGACCACATTAAGAGTTACAATACGCCAAATTTATGAGCACTAAAAATATATTTGATAGCATTGTTACGAAACGAAAGTATGAGCGACAGTCAAAACGCAATATTTTACCTGGCGCATTATTCTCCTAAAGAGCACTTCATCACCCGTCAAACAATTCTTCCATAACAATACACTCGAGAAGGAGAGAAATTCCGCAAGTTGAAGATTTTATTGGCACGTGCCATTTGCACAATTTAGTTCCAAATAAGCCCTCTTTTGAAGCAAAAAAATCCCAACAACGCTTTTGTAGGAAACAATGGCCTAACCAGCATTGATGAAGCATTCAACCTTGTAAAACTAATGTAATTTCTTTGTCTGAACCGCATAATGTCGAAAGATGAATAAGGCAAATCCGTACAATACGAATTGCGAAGCATTATTCGACGTTTTTCACTATTTTAAACAGAAATGTCAAACCAGTCTTAATGGCTGCATTCTCGCGAAACAAGAGTACTGTTCGAGGTCTTTCTCATTAGTCTCGTTGATAATATCTCAAGAATCGGCTTCGAATTGAATTAAATATCTTGATAATATTTCAAAGTCTCCAAATATTCAGATTTCGATTGAGACCGAGTCATTTTCGTAAATTCGTAACCAATTTCGCAACAGATATTTACATTTGTCACAAAAATATTGACTAACTCTGATATAAAAAAAAACACGTGGCGCTCTCGTTAGCAAGTCGTGCGTAGAAATGATGCAATATTACATAGTATCATCTTTAGTATGCTTTTGGTGTCGGATTAATCCTTTCAATGCGCCGCGCATCTAATGATGCGCGAGCAATATGTCCAGACATACGATACGCATGCTGTTGTTTCACGTTTATAATTATATTTGAAGATTCCCGAGTGCCCAATTAAGGGGTGTTCTAATCCAAAGGCATACATTTTAGGTGTTTTTTATTTTATATATATTTAGATAAGGGGTTAAAAAGGGCGTGTCCTGGTTGACGCGATTTCAAACCTTCTAGTCATTTAAAATTTAAAAAAATAAATGATTCTTAATTAGTAAAAATGTCGCTATGGTCCCTACCTCAGAGAATTAAAAATAATTTTATTTTCCAAAATGGCGACTTTTTTTTAAAAAAGTAAATTTTATCTTATTTTTTACAGTTTTATTTATTTTTAATTAGTTATAAATAAAATTTGGATATAAATCTGGTAGGGACAATAGATAGGTTTATATAGAAAAGGTTCGTATCAAATTTGTAGTAAATCAGTTAATTAGAACTTGAGATATCAAGTCAACCGTGTTGAAATAAGTATTAAAATTGCCGACAGCGTATTCTGACATTTAAATATGTCCAGAGATTCCTCCTTCCAATGGACGCTTGGGCGTTTTTATTGATCGGATCGTCCTAATGTAGATAATATCAAGCTGACGATTTTCGCCGTACATGTCCATGATCTCCCATTTTCTATCAAACCTCTAAATGCGACTTAAATTAATTTATCTTAAACGTGACAAAACAATGTGCACAACATTTGAGTGCATACTCATCAATGAGTCAATAGCGAGAATATCTACAAGCACTATCTGAATTTTATGTAGGGTTGCTCACTTTTTCTGAGCCAGTTCCGGAACGTATTGCCCAACATTTGTTTCTTACTAATGTAAGGTTCATGAACAGGCAAATGTTTCATGTCTGTGTATATCCAGGAAAGCAGATGGACAATACTTTTGTGATCAAATTCCATGGAAAATCCGGATTTAAAGTACATTCTTCAGAACTTGAATTTTATTAACTAGAACATCTTTCATACTGATCAAAAATGTGAACAAAAGTATTCTATTCTAAAAGATATTCTATATGTAATAGATAGCGAGTGATAGTCCTGCCCTCATATAAATTAGATAAAATGGGCTAAATTTTACTTTGTAAAATTCGTGTTTAATCAGGAAGTCAAAATTTAAGCAATTAACGTAGCTATCACATCGAATTTCGTATTAACGCAGTGACCATGAGCGCTATCAATAATTAGAAATGTAGAAGGTGTAGCTGGCACATACCAGGCGATAGAAGGATAAAAATCATTTAGCAAAGTAGACTCATAAATGTCTGCGTTGAAACATTCGGAGAATGTACGTCGAAAGCACCGAAGAAGTGGCGCTCGCACATCGCACCAGAAAGATTTGCTGTGGCACATGTGAAATTTAATTGAGCTAAAATACGGTGGTCACTTCCTGAGGCTTTCTTCGTCGGCTTCCTGAGGCCACATGCAGATGAGAGCATCAGCTCGATCGGCAAGCAGAGTTGGTGCTGCGAGACCGGAGCTAACTTTCTAAAAACTGCTAGCTCGACCTTGAAATAATGCTCTATTACAAAACCGCCAGGCGGTTAAGTTACACAACACGCTATCTCAACATAACCGTGCTCAGTTACAACCAATACACACTCTATTTCATTTTTATCACCTTTTTATATGAGGTTTCTACATAGGGACGGATAGATTTTGAACCGCAGCAAGATTTCTTGCGACAGTGGACAAGGCTGGTGTGGGCGTTTCGACCCAAGCAAGGATGTGCCGGAAGAATCCATGTGCTCAGTACTTGTATGAAAACCAGATTTAACAGATGCTCTGATGGATAGAAATCGTACTGTGGTCTAATTTAGCAGCCACCAGACGGTCAGGTGTCAAGTAAAATGAAAGGGAATAGAAAAGTGAATGATTTTGTTGTGAACGCTTTGGTCAAGGCCCTTCGCACAACATGAAAAGTGATTGATATTCGATCAACGTTGATCAAATAAAAAAATCAAAAACAACCCTAAATATGCATTAGTTTTGGTAACGTTGATAATTATGTTAATCGAAGATCTTCTTCTTGTCCGTGTGATATTAAAAAAATGTATTGATTGTTGCAAATGCGCTACTCATAGCTGATGGACTTAAGTAATCATCTTAACACACTTTAGTCGGGTATTACACGCGCGAAAATCGCGTGCAACAAAATACTTTCATGTAAAAGTTGCTATAACTTCTAAAATATCAGGTATTTTTAGACAAAATTTTAAATAAAACTTATGAATTACGAACAATTCTATATGTTTGACCCATTTTCGCTATCGATTTTAAGTAGGGACTCTGTTTTATCGGCGATTTTCATTTCAAATTTCTCGAGAAATTTGGAGAAATTCGAGAAGTATTTTTCAATCTTAAAATTTGGGTATAATTAGCTGATAGCGCTATCGTCTGATAAGCTGTTGAGATCTTCGACTTTCTGAGAAAGTTTGGATATTTTTATGGCAGAACGAACAAGTTCAGGGTGTATTTTGTATCATAACCTTTCCCTTGCGATGCTATGTATTTAGTACGCCATATGACATTCTAAAACCCCCTATTTATAATATTGCATATTGATATTCGATAATATATATATATATATCAATACAAATAGTATATATATATATCGCTTTAATAGTATATCGAGATTCAACGTAGTAATATTGTAAAAATCCCCATTATTACAATTTTACTACAACTCGACTCAGTGTAGTAAAACACCATAGTAAATGTAAGGTTAAACAAAGATAAGACGAGTTTGAAATTTTTGAGCATTTTTTTTGTCATATCTAGAACCCCAACAAAACCTTTCAAACATAATGCATTTTTGGCAAAAATCCACTTTTGGTAAAAATTGATTTCAAAAATTTTTGAGAAATCTGAAAATTTCTCGAGAAATGAGAATTTTTGACTTTGCATATTTTTCGTGAAATAATTCTCAAGAAGAAAAACTAGTTGTAAGTTTTCATCATCAGAGGACAATCGTAATTTCGACTACTTTTATTTCATTCAATGTACAATCTTTCAATATTTCTTTTATTTCTTGAATATCAAAATCATTAAATCCTTCTCCACTAATTTCACGACAAATATTAATTATCTTTTGGTATTCATCTTCTATTGGTCGTACAAAATTTTCTCCATGAACACAAAAACAGTGGATTTTTTAATTTATTTAATGGACGCAGAAACGTAAAATATATTTTTCAAATGTGTATAACAGTTAAATTCTTATATTGATCGATATTATCTAATATTTTCAGCCGAATATAATATGCCATAATCCCGACTAAAATGTATTAATATTTAAGTTTTTAGCACCTGCCGGGTTTATAAATCGTTGATGATCTTTTTAAAATCATAATAAGCCACACAAATCAATTGTGTACTTGAAACTGGTTCTATTTCAACAAATATCGACAGTGTTAAGGTTCATTTATTGATATACAAGCTTTATTGACGCTGCGAGGTCCTAAGAGAAAAGTGCGTATTTAACGCTTTGACGGACACTTGACGAAAATTGTTATTCGTGTCCGCAACGTTGAAAGCTCTTGGTTGATTCTAAATACTCACAAATGTTATTATAATAGCTTTACGTTGCTATAAAATGGCTATTGTTCGAATCAAAAGTATCATAAACTCCCGCCTAAATGGCGCCTTATAGCTTTACGTTCATTCTTCAATATCTCAATGTTCAAGTTTGTTTGTGAAGTTAGCACTCCAATTGTAATCTTTCGAGTGCTTAGAATCTACGTGAAAATTATATTTTTCCACGTGGATTGCTTCTTTATCAGGCGGCATAGTTTCTGGAGATAAATTCGCTATCTATTATAGTAGTAAAGCCCGAACCGAGTGTCTTTGTTGCTGATAATTTCGACGTGTTTTTCGTCGATATTCTCTAATCAAATGTAAATATATATTTTTTTTAACGCTTAAGAGAAAATATTTCGATCCATAATATAATCCTAGGATGAATTTGGATGCGATTTGTGTGGTATTCTTCAGCTTCGATGGGTATTGATCAACGGGGCGTGCCGACGCTTTTATAATCCGGATGGACTGTTATAAAAAGATGGTTTGCATATTCTGGAAAAGGTAGCAATTCAACCGGCATTGGCCTTGAATCGGAATAACTATCTGGTTCTTGGAATGAAGGTGAAGCAATTCCAAGAATTGAGAAGTTAGCTAGAGGTCTAGACCGTCGTTAATGACACATCAATTAGTCACCGTGCACAATTTTGCGATTCGAAAAATTCACGGTCATGAGTGATGGACCTGTAATTTAAGATTAGTGTCCATCTATGGCTTTTCGAAGAAATTCCGCGAAATCATCGCCTTTTCATTTCTTCTGCGAAACCTATGATCCACATTTATGAAACGCGATGACGATCATTCGGACATTAAAAAAATATAAAACAAGAATATTCCACAAAAAAATATATTGTACAATAATATCACATCATAATTACGCCACACAAACAGGATTTTGCTCTTCAATGTCAATGCTGTTATATTTTCCTGTTTTCTAACGTTAATTTAAATGCATTTATGTACTGTATTTGCGCATTTTTATAAAAATATTTTGCTGACTGATGATCATTATATTAGAGTGTCCCATAAGTTTCTTTCGTTTTTATATTAAGAAAAAAATAAACAATAATTTGTATTACATCAAAATTTATTGAATAATATATGATCCATTCTGTTTTATTACCTTTCTACATCTCTCCGGAAGCCTCATAATGCCTTCTTGCCAAAATTTCCCAGGTTTGTTAAACAAAATTTCAAAATTCAAATTCATTGCCTAAACAATCGGCAAACACTTTTCAATACGCCTAATATTTTGAGCGATTTTCGCGCTCAAAATCCACAAAAATTTAGAAAAACATCAAAAAGGAGATCAGGCATCTTGGTCGAGTCTTTAAAAAATTATATCGATGACCTTGACCTCCTTTCGAACATGACTAAGTCAATAAGTCAACTTTTTTTTATTGGATCGATCATCAATCCGAGATGAAACATTTGAACAAATTTTTCATTTTTCAAAAAAAAATTGAATTTAAAAAAAACTTTAACAAATTTTCAAACATTTTTCAATTTTTCAAAAACAGGTTTTATCCAGTTTTACTTGATAATCATTTTCATGGGAATGGACAGAGTGGTTTTAAATTTATAGCACATTTTGAGCGACTTCCTCTCGCGAAAAAAGTTCAAATTGTTTCGAACGATCAGTCATATCGCGTATTTGCATCATTAATCGACATTTTGAGGACATTTAAAATAAATTATTCGAGAGTGCTTCCGTTCGCACAAAAGGACACTGGTTCTATAAAATCGATGGCATCACGGTGTTAATATATCAGCAAAGTGCATGTAAGTTGACATGTATTTTGTCATTGGATGTCGACCATGAATGCTGATTGTTTATATATAAGTTCTTATGGAAGATACAATGGAAAATTAGTATGTGTAACAAAATATCTTATTGTGAGAGTAATCATCGCATCACATTTCTTCCGGTATTATATTCTGATTTGCAAGCATTTCTTGCACAAAACATAATATAATCAATTCCCTTTTGTGAAAAGGCTTCAGTTTAGAAGCAAAAAACTGCTCTAATACGGGATTTAAATGAAAATCTTAAGGATATATATATATATAAGGAATAAGCTGGAATAAGCAGAAAGACCTGGTTGACATGATTGAAATTGTAAATATATTTCTATAGTTCTTATCTCAAAGAAGAATTTTTTTTTTTCACAAAATGACGACTTTTAAAGAGTTTTAATTTTTTTTAAATAGTTAAAAATAAAATTTTGACATAAATCTGGTAAGGACAATATAAGGTCATATAGAAAAGATTCGTACTAATTTTTTAAGTAAATTAGTTAATTAGAACTTGAGATATAATGTCAACCGTGTTGAAAAAAGTAGTTTCGAGAAAAACGCGTTTAAAGATTTCATTCTGATACATGGAACCGGCTTAGTTTCTGCATCAATAAAATGGCTATAACTCTGTAAATATTTGGATTTTTGTAAATTTATTTGCAGAGTATATGCTTAAAAGTCTAAACTTTGAAAATATGTAAAAAAAATTGAACAGAACCGATTAAAATAGATGGCTGGAATGTTCATTTTTATATAAACACTTTTATGATGGACAAATTTGCATTCATTATGGAAACGATCTTCAGGATGACATTGTTTGTTGTTTAATTCAATTGTGTATTTACAACTGTATAAGAACAGACAGACATACGAACATTGGATGAAATATTTTATTAGATAATGTAAAAAACAACAAAAAATGTATCCCCAATGAAATTATTCGGAATCTGCTTAGTTAATCACATACGCTAATTATGTAGGACTTTTATATAATATTTTAATCATAAGAAACCCATTATTGTATCGATATTTTTCATACACTGCTGAATGTGTTCATGAATGTGTAAGATGCGGCAGGGAAACTACCTTATTTTAAAAACGAATAACACAAATAGTATAGGCGATATCAATTTATTTTATTTGTTCCAAGTTAGAGAGACATTCAAAGTTTTTACTTAGTATAATCATACTAAAATACGATTATTTAGTTTATGTAAAAAAAAATCAACTGACTTAATACAGCACCTAAATACAAGCCGATCCAAAAATGTCTTCAATACGTTGAGGTAAATTAATGCATTAGCTCAGATTCGATCAGCATTTCTGTAAGTTTTTCTTTCTTCGGTGTTGTTTTATTTATTTTTTTTGCGATATTAATTCTGTTTTATTGCTAGGGTTTAAATATCCAAGTCCGAAAACGTCAAAGTCCATATTATATGCTCGTTTTTTGTGACATTTCCAAAAAGGCAATTAAATCATCCAAAACTATTAATGATCTTAACGGACAAGTAACATATTAACGACCCATAAATGCCAAAATTTATTCTGACCATTCCTGAATGATGACATTAGCTTGGGATACAATGAAAACGATAAGTGCTTAGATTACATATAAATCAATTACCATCATCAAAGAACAGTGGATGAATATGCAACTTTTTGTTACCAAGACAGAAAATATTAATCAAATTATTATAGGGGATGATAAGTAGATTAATTGTTAAATTTAAACTTATAAAATATTGATTGCTTCAGTAAATAGAAGCCATTTCAATCTTATTGTATGCTTATTGGAAATATTTCAATTGATAAACAATTGATTCCTTTGAAAGCTCAATGCCTATTTACACAATATTGGCCAAATTTTTGGCCAACATGAAATGAAATCATATAAAGATTCCTGCAGAATTTCTATCTTCGTACAAATACTTTACATTCAGTTAAAATCTATTTTCATATATCAAATATCATCGTCATATTTCGAGTAGTTATTAATTTAACTGGCATAACTGATTTAACAGTTTTTTTTAAGAAACTATATGATTTTGACATTCCAGTTGGTTCAAAATTTTTTTTTTCTTCATATTTTGTAAAGAACCAATGTTTAAGAACACTATCAGTAAATTTCAAGTTGATATAAATGAAATTCGCAAAGTTATAGGCCGACGAGGTGAGGAGAGGACTACGTTTTCCAAGTCCACGGAAGTTCTCCCACACGCCCTATAAGAGGATTCCTTATGAAATTTAGAAAACAAATGTACAATAAACGTCTTCATCATTTGACCTATAATTATGTAAAAATATTTAATTCTTTTTTATTTAATGAAGAAAAAACTACAAAAAAATTTGGTAAAAATATACACGTTTCTTCGATTGCTCCCTATTTTTTTACTTTCCAATATTTCTTCTTAATTATAGGTCACATTATGCACAATATTATACAAAGTAAAAATATGTTTAATGTTTTTGCTGCAAATCATCTGTCCAGGACATAGGACTTCCGTGGTGGAGAATGTCATCGCTCGCGCACCGACATATACCTATGTTCTAAGTTCTTGCTAAGTTCACTGATCCACGACTGCAGAGGCTCTCCGCACTTGATAAACGTGTAACGAACTTTCTCAAGTCATATTATCCGATTGTTATGGAAACTCGAAATTTGTTTTGGTAATAAAACTACTCGCATCGCTCTTATTGTCAGCGGGTCCTTTGTCACAATCGTTCACTCGTTATGATATCTGTCTCGTGTGACGAACCTTCTTGAATCCCGTTGTCTGGTTGTTTTGAGAATCAAGGTAATTACGACGCCTGGTCTCATACCAGGCGTTTGTTTCGGTAATTTAAACACGATGATCACCCTTATCGCTGTGCTTTATTGCTGTGAAACATCGCCAAACACTTGATTGAAACATCTCCGTGGCGCTGTTTTTGTTTGATTGCGAGCAAAAGCGTTACCCGCCTTGTGCACAGCTTTATCATATCAAAATTTTCAGGCAGATCGTACAAACGATCATCCAATACCATTTTGTGGATTTTATTCACTATTTCTGGCGTGTTTATCTCATTTGAATCGATCACTGCGATGTTCGTCTTGGCAGCTCGTACGGCTTCGTTTAAACTCTGCCACCAAATATTGCACTGTTGTAAACGAAGGAGCAAACTCCCCCAGAGTAAAATCTAGCTTGATATGATATTGGTTCGACTGAGACCTGTGGGACTCGTGGATTTCGCAATTCTTGGATGCAAATCTTCAATGCGATGATAAAACATGACATGTCCAGCGATTCGATGACCTTTTGCTCCTATGTGGATCGCAAATGTCCAATTCACCTTGCACGTTGTGCAAGTATGGTGGGTTCCCTAATTGGGTGTCGGCAGTGGTTTATCTGAGACATGCCCTTTTGCGAGGGCCGCTCATCTGTTGCACCTTGTGCTCGCGTATGTAAGAAACCCACTTTTACTTTCGTTTGCGCGCTTACTGTTGCTCAAACGGCCAGCTGCTCCCCTTCGGCGACCTTCGGGCGTCTCCGGCTCATTTCGCCGCCCACTTCCGCCGCCGACCAATCAGAAGCCTGCGCTCGAAGCTCCGACCCCGGAAAGTCTGTCGGATGTCCGATACCTATCATTTTACAACAAGCTGCCCACGGAGAAGCTCGTCTCAATGCTCATATATACACTTCACTCAAATGCATTACTTTTGATGCCATACCAACAATAAATGGCGGCCATTGTTGTATATATACATCCGTCCATTTTAAGGCTCTTATTATCCCGCTCAATATTATTGCGAGATCTTTAGATTTAGATCCCATCGTATTCCATCCACATTTTGCCGGCGATTTTTGCTACAAATTCATAAAACATGGACATCAACACAAACAACATCAAACAGCGCCATTTTGTTTTTTTTTGACATGTGCGATTTTATCACTAAAATAAATATGTCAATCAAATTTGAACCCGATATTGATATATTTTCCACAATTATAATATCAAAGCAGATTTTTTACAAATTGAACGGTCTATTATTCTATAGTATATAGTCTAGTATTCTAGTCTAGAATTTTGGAAAAAAATTTTTTTGCATATTTCCTTCAAATTTCCAAAATTACAATTACTTACGGAGATATAGTTATTTTAGTGATGCGGCAACTAAGCCTATTTTTTTAAAACTATTTTTTTAAAATAGTCACCATTTTGCGAATTTTTTTTTTTTTTTTGGGTATAGCAACATTTTTACTAATTAAAAATATTTTTTATTTTTTACCCCCTCAATGCATTCATCGATCATCGATGCATTTAAAATCAATATTTGCTTATAAGTGGTAAAGTTTTTTGAAAAAAGGGATCAAAGGGCTGCCAATGCGATATGAAGATATGTTGAACAATGAAGGGAATTAAATTTTATAATGCTGTATATAATTTTTTTTTTATTATTTGAAGTGTTTATACTAAATACGCGAATACTTTTCGATACCCCCTAATAATTATCTTTATGGGATTCAATGGATTATTATTTTATTCTTATCTATATATAACACTACAAATTCGGTTGGTTTATTTAAGGCCTTCATTTAGATATGCAATAATACAGAAAAAGCACGTGTGCTATAAATGTACCCCTACACATTTGAATATTCACAAATATTGCGAAAAGCATTACATTTACATTTAAAGCATTACAATAAGTCCAATTGTTTAATATAAAAAATAACTTGAAGGCGAAAGAATTTTATTTATTTTAAGAAGAGTGTTTCGTCATAACGTTCAGTCTCCACACTCTTTGGAAGTATCATCATCAAATATTTAAATACTAGTTAAATATCTAAATAAAATTCATTTCTGCTGAGGCACGGATTAAAACTCCCAATTCCAATTTCCCGACAAATTATTTATTTCCGTCATTGCAGATGAATACTTATATACTATAATACTTTCATGTGATTCATAATTATATTACGGAGGAATACAAAAATTCTGAAGCCCGTATCTATTATATTTCATATCGATATTCCCATTATTAGAGTCGATGTGTAGTAAATACATCACCGGTAGGTAAAGGTTAATATAACAATTTGAAAAACATATATGTATTCATATAATAGACAGTTACTGCGCCCAGGTGCGCCTAAGCTCGCCAATTAGTAGTTACGCCACTGTTTCCAAGCGTCCAAAATTTGGCGGGAATGTTTCAATTTAGTAGCCTGCATCGTGCTGGTGAGGTGTACGATTTCTGTTAGATAAAAATTTCAATCCCGATTTTTTCGGGATTACGTTTACTAATCCCGGGATTCATGAGCACCTAAAACTGTTCGGGATTCCGGTATTGGATTTCCCTGGGTATGGGGTCTTCTTAGAATCATAATAAATAGTAGAAAATCACATAAATCAATTATATAATTAAAACTCAGTGTGATAACAAAATTGATTTTATTTGAAACGCTATTGTACAAGCTTGACTTACGCTGTGCGGTCCTGAGAGAAAAGTGGATTTATGCGGACGATAAGTGATGGACGTTTCAATTTAATATTAGGTCACCTATTCCATTAAGAATGCCATGTTACTGAATTTTAAATAATTATTGTTGCAAATCCAAACATTCAAAGGCAACCCTAGGCGAATTTGTTGCTTGTTTGAGCAAATTTGTTGGTATAGCTATTTTTATTCCCACAATCTAGATTTTAACCCATAGACTTCCATAATAAGAGTCCAAGATCTAAGGCACTATACCGACACTAAATCAATATGGATTTAAGCCCCCAATATTTATGAATTGGCTTTTGAAATCCGGTCGTTTCAAGGCACTTTTGAGAAATTCTCATCAGATATCAGACACGTACTATATGAAGAGAATTGATCTTTGATTCATAATTTTGAAATGAGGTTTTGCGCTTTACATTTCACACGTGTCGTAAATAATAAAAAAAATCTTACTCCCATAACAGAGGCCTTGGCAGTAATTCTTCCGGTTCGTTCTCTTTCGGAATGCCTGTGACATTTTCGCATAGTGACATTTGAACACCAGTCATTAAGATGAAAAATGATCCAAAAATTATTCTCCAAAACAAATTACCAATTCACGATTATTCATACCCCGGCGAGATGTATAGGATTATCATTTCGATTCACAATCAAGAATCGTTACGATCCACTAATGATATCTCGTCTAATGTCAGCTCAGATCAGATTCAATCTCTCAATGTAAAAAAAAATGATCGACTTAGGCCAAATGTTGCATCGCCTCCATGCACAAATGCTAGCCAGAATTCAACATGTGTATGGATAAATAAACTTGTACTTCCTGCTGTCGTCATCTTCGCACAGGCGAACTACGTTTCGACCTATGAACATGCTCCAACTTCCTATGGACCGATGAAGCGTGTCTTCTGGAGCGGAAGTGCAAACGTGCCGTGAAGCATTGGCTTCAAAATATATTAAAACAAATGTTTGTGTCCTACATACAGGATCGGATTTAATGAATCGAATCGCGATTACGTACGAAATTAACGTTAAAAACCATGGCTTCTCCATTGTAAATAGCTATATTCTTCACTTATCGTCCATATAAATCCCGAAAATCCCCGATTTCCCAACAAATTATTTATTTCCGTCGCTGCAGATGAATACTTATATACTATAATACTTTGATGTGATTCGTAATTATATTACGGAGGAATACAAAAATTCTGAACCCCGTATCTATTATATTTCATATCGATATTCCCATTATTAGAGCCGAGGTGTAGTAAATACATCACCGGTATGGAAAAGCTAATATAACAATTTGAAAAACACATATGTATTGTATATATGCATACATAGATTAGACAGTTACCACCCCTAGGCGTCGCCTAAGCTTGCTAATTAGTAGTTACGTCACTGTTCCCAAGCGTCAAGATTTCGGCGAGAATCCCTACCAATAACCGATGGTTTTCAACCGTATTCGGGCAAACTCCATTATGATTTTAATGTTTATTTTGTCGTCATTATCATATATCGCTTTTGGCAATATTTGAGAATATTTAGATGTGTAGGGGTACCTTTACAGTACTATTTTGTCATCGAGGTACGAGTGTATGATGAGACGCAAGACATCCATCTGTGTCTCCGATTCATTCGAGTACGAACGCACATATGCGCGATTACCCATCAATAGGTCAATATATTTTGATGCGCGCAAAAAGTTTATCTCTGATATCCAGGCGCCGCATTTGGATGATCTATTATATTATGAAAGTATGAAAATTTCACGCTGAGCTCGATTTTAAGTCGAAAATAACACATCATACAGATTTATGTCAGTAATTTTACTATTGAAACAACAACTTATATTTAGCATGAAGTATACATTTTGGTTGTAGACAACATGTGGAAGCTGAGAGTTATATTTTAAGCGTCATTTGGCATCCTATTAATAATGATTGCAATAGTTCTACCATAAAACACTGTTGGGAGCTTTTATTTGCTAGGAAATGATCAACCGGCAAGGAAAAAATCAAAATTGTTGGTTAAGTGTGAGGGGTAAAAATAGGGCGTGTCCTCGTTGACACGATTTCAATATATCTAATAATCTAAAATTAAAAAAAATAAAAAGATTCTTAATTAGCAAAGATGTCGCTATAGTTCCTACCTCAAACAAAAAATATAATTATACCTTCACAAAATGGCGACTGTTTAAAAAAATATATTTTTTGCCCTTATTTTTTCGTAGTTTTAATTTTGTTTTAAATAGTTTAAAATAAAATTTTGGCATAAATCTGGTAGTGACAATAGACGATTGTATTGAAAAGGTTCATACCAAATTTTATGGAAATTAGTTAATTAAAACTCGAGATATAATGTCAACCGTGTTGAAAAATGTAGTTTCGAGAAAAACGCGTTTAAAGATTTGGTTCGGGTAAACTCACTAAAATAGCTCTAGCTCCGTAAATAATTGTAATTTTGGAAATTTCTTAAGAGGGTATATTCTTAAAAGTCTAAATTTTGAATATGCAAAAAAACCCATGGGGACAATGGGTTTTCTGTGGAAATTTTCCTTGCCGACATCTTAGTCTTTCATAATATGTATTCCTACAATCCCACAGGCAATGTTTGGCACCGTAAAAACCGCAGAAAATAAGTCAACAATTTTATCTTCAAAAGTTTGGAAAGCTCCGAATCCACTTATTGATTGAGATACTCAACATTAAGTACATAGTCGGAAATATTGCCCAACTATCATATTGTTCGCTATTTGGGACACGACCAAGATAAGTAATGTTGAGCGACCACCGGCGGAACGAATGGCAGAAGATTCTTTCAATTATAAAGATCTTATCGATTAAGCCTCTCCTTGGTTTCGTGGTTGGAAGCCATCGTCGTAAAATCGAAAATGTGGATATATCTTATCTACAATTTACCAATGAAATGCCATTGGTTCGATTGTATCTCAGTCAAACGTACAAATACGCTCGGATCGGCTTCAATTCGGATCTTTAATTATGTGATATTTTGTGTATATGATTTTAGAGTATATATTCCATGGCTTCCACTTTCGAACCGTCTAAAGCTAAAAATATCATCATTTTTTGTGTAATCTTTACGTGATGTATTAACCATGCGTCTGCCTGGCCTAATTTCACAAGATGCTAGACTTTTCCAAGCTTTCTATTTAAAAGTTCACATCCAGAACCCAATCTAAAAGGCGAGCCCAACGCTTAAAATTATCGTAGACTTCTTGGATTTAGAATATTTTTTAATGCCAAATAGTGTTGAAAATAACTTACCCTGATTCATTTGGATTTGTAGATTTATCACTTTATCGGGAGAATGGTGTTAAAATACATGTTTTGCTGTTAATAATAAAACGATACCTGAATATTGCACAAATCTGCTCTTTTATCTACAAGTGGTATACATTAATTATTGTAAAATAAATGTAATCTAATTTCGATACAAGATGGTTAAGGCTTCAGTAGACTTGGCTTAAGTTGTAGCACGGGAACTTGATTGAAGAATAAAATGCGATATTAACCAACATTATTATTGGCATGTAAAACATAATCTTGTGCTTCTGATGGGGGAAAAAATGCCCCTAATTTTGCGTTTATTTAAATGTGCTTAAGAATTACTTGGCATAGCATCTTAAAGCCACAGTATTGAATTGTTTACGCAACCATGGCTCTAAATTTTAATGGTTTTTGTCGTTGTCTTACCATATTAGTCACATTAATTAAATGCGTACTGACCATGCACAACTTTAGGATGCATCTGTAGTCCGCGAGACTAATGATTAGTGATCTAGGGTTAAAAGCATGTTTCGTATTTAAATCGCTCTCATCAATGACAGTATACTACTATTTGATTGTCTGTTCTAGCAATTTAGGATGAATTATTCAGATGATATTCATCATATCCAGAGAAAGATGGCCCTAAAAAGTTCATAGATTATTTTACAGCACCCAATTGTTATTGCAAGCCTTAATTGACTGCTCTAATGCGATTAGCGACAATTCATTTGATTTAGTTTATAAAATCTCCATATGTATCTTCAATTTTGTTGTAAAAACAGCATCCTATGACACAAATGTTATTTATCGATTATTACCTTCATACGTTTCCTGAACCGTGTCTTGATACAAACTGCCCGTATTAGGGCTTGGGCTAAAATTATAATACAAGCTTAATTGATTTCCTTAAATTCTAATAAAACGTGTATTATCCCGTCGATGAGGAATCCCGCATATATGCGTTCGGATTGAAATGATATCTTGCATCTCATTTTACACTCGTACGTGTAATGGATTTTGTCTGTATTCGGTTGAAAACCTTTATGCATGGGATGATCTAAGATCGTTAGTGGTCTTCTTAGAATCATAATAAATAGTAGAAAGCCACAACAATCAATTATATACTTAAATAATGTGGTAACAAAAGTGATTCTATCTAAAACTCTATGTTTGTATGATGAAACACATGCGTATTGTATATGTTTACGCTAAGAAATCATCGATTATTGTGTGCTATCAGCGGTGTTAAGGGTCATTTATTGATATACAAGCTTCATTCACGCTGTGTGATCCTGAAAAAAAAGGATATTATGCCTTACGCCTATCATCCTATCTAATTTTCGATAAATTTAAAGACTTAATTAGATTTGCTTGTCAATAATGGTGGACAAAGATGATCAAAATTATTGAGATGATGCTTTTTTGCTAGGCATCAGCATCAATAAAATACTATATCAAACGGAAGATCAAAGGTACATTGGATTACATAAGAAAAAAGTCGTATTAAATATGTTAATGTTCAAAATTCTGAATTATGTTGAACGTATTTCTCGGTAAGAATATTGATCGCTTTTGATCGATTCAAATGTCGTTTCTGACAACGACAATCGGCGTACAACTATCACTTTTTCTCGGCGTTTTTATGTGGAAAAACTGTCAAATAGCACTTTCGGTTGGCTATTTTGACATTCGTTTACTTGCCAGTGAAAGGCATCCTTGAAGAGTCAACTCCGTCCAATTTCGTGACTTTCAAATGTTCCTGAGGCCAGGTAGCAAAGCGAATGTGTGATTCTTGTTATTTTCGGTATCGTCTCACACGATATAAATTGGTTTTTCCGATCCTATATGTTTGAAGAAGATTCAAGGTGATTCGTTTGTGTTTCTTTTTCTTCTCGTCCGGCGACGGCTAAATATAGTTCTGCGGGGCATAATGCATTGGATGTGTTTTCTATCGAATTTGGAACAGACGTTTATTGCAAAACGATGCGATTATTGCAAAATTTGGCGCAATAAAATCGTATATGCGCTATTTATAAATACATTTTATGGTAAGAAGCGAATGCTTTCCAGATAAGCAATAAACGCGAAAAGGTTTCTTGCTTCACCGCTCGTTCTCGCTTTTTGCTGACATTCAATGTCACTGTGAAGTAGCATCATTGTAAAATTGCTTTTAAAGCATTATGGATGCCCGAGCAGATCGGCCGCTTCAATTCTGAAATTGAATTGGCCTTCTGGATAAACTGGATGATACTTATATCCAAAGGGATCTTTAAAGAACAGGAATTGACAGTAGGCTTTTAAAGCAGTTCGCTGTAGTTCGTATCCGTCCTCAATGAACCTCAAACATATTTATATACATTGATGATTTATTTGTCATTTCATGTATTTTGAATAGAATTCTGCGCCAATTATTATTCATCTTCAATAATCCGCATTGCAACATACCATGTTTCATTCATGGTTATGAATCGACGCAAAAACTCATCTTTATTGCTGTGAAACATCGCCAAACATTCGATTGAAACATCCTCACAATGCTGTTTTTGATTCATTGTAAGCAAACGCGGCACTCATCTTGCACACAGCTTTCCCATGTCAGAATTTTCAATCAATATGCGATGTACAACACTTTTTGAAATGCCTACCATGTCTTTTTCCACGTTTACAAATTCATTGAGAACATTCACTATTAATGGCTACTGTCTTCAAATTTGAAATTTAAGCTTTATAATTTAAGATCTCCTGATCTATACATCAGGTCGGGTACTTAAATGTATATTATTAAGGTTATTCGAGCATTTTGAAGTCATCAATGAGCCAATAGCGATCGTTGTTTGCAGTCCTCGTTAGTTTCGCAATCGACGATATATCGCCTCTTAGCACTCTTGGGGGGGTTAATTGACAATATTGGGTTAACGACTAGATCGTTGATATCGTCTCATCCATAACATCAATATTCAAACATAGTTGAATAATAGTTTCAGCGTGCGTACGTTTTATATTTAACTCATTCTGATCCGCTCATTTGAAAATGTTTCACACGGCGCTTTTTTATCTGAGCCTTTATCATCGCTACCGGGATTGCATTAGACCATCCCGGGATCATTAATAAATTAGATTAGAGAAATTTACTATTACATTTGCATAATATAAAAATAACTTGAAGGCGAAATAATTTTATTTATTTAAGAAACGATAAAAATACAATTCAAAAATAGATAAACATTTATTAATTATAATTATTTTGAAAATATGCCCGAAGTAACATTAAAGCATCGAATGTTTCGTCATTTAGTCTGGATTTGATTTTGGTAACCAGGTAACTTGCTTCCCGACAAATTATTTATTTCCATCGCTGCAGATGAATACTTATATACTATAATACTTTGATGTGATTCGTAATTATATTACGGAGGAATACAAAAATTCTGAAGCCCGTATCTATTATATTTCATATCGATATTCCCATTATTAGAGTCGATGTGTAGTAAATACATCACCGGTAGAAAAAGGTTAATATATAACAATCCGGATTTTGGACTTTTTCTACTGCACAAAACGAGTAGGACATTGTTAAATCATGATTTTGTATTTAAATTTGATGTATTTTTGCTCGCTGAACGTTCGCATGGAAGCACGAACGATTGACAGATTTATGATTTGTCACGATGATATTATGTCATCAGTGTCTTCTCGTCCATTTTCGCCGAGTGATGAACTGTTCAGCGTCCAATTCCGAATAGAAATTGTCGAGAACGATTCAGTTTCGTCACGCCGAGTCGATCGCACTCATCAGCACCATATTTGTTCGTCGTTCTTCCGCCTCTTTCGACATTCGCATAAAATACACAAGCACCGAAGAGAAGCGTGAAAGGAGAAGACCTTGAAAGATTCGACTAGAGTGTTTGTTAAAAGAGAGAGGAATAATTTTCGAATAAAATTCATTTTATTTTATTTTTTCGCACAGTCGTTAATCGAATTCGTGACCTCAGGAGTGTGAGATTGATTTTTTCTATCGGGCAAACTGCAGCGGTCGGTCAACCTGATGACGGTTTACCCAAATTGGCAAATTAATATGCGCTAATAGAATGACCTCATCTCGTATTATTTCTATTTTCGGCAGTCGGTTCGGCTTTTAATTGCCGATTTCGCGTCTATAGGTCACTTTGCCAGTTTTTATGGCTATGCTTTATGGTGTAATTATTACGTGCGCGCATTTTCTGCGAGCATCGCTCCAAGAACTTGGGCTTATCGATGGAAATATTTATCTATGAGAACCATTCGGCGTCCTCGAGACAATTATGTATGATATATATTTAATACAGAAATATCGCCGTGGATTGCACAATAATATGTATCTATTATGTTGTTATGTATCTCCCTGAGATAACCTGTACTTGGGCGATAAACTTTTATTTCGTTCGCACGACTACACCGAAGAAGTTTTTATTGAACTCTTCAATAAAACACGACTGGTTTTATTTTCATCGATACATTTCTCGTGGCGGGAGTGAATGTGCCATTTTAAAACCAGCGCCGATTTGACGCACATATGCATAGGCCGATGTGAATGTGTTAAGGGGCGTTTTTATCTTATTGGACCTATAAGTGATCGAGTTTTCAACATTTTTTTATGCGAAAAGTATTAAATATACAATGTTGATATTTAGTGTATTGACTATGCTACCTTTATTGAACATAAAAATATTTTTTTAAATTAGACAAAGTATGGGAGTGAAGAGAACCATGTATGTCGGTACGCGAGCGATGACATTCTGCACCACGGAAGTCCTTAGTCCTGAATAAATGATTTGCAACAAAAAAATTAAATACACATTTACTCTGTACAATATTGTGTATGGCTTAGACTACAATAAGAAAGAAATATTGGAAAACAAAAAAGTATTGAACAATCGAAAAAAAAAAAATATTTTTACAAACATTTATTGTAGTTTTTGATTCATCAAACGGAAACATTTGAATATTTTTTGATAATTGTAGTCTAAACGATGTAGACGTGTACATGTATACATGCGCTTACCAAATTTCATAAAGAATGCTCATCTAAAGAGTATGAGAGCACTTCCGTGAGCTTGAAAAATGTATGTTATGTATTAATAAAATGAATAATTTAATACTACACCCTAATCTTCTATACCAGAAGCATAGCATACCTATAGCATCTTCTATAGCAGAAGCATACCTTCCGTTTCTTCAAGAAAATCTGCACCATAAACCCTTTTGTTGACAATTATGTTTGCTTGTCATTATCATTTCCATAACCAAGCGCGAGAAGGAAGCGTTGAAACTTTCGCTGTTATTTTGCGTATATCCATCTAAACAGCGTTTCAACAGATCTTCTGAAGACAGATTTAAATATATATAAGACGAAGGAGTTTCTGAAGCTTATTTACAAATAAGAACCATTTTCGTATTAAACACCATGTGATTTGAAGGTTTTCGTATCCCCGTTGCCAATGTAGTTCAATTTTATCCCTGCTCCAGCTTCTCTTCGTCGGCTTATAACTTTGCGAATTGTATTTATATCGACTTGCAATTTATTGGACGTATTCTTAAACATTGGATCTTTCTGATACATGAAAAAAAAAATTTTTTGTTTGAACCAGCAAAGTAGAAACAACTCTTAGCCCTATAGTTGCTAAACAGCGATATATCGTCTATTGTTAAATTAAATAGGAATACATACAACGATCGCAATTGCCTCGTTGTTGACTTCAAATTAAACGTATATGAATAGTTTCTATGTGTCAGGGTATCAGTGTTTAATCTTATTGTTCATCATGCCCACACATTTAATAAACTTACGTTCATCAAAACCAAAGGATTTAATGGCACCGCAGAAAGTCATAAAAACATCATACAAACGTGTAATTGGCGATTGTACATTGGAAAACCATTGGCGAGTTTTTGCGTTTTCCACACTTCCATCCATCATAATGCAGCCCACACACATTCATCATTGGATCACATGACATTTCTAAGATATAATTAACACCAAAGCCTCATGTGCGTTAATTAATGTTTAGAATTTATCCAAATATCACGATGTCGTGGTTGAATCGAATATGGTCATTGCATGCCGGCCAGTAAACGAAGATCTGCGAGGGGATCTCGACTCGTATCCTTGAAATTCTTGCAATCATCAGCATCCGTATAAAAGTTCATCTCATTCGACGAGATAATTTTTTTAAATCGTCGTGAAATATCACGGCGGAGAGGCTGTTGATCTGTTCGATTATTTGCTCACATTTATGGGAGGAGAAAAGCAATAAAACGATCCGCATCGGAACACGCCGCGCGGCCATGTAATCCGTGGCAATTTGTACCAAAGAAAATAATGCAATGAGAGGCAATATCATCATCGTTATTTGGAGGGATGTTCTCAATGCTGAGGTATACGAAGGAATCGAATAAATCAATTCTATCGACATTTACGGCCGTTTAAAACACAGCTTTCATCGAAGGAATCGGCTTAAGATGGTATTTTCTCTATTTTATTTAAATTCAAACTGTTAAGCATATGATAGAACAACATTTGAACAATATTTTAAAACAAAAAATTCATTTAAAAATATTGGAAATTCTTGGAATCCTTGGAAAAAATATCCTCGCGGTTACCGGGATAAATCATGATAGCTTTATATGAGATCAAAAAGCTTATATTTTCTATCAGCAAATGAATGCAGCTTGTGATTGAACAAAGGATTTAAAAAAAAGTGAATTTTTAGCACAGTTGTATACAAAAAAGCCTTGTAAAATAAGTTATAGTTAATGAAAATTTTAAAAAAACTAATTCAATCACTGATCAATTATATCTGGAAGAAGTATGCAAAATTTGAATAAGATCGGAGTGTTTATTTTCGAGAAATCGTATTTATACGAAATCGTATCGAGAAAAAAGCGACACTCTCAGCCGGTCGACCCTAATGACAGGAATTTCTAAAGGCTCTCTCTCCTAGAGTTTTTTCTGATTGATTTGAAACTTGGGGAAAATATTCTTGATATGTTGTACTATTAGGTTAAAACGTAACATAACCCTTGTGTTTTATTGAAATACTGATAATTTGGAACAATGAATGGCCGTCAAAAATCGAAGACCTGAACAGGTCGTCAGAAAAATTGCTATCCGCTCGTGATTTTGAACCAATATACAATATTTATTGCGCAAATATAATAATAAAAAATCATATCTTAGGCATGTCGATATGTTTTTAAAAAATGAATAGACAAATCTACGTAGATTAAATTAGGTGGATATCGTGATAAAAAGGGATTATACATTAAATCGATAGCATTTGATCAGTATTACATTTATCATTATAGTGATTTTAATGAACGCGATTAAACAAATAGCGTTTTTTCAACGTATCAGATCGTAAAACAAGGTTGCCTTATCGTTTCGATAACAATGATTGAATGATTTTCGAAAACAGGCCGATGGAAAGCTCTTATATTATAGATCCATATCGATAGAGAAGTGCGTAAAAAATTACTATAAACACTAATGCTAAATATCTCATTGGTTTATATTGATTTACTTAACCCAATGTTGAGTAATCGGTAAAAGTTTAAGAAATTACTAATAAGTATAAAAAATGATAAAAATACAAATTCAAAAATAGATGAATAAAACACTAAAAAATTCAAATATTATTTTGGAAATATGCCCGACGTAACATTAAAACATCGAATGTTTCGTCATTTAGTCTGGATTTGATTTTGATAACCAAGCAACTTGCTGCTGAAAAATTCTTGTCTGCTGAGACACGAACTAAAACTCGCAAAATTCCCGATTCCCCGACAAATTATTTATTTCCGTCGCTGCAGATGAATAATTATATACTATAATACTTTGATGTGATTCGTAATTATATTACGGAAGAATTCAAAAAATCTGAATCCCGTATCTATTATATTTCATATAGATATTCTCATTATTAGAGTCGATGTGTAGTAAATACATCACCGGTAGGGAACGGTTAATATGAAAATTTGAAAAACATATATGTACTCTATATATGTATACATAGATTAGACAGTTACTGCCCCCAGATGCACCTAAGCCACTGTTTCCAAGCGTCCAGATTTCGGCAGGAATGTCTCGATTTATTATATTTTTTCAATAGCTGATATTTAATTTATTTTTTTAGTATGAATTTTCCCTAAAACTGTTTGTTAAAGATTTCGAAGGTACATAATCGTCGAGTGGACCCAACTAAATGTTTCGCCATTTTGATGCCGTTGAGAAATCGATTTAAAAATTTACAGTATCGAAAAATTACAGCTTTATTTGCTCAACCCAATCGTTATTTTACATTGCAAAACGCTTCAAAATGGTGGAGTTTGCCCAAATAATTTTATGAGACGAAATAAATACAAATTTAATTATCTTAGAAATATTCACGTACAGAATAGCCCAAGAATTTGGATTTGAATCTGAATCATCATATAAAAAAAATCCGAGAATAATGCAACTATGATAAGAATTAATCTGAGGAATATTTAATTGGCAGTGAACAAATCAATCAAACTGTCATCAATTTATCTCATTGGTGGATTGCAACATGATTTAATTATAAATATGAACAAACTTACAAACATTTATTTTTATATATAAGATCTACTGTAAGTAAATTGTACTATACCTATATTATTTGAAAAAGTGCAAACAATAATTTGGCGAAGTTTTATCGCAATCGAATGAACGGTTTGGCAGCGCATTAAATATGGACAAACAAACATTAATTTATATATTAGACTATGCCTATGTTACTCGCGGAATCCTTAGCAATAAGTGGACGAAGTTTTATAGCAATCCGATGAACGGCATGGCAGCGTATTTCGAACGAACAAAACCCAATTCATTTTTATATATTAGAAAAAAGTGTATATAACCTCTCCTCCTTGCTATTTCTTGAAGACAGACTGAACATTGTGAAGTATCGTATAAAATCCCGGTTTGAACACTTAGAGTTACAAAAATGATATCTGATTTAACCGTTTGAGTGCAACGTTTGCTAAAAATTTTCGCCAAAAGTGCGGCGCGATACATAGACGATTTGCGTTCTGTCTGCATATTTTTTTACTCTGTCATATGCATATTTTTTAAATTCTACGTGTCACCAAATTTGTCTGTTATGGTTTCTATACGGATGAGAATTGCGAAATTTGGCATTACATGATATATTAATTCAGGAAACCCGCTAGGTGAGCGTTCTAAATAAAATTCAATGAAATATTTATGGCTGCACTATGATGATGACATATAAAAATGAAAGCTTGGAGTATGTAGATTCCAGATACATTCCTATACCGTTCATTCGATTGCTATGAAACTATGGTGAGTTATTGGGCGTGTATCCGAGAAGGTTTTTTACATTAGCACAACTATTATTCATTTGAGAAATTTGTTTTGCGAGACGTTTAACGGATGCACCATGTTGGCGCATATTAGTCTGGTGAAGTGAAGCGGAGCCTTGTGGCGCAGAGACGGAGACAGGCATCTTATTTTTCTACATAGTTTTCTTCATTAGAAATACATTTATTCCATCGGATAGGAAGCTTTTTGATCCCGTCACTGAAGAGAGAAGGCGGCTGCTCAGAAAACCTATTGCGCACGTATTGTTCGACCGCAGCGTTGAAATCGTTTGCCTTGAAATCTTGTTAATTATGCGTTGCGCAACAAAGGATGCTACTTCTCACCTTTTCTTTTTTTAGTGACGGGATCAAGAAGCTTTCTATTCAATGGAGTATTTTTTCTATTGAAGGGAACTATGCAGGAAAATAAGATATTCCTTTTATATATCACTTATAAATTTGTACAGCAAAATTCCGGGTCATATTTGAATCGCCTTCTTATGATAAAATTTTGAATTCTTTGAAAAAGTCAAGTGTTTGTAAATCATTTCTGTGGAACTATTAACATATGGATACTGGCTGTGCGTTTCTTGGAATTGGCCATAACGATTGATTTGCTATTTTGTCATGCGATTCGAAAAAATTGCTTGACAAGTTTTGACATCTTCGATAACATCCACATGGCAATATGGTGTAAATAAGACGTAGCATAATATTTGGATACATTTTGTTGTGTTACTCTCTTTTTTGTGGCCAACCACATGCGAATCACATGTCAGTATCAGCAGATTCATACAAAGAATCGCTCCTAATTATTTCTATGTGAGTCGGAATGCTCTTAGTCTCTCGCCATCCCGCCATATTTCGTCTTCTACTTCCTGCTCTCGGCCAAGAAAAAGTTGTGCGAATATACTCAGTCAAGGCCAGTAATTGTAATTTTTTATGAACGGTCCATTACCGATACAGTTGAGTATCCTCATGTGCGAATGAGGATGTAGCCCACACATTCTTGGCCTCGAAGTCTTTCTTATATTAAAGCAGTAGTCAAGCGAGTTTCTCGATATAAAAAAGGCTTATTGTGATCCAGCAGGCTGTCCGGTGGCGGCTAACGAGAGGAAAGCAGCGAACGGGACACTTTGAATTTATTCGCCGCAACAACTTATGTCATCCAGGAAGACCGTCGGCGCAAGAAAGCGCCGTCGTGGATGATGATGGAAATGGAATCCGAACGCTTTGAAAAAGTAAATAATTCATTGTTGTGTCTCATTACTTACGATGACGTATGGCAATGAACCTGACTGAATACCGATGAGATCTACTAAATCAAGGCTGTGGAATACACAAAGAGACATGCAGAAGACCGACGATAAAGTGTGAGAGGTGTACTTGAAAGATTCATGTTGTTGAGCAGGAAATAGACAGAAGATTTATCTTCGATTGCGCAAATAATAGAATAGAACTTTAATTGACGATTGCGTGTATAACTAATATCCATAACTTCCATGCTACGATAACTTCACTCGAGGACTCTTCGACTGTCACGAACTTCTTTTAAAAGAATAATCATCGAAGTCATTACTTATGCTTAAATACAAGTATAAATCGAAATGGTGGATCTTCAAAAGAGAAAGACTTCCAAAGTAAAAGTGCATGACGTTAAAAATAGCATTGCGAATTTAAAAGCGATTTTAGATGCATTTATTGCGCGTTTGTAAAGGTAGAATATACTGGATTCTACAAGCTACATGCTCTATGCAATCTTCATGATTCATGCAAGATCTGACACTAGTGAATGCTACTGATCAATAGGGACGCAGCAATATTTGTCAAACTTATCGTGAATTGTTCAGTAGTGTATGGCAATCGCAGATATATTGCAGGTCAGGCATCTATGCAGATTTTTGCAACAAAGTCATCGAAAATTGGACCTCCCGAATACGCGCCACCATGTAAAACCGCGGCGTACATTTGAACGACGTTATATTCCATACTTAATGCCATAAAAGTTGAAGTTAAGGCTGCATATTAAAATTATATAGATGGCAGAGATGTTGATCCCTTTCTTGAATATATGTATTGAAGATTTCTTAATATTGGGTTCTTAAAGGAATAAATTAGCAATAGTTTTATAGCGTGGAACAAAAATACAAATATGATAAAAACGAATAAAGTAGAGGTGACAGTTATTCTTTATAATAGGAGAAAAATCCTTATTTATCCTCTTGGAAGCAGAACCGTAACTAGGGTATGAAGCGCCCGTGGTAAGTATCTAACGCCTCCCAACCCCCCTGGAATCCAATTTATTTTTTAGAGTCAACTAATACTATTATAAATGCAATATAATAAATTATAATGTTTGATTTAAAATAATATACAAAGATTGTCCCAAAAGTACCCGACCCAATGTAAAAACCATTGTAAAAAAAAATACTGATAGAAAGTGTCTAGATTGCTTTGACGTTGCTTTCGTGATCGTACAGATCGTAGAAAATGCCGCAAAAAGCCCTAAAAGAAGACGGAGTGGCCATAAGGTTTGCATTCTCAATCGGTCCAGCTTTTCGGACCGCTGATATAACGAATGAGCGGCTCGCGATCGAATGCCATACTTGAACATAACGATAATGAAGACAAGAGGGATTACACAACTTAGCATGTATTATAAAAAAGGACAGAGTCAATCAGTGTTGGTTCGTGTAAAGTAGAATGGTTGAGTAAAATAAAAACCATGCGCATCTCTCGACCACCCGGTCGAGTATTCTGCGTTGCCACGCCCTAGTTACGACCCTGCATGGAAGTGATTACTCGTCATCAAAGTCTCGCAGTTGGGATATCTCTCTTGTTAAAAACTTGCAAATATCTTGATGAAATGCTATCAATCTTTATATTTTCACCTGACTGTTAACTTTTCTCAATCGAGCCTTTTCTTCGAATCGATGCTTAGACTATCCTATCGCAATTTGGATATATTAGAAATTGCATAAAAAGTTATTTGACTTAATTAGTAAAGATGTTGCTATAATCCTTATTTCAAATTTTTTTCTTCTCAAAATGGTGACTGTTTAATTAAATGGTTAAAAATAAATTTTTGACATAAATTTGCTATAGACAATAGAGAGTTATATGGAAAATATTTGTACTAAATTTAAAATAAATCAGTCGATTAGAACTTGAGATATAATGTCAACCGTGTTGAAAAAAGTAGTTTAAAGATTTAATACTGGTAGGACTGGCTTAGTTGTCGCGTCATTAAAAAAGCTACAACTCCGTTAATTATTAGAATTTTGGAAATTTTTTTAGACGATATAATCTTAAAAATCCAAACAAATCATATCACAATTAGATTGTCAAACATTTCTACAGTGTTTCTCTACAACATTTTACCTTTCGTTGTACAAAATTTTGTTCAAACACACCAACAACGTGCCCAATGTAAACTTTCATAAAATATTGCGATCTGTTTGCGTATCAAACACGCATTATATTTGGAGAAAATGACGTATATTATCTAATCACTTTGTGATTGTTATGTGAACGTGACAGATATATGCAAATAGTCGCCAGTGTGACTGAAATATGTGCATATAAAATGAGTGAAAGCAAAACAAACTGTAAATTTCGGCTAAAAAATCAATGATCTAATATGAACGGTAATTAGTGTGGATTTGGAGTAAATGTCAAGCGACAGTCCTTAAAAATATTTAGAAAATCTCTTCTATTGCGGGCGCTTGCCGTGCCGCATTTGGATGCGCGCGCATCCATGCCGCTATGAAAATGGCGATTTTCCCCAATCGATCGCCATTAAGCGTCCATTTAGTAAGCAGTCATTGATGATATCGAAAAATATGAATTGTGCTTCGACGGAAAGAACGTATGTGGTCTTTTTTGCGGCGACCTCATGCGATTTATTTATAATTTCTATCATGCTTTTCAATTCGATTCCATTGTGAGTGCCAAAAAAATATCTTAGAAAATTATCGTTCATTATATTCACTCAAATCAAACGAAACGATACCGAAACGAAAGGTTTTTTTCGATGTGCTTCAAATTGAGGAAGTAATAAAAAACACAAGGTCTTAGCATTTTGTTGCGTTCAAATAATGTACGGGCATTAAGCGCAGTGCTATTTACGTGGGGTAAGCAATAATCTCCTGAGAACACTTGTCACATTTCTTCAGAACGCCATCTTTTCTTCAAGGTTCTTTTTTGCCATCAATCATGGCAGAAGTTTATGATTAATGCTAATTTTGATTGTGCATAATTGTGCACTGTCGGCAAAAAAATTCTAAGTGACGTCGGACGATTACAACTGCTCAAATTCGACGCCTCCATGCGAAGTCTCTTGTCTCTTATTAATTTTTTCATGATGAAATTAATAGGCATATCAATGTCATCAGGAGTAATGTACAGCTATGAAGCATGGCGAAAACTACGCTAAATTAACACCTATTATGCTGTTTAACCCTTTCCGGGTGTATGTAAGACTCCACGATATACACCCTATAAAACTCCAGGAGGGGGAGCCAACCCTACGCCCGTGGGTAACGATTGAACCCTTGGGACAATGATATGGAATAGAGGTGTGCGGAAAGTAACCTCGTCGGCTTGCTCATCAAATACTGCTTAGGTAGCCCAGCTATTATGAGTTGAATGCGCAGGTCACCCTGTCCTGCGCACTCATAAAGGGGCGTGTGGAACAGCCGAATACAGTAGTTGGTGGAGACTGTGTCAAAGGCTCACCACTATCCTCAACAGCCTGGGCAAACAGGGGAGAATGGTTTAAGGGGGTGAAGGGGTAGTCCCTGCACTCCTGGTGGCAGTGAACCCGCGGAAGTAATCCCTTGAATTTAGCTTTCGGGTGCACATGGCCTGAAGCTGATCTTTCATGCGGAAACCTCGCCTCTTTTGGAGGGCATGGAGTAAAAGGGGTGGGCACCTGGACGCTCCGCGCGTAGCATTTATCGTGGGATTAAAGGATCAGTGAAAGACACTCTTTGTATGGTTAGTCCGGGGCAACCTGGAACAGACCATAGAGCAGCGCAGGAAATGGGTTCGATTTATTAATGAACCCCCAATCCAATCAGTCGCTGTCTGATGCTTGTCGTCTTGTTTAACCCTTTTTCTTTTTCTTGTTTGATCGCGCTAACGTATAAGCAAGTTGCACTAAAACAACGGTTCATAAACCCATCTCATGAACAACTCCTTGTGACCAAGTTTTTCTAACACAATATCATCAAGGAGACTTTGAGAAATGTCAGGAAATTCATCGTGATGGTCTTCGTGGCGTCACACAGCGATCATTTCGCATTTGTTCTCAGAAAGATCGTCAGAAATCACTGATGGTCTTCCAATTCTTGCCTCGTTGTAAGTATTAGTACGGCCTTTTCTGAACAACCTAACCCACTTCGTGATATGTTGTCGACTCATCACATCACAACCATAAACTTCCACAAGCTCGCGATTGTTGCGATATTGTTGTTTAACCTATTAAGTGGGCAGGAGGTATATATACGTCCTCGAAATATATGTTGAGTCCTAACGTGACTAGTAGCATGAGGTAAGATTCATAGGCAAACTTATAGTTATGAAATGGAAGGACAAAAAAGGCGAAATATGTTTATGTATCTAAATAAATAAAAAAAATATGTTTAATTTTTTTTTATGAATTCTAAACATCGTTAAAAATTAATAATATAAACTCACGCCAGGTGGGTAGGACGTATATATACGTCCTAACGGAAATATGCGCGCCCACTCTATGTTGCGTTATTGAAAAGAACTTCCCCGCTTAACGATCTCCCATTTACAGGAGGTGGCGGGAGCGCGTGACGACCTCTCCATCGGAAGAATTTACTGTGACTGAACAAAATGGTCGACAAATACAATTTCTTCTAATTTTCCACTCATAATCGGCGATATATCGTTCTTGAGCATCCAAGGGTTAAAGACGGATGGAAGCCGATTTTTTAGGCCATCAAACACCCGACGATGTCCACTTTTCATTGGTTTTCTTCAACGAGATACCAAAAAGACCGCCAAGGCTCGCCGTTGTGAGCGTTTTTATTCAAATATCAAGGCGTCCATTCAATTTTATAAATATGCATAGAGAGACAATTCTAAATGAATCACTCAACGCGAAATCGTTTCTCAATTTTATGGTTATTTTATTGCGTCCTGTGGACAATATAATTGTAGTTTATATTCTGAAAATCCTCGCATAAATATTTTATATTTGCATGTCTAGCTGGGATTCAGTGCTCCTCATACTTGTCCAGCCCACGCGCCTCTTCATAAACATATTACATGTTTATCAATATGGAATTTATATTCCAAAATAGTCGTTGCCTTTTTATCGATTTTTAATGCTGATTCGTTTTTTTTTTACAATAAATTCTACTTGCTCTTTAACAATGGACTGGTTTCTATGGGTGGTTGTATGATTTATCGATTTCGATACTCTCGTTCTTGTAATGGGCCAGTCAAGAGCGCAGATCAATCAAAACGTCCAGGAAATGTCAAATCTAATTAGTTTTGCGCTTTTTGACTCGTTGGCTTAAGTCTAAACGGTTGTCGTGAAAGATTGTTAATGTTATCCTTTTCTTTTGTTCTTCAGGTCAATCTGCGAAGATAATGCGGCCTGCCGAAGACGACCCGTTGCAGGCGATGTGGACGGACTCCCGATTTTGATTTCAAATACTGGCCTCCTATCAACGACAGACTTGGCTCTTCTGATCTAACTGGTTCGAGTAAATCGGTAAGTTTTCATAAATATAAATGTACACTTGCAAAAAAATCCTATACTGGATAATTGGCGCCAAAAGACTACGTATTAGTCGAATCGACTAACATTAGCTTTTTGACAATAAATGATCAAAATTTATTGAACAATATATGATCCATTCTGTTCTATTACCTTTCTCCATCTCTCCGGAAGCCTCGTAATGTCTTCTTGCCAAAATTTCCCAGGTTTGTTGCAAAATATTGATCAAGGTACTCTTTTATATAATTTTTTGAATTAATTTTTTTATCACGTAAAGAATTTTTCAATGAAAGAAATAAATAATAATCTGAAGGGGCAATGTCCGAGGAGTATGAGGTAAAACATCCCAGTCAAATGATAATAATTTATTTCTGACGAGCAAAGACACATGAGGTCTGGAGCTATAGTGATGAAAAACAACGCCTTGTCTGCTGGCTAATTCTGGCCGTTTTCTAGCAATTGCATCTTTTAAATTGTCTAGTTGGAAACGATGGATTGTTTCACCTTGCTGAAGTAGCTCATAATAAACTACCCCCTTCCAGTCCCACCAAATGCATAGCAAAACTTTTTTTGGATGTAAGCCAGGTTTAGCTACAGTTAAAGCTTCTGTACCCTTGGCCCGAGACCGTTTACGTTGGATATTCTCATAGAGTATCCAACTTTTATCTCCAGTGACAAGTCTCTTCAGCTATTTCGCGAACAGTATATCACGGGTTTTCTTCAACCATGGCTATGATTAGATCTGTGATCATTTGCGAAAGACACTTATGGGACAACCTAATATTACTTATTTATGTCAGGATTCATTTCGAGACATGTTCCCGTTTTTACAGTGTTTGGTAATTTTTACAACCAGCTTTTTTCTAACACTTCTCGTCTTTGTTCCTATTTCCACATATCGCGTTAAAATGTAATTGCGGATTTGAAGTGATGAATTGAAATAATTGGCCGCATCATCGCCTAGAATTTGGCGCCCCTATGGTAGCTCATCTCCTCCCCACGGCAGATCTTCGACCCTCCAAAATTCTCTCAATATGTTCGCCGGTGTGCATCAAGCCCAATAAAGCCAACGCATCCTCTACATCGTCGTTCCAAGGTCGAATGAATGGATTATTGGCCATCCTAATCCTCGCTGCAACACGTGCTATCGATCATTCGACGACGCCTCCCATCCAGAATGGCTTACCATTCACGACCCGCCGATTCTGATACCAATGTAGCGTGGGAGCAGGGTCGCTCGCGGGGTAGTTTTGCGTTCGGACCATTATGTAGTCGGACGGATGGACGGGCATCGAACAGTAAGACTCTCTTAGATAACTTATTTATTAAACCCAAAAGAAAGAGAGATCCGGCCACGGGAAGGACGTCCTCCCGCAGCCAAGGCTATCCGACAAATCTACACAGATCAACAGTAGCATTGCATGGGGATGATAATTCACCCATGCCACAATTGGTTAAAAACTTATCTGCTCCAATCATTGATTTACTCAAACTAATTTTTTTGGAACTGAACCAGAATAAAAATCTAAATTAAAAAAATAGTCTTGTATTTCCATGTCAAAATCCTGTTTATAGATTTTCTTGGCGTTTATATAATTTAATTCGAATGTGATTGATAAAATGTGGCCTCTCCCAATAGCGGTTAATCGTCGTCCTAAAAGGGTTAAACGCATTTTTTCGCGTTGGGAATACGCTTCGAGTGAAAGGGTTAATCTTCTCGAGTCGATGTGCTCGAAATATCTTTGGCAAGAATCTATTTGAAGCATGTAATATGTGTTGAGCGGTGCGGAGACATCTTGTATAATTGCATATTGCATGACCTAGATTTGTGTGAAACATAATCTTCCGCTCATTCAGCAACCGAGATGCTCAATGAGCACAAAAAACGAGCAACATTAGATGATATCAACAGTGTTATCTTTCTTCTATTATAAAACGGATCTCGCTATTTTCTATTATCTATCAACATGTGCTCGCTGCGAGCTCTGCACCATTAATTAAATCTGCTTCGTTATTGCATAAAGGCGGCTCGGCTTGTAAAGAATTTGATAGACATTGATTGGTGGGTCTTTTCTTCGCTCCGATGGAGGATTAATCATCCATCCTTTCAGCGGGGCTCCAAAGATGGCCGTGTGGTTGCCTGCATTCGAATTTGTGGGAGTCGAACTGGAGCAGCGTCGCGATTGCAACAGGAAGCATCTGCGAAATGTTAAGGCGAAGGTGTAAATATTAAACATGGCTATGTAAATTTCGTAAATATAAATTCAGATGTCGCGAGGTTGACGGCGTGACGTCAATTTGACGTCACGGTTGCGAGCGTTTGTGATATTTTTTGCTCTTTCCGATTCGCTGCATTAACGAAGCAGATATCTTGATTGTTTTATTGAGACGCTGCGGGCTAAAAATCTAGGATGCTGATTGAGAAATCCGATAATGTATTCCAATGGCGTTCAAATAGACCAAACATTTATGCAAAATTGATGAGATCAACCCATATTTCAATCTCATTAAATCAGGTTTTTCCTGTTTAGCTTATCGCCAAAGACAAATGTCGATCGACTCTCTCTGAGCATTGCGATCAAGGATATTTCGGTTTGTTCCTGTTGCACTTTTTTTCAGTCGATCGTAAGATAAATATATACAAGCGAATATCAAAGCACTTTCATGCCTAAAAATCAACAAATAGTAAGTATCCCTCGTATAATACGATCGGTTAAATGCCAGTGTATATTGTTTATGTTACGCAAAGAAGTGAACGAATATTGTGCGCTATCGACGGTGTTAAGGTTAATTTATTGATATACAAGCTTGAATAACGCTGCGTGGTCCTGAGAGAAAAGGGGATTTGTATGGATGATAAGCGGTGGACATACAAATACAGCATCTATGTTTAACTCGGTTTAAAATTAACGACATTTACATTATGTAAGCCTTACCTTTATCTATGTTCTCATGCGTTCCCACGGAAACAGTAAATAAATCTGAGAAAATAGACAAGACGACAAGATGACAGACATCAGACCATGTGCATCCGAAGGTGCGATGGAGGAGGAAGGACTAAGTTTAAGCTAAGTTCAAGGAATTACTTCCACGGGTTCACTGCCAAGACGAGTCTAATCATAGTTTGAAGGGGGCTGCAGCAGATGATGGCCTGTTGGGACTACTCCTTCCCCATGGTACTCGTATTGGTTCGGTCATTCTTAGTACCTAGCCACGGAGACGAGTCGCCGTTCGAACAGCCTTAAACCGTTCTCCCCTGTTTGCCTAGGTTGTTGAGGATAGTGGTGAGCCTTTGGCACAGTTTCCACCAACTACTGCAATTGGCTGTTCCATACACCCCTTTATGGGTGCGCAGCACAGGGTGACCTGCGCATCCAACTCATGCTAGCTGGGCTAGCAAGCCGACGAAGCTACTTTCGCACACCTCTACTCCACATCATTACCCAGGGGTTCAACCTTTGCCTACAGGTATATGGTTGTCCCCCCCTCCGGGGTTTTATGGGTGGGCATCATAAGGAAATAGACAGTAATTTAACGTTCGACATCAATGAACTATATTAAAAGTTGACGTGATCAAATCAATTAACGTTAGTAGATTGGGCAGCGCATGTCAATTGTATGGATAGTGAACAGTTAACAAAAAAAAGCTATGGCGATGATCCGGGAAAAAGTAAAAATGCGGAAATGATTTTTGT
The DNA here is from genome assembly GCA_008973525.1 of Stenopsyche tienmushanensis. Classification (NCBI taxonomy): domain Eukaryota; kingdom Metazoa; phylum Arthropoda; class Insecta; order Trichoptera; family Stenopsychidae; genus Stenopsyche; species Stenopsyche tienmushanensis. The sequence goes on along the minus strand of WACJ01000168.1, from coordinate 377,842 downwards.
TAGAAATTAGATATGCAAAATCCTGCCTGATTTTTTAAACAGGCCTCAGTATTTACTTGTTTTAATTACTAGATAATGCCTAGGGTAAAAACCAGCGTTTCGAACCGGAATGAGACTAATAACCGGTAAAATGGTTATTTTTCCCGGAACGAAATCCGTAACCAAACCGATATAAATGCTAGGAACGTAACCGAAACCAAAACCAAATTGAAAAAAATAACAAGGCTTCAAACTGGTTGAAACATTCTCACGATGCCGTTTTTGTTTCATTGTGAGCAAACCCGGCACCCATATTGCGCACAGCTTTCTCATGTCCAAATTCTCAGTCAATATGCAGCTCTCTTTGAAATGCCTTCCATGGCTGCTAGCTTGCGCACGTTCAATATCATTTTGTGGATTTTCTTCACCATTTCTGGCGTGGTCGCCTCATTTGGTCGATCACTGGGATGTTCGTCTTGGCGTTTATACTCTGCCACTCAATATTTTACTGTTGTAAATGAAGGAGCAGACTCCTTCAGAGTAGAATCTAGCTCGGCTTTAATATTGGTTGAACTGAGACCTTTCAAATAAAAGTATTGCATCATATGACGATGACCATTTTTTCCATGCTGACCAAAAATCAACAGGAGTTCAAATTCTTAAAAAATTTACAAACATTTAGGGACCTCTTGGAGCGTTTTTAAAGACCGCATAGGGTTAAAGTGCAGATTATCCGCCGGCGGTTAGTCAAAAATTTACACCAATGACATTTCAAACATAACCATAATCGCGGAAGTGCTCGCGGTACAAATGTTTATCTTCATATTTGTGAACATGGCTATGAAGTGTCCAGTGGTTTGGTTATCGCGCTGATAATCTACTAGGCCCGACGATTCGATTCCACTGGGCAGTGTGTGGTTATCGACCACAATTTAAGCGCACGATTTGAAAGTCACACGAGAGAATTTTCGACGTCATTCATTTTTAGCAGAATGAAAAGGAAACCAATCGGAGCCTCGGCGTTCCGCCCCGAGTCGGCAGGGCGCACGCATGCGCGGTCGGAGCGCGTGCATCTCCGACGGTCGGAAAGGCCTTGATCCATCGGCGGATTGGCTATGAATGATGACGATGACGACACACCTGTGCTGGTACGCTTCTATAATGATTAATTTCGGTGCCCCCATCCTAGCTGTGCTGCACGTCTCTATTCATTGCATGTCCGCACGTTTTATAATAACTATTGGTTATAGCGGCTGAATAGCAATGCAGATATCGTGGCGTAATCAATTAAGACACTTGTGGCTGTAACAATACGTTCTTATTTTCACGAAGCAATTGCCGCCGATGATGAATAACTTATCTGCGGCTCCTTTCTCTGCTCGCCAGAAAAAAGCGCGCGCCTTCGTCTCCGGCAGCTCCAAGTCGGCTCCAAAATTCATTTTCAACCGTTGGGACATTGGATCGGTTGGGCAACGCGAGGCGAATTCATTTTTGGCATATTAATGCATATAAACGCGATGAATGTCCGTTTGCAAAATGAGGATGTAGGAGGGAGATGATGGAGTATGATTTTTGAGGAAGCAGAATAGGAGATGAAAGGCATAGTTATGTTTATGGTTATGTGTAGTTATAGTCTAGTACGCGTGTTGCAGCAGAACTACTTTCAGTCACTATAAATAAATAAGCGGCCGTAACTCAACTGTTGCATAATTCTCACTAATGTGCTCGTACGGTCAATGCAAGAGAAACCGCCGCCCGCGCCATACCTAACGTCAACTTTCAAGGCCGCCGATTGCGTGACTGTATTACATTTTTATTGTGTGTCGAATTGATTGATATTCGGTCAGATGTGTGCTGCTATGGACGACCTTCGCAACGTCGGGGTCTATCCTCATCTGAACACTCATCGGAAGAAAGCGTGAAGATCTCCATCCAATAAATGCATCCGTACACAGTAGACCCGCAGTAATCTGACAAACGTTTTGCAAGGCGGATTCAGATTATAGAATACTGCTTCGGACCTCTTTTAGTCCGAAACTTTATGGAAAAAAATACTTGTAATCCGAAAAAATATGAAAATTGTGAGATATACACAAACAACACAATGTTTCATATCATAGAATATTAGAATTTCATTAATAAAAAATAAAAACCTTTTACTGTCATTAAAAGTATTCCATTACGATTTTTGAAGCGTTTTAACTTCGCTTTCATGGTTAATATGTGCCCAGAAATGGATATATGTCTGTTTCTTTCCTGAAAAAAAAAACACATATAAACAGCTTTCTTCAACTCTGGATTATACTGGGATCAGATTAATTAATACTTATATAATTTAAATTCAAGCATTTGATTCATTCATCCAGGTGACTCACTGGGTGAGCAAAATCGAGCATATAACACAGATGATGTGATCCTTTCCTTGAATGAAAATCGTGTGGCTGTACTATAACGACGATGATGACATCTATTTAAACTATTGCACTTTTAAAGTGTCTATATTCATTTTACTTCCTGATTCAATTGAATCAACTTTTTAACTGTTCTTGCGTAATATAAAAACTATCATGACGGAAAACAAAAAAATATCATATGTTCGTATTTATATGGCACAAATGCTTAATTTTAACAAGTTTGCAAAATTATAATTTTATATAAAGGGTAAAATAATATAAAATGCATACGAAACAGTGCATTTTATGCATTGCTTTTTTCCATTCATTAACAACGGTAATTATTAGCTAAAATATATGGCTGTGTGTTGTGTAATATATAATAAAATACCTTCCAACTGCTGCTTACATTTTTCATGACGTTCCAGCCAAATTGTCCTACAAGTGAAATTTCAAAAAATGTTAATGTATGAACACACATAATAATGTGACATAATTTATAATAATAAATTCAGTACATTTTTCGAAGGATGCAGTTGTAAAACATTGTTTAGCAATAGTAATAATGTGTGCATTTCGATTTATCACTCAAGAGTATGTCGATTCTATTATCACTATTTTAAGTATACTTGTAATGCAAGTGCATTTATCAACTCTCATTATCTTTTGTTGGGGCAGGGCATGACCGCCACTAATGCTCTACGATGTGACCATCCAATACAAATTTGGATTTTGAAATAAACATTTTCGGGTTTTAACCCATTGAATCCCGAATATACTGCAAACGAATTCTCGCACGTTGATTTAAGAGAGTTTCAACAAACTTCAACAAATGCATTATTTTATTACTAAAACTGACACTTCAACACTGTTAAGGTTAATTTATTGATGTACAAGCTTGACTCATGCTGCGTGGTCCTGAGAGAAAAGTGGATTAACTCGATTTAAAATTAACTCACTAATCAAAGAATAAATGAGGATCTATTTTATATTTTTATTTTATCTTGATGTGCATCTTCCAAGTTCGACGCCTGTCATCAATATAAATGATAATATTCGATCCAAGTTTAGCCTGATTTCTTGGATTTGAAAAAGCAAATACTGGGGGTGATTAATAAAGTCAGGGATAAATGGGCGGGATTTAATGAAATTATTGTTTATATATTATGATAATTCTGCGATTCACTCATAGACTCTTTCCTATTTAACGCATAAGGAAAGTACTACATATTGTTTGTGCAAATAAATGTCAGTGTAAATGGCAAAAGATGCGGTGTGCATCTGTGCGCTTCCATTTGGAGCTGGGTTGTTAGGTGTCCACTATCGCCATGAGAGGTATTCATTGATGTGACGAGGGGTGGGGGTGGCCACTTTCCAGCTGACCTTCGACGGAACACTCAACCTTCGTTGGCGAGTCGCTTTTTATTGTTGACGAGCTGTCAAAAATGGTGAGACGCGTGACGAGCGACACGCGGAACTCGCCCGTACGGATGACGCGCCTTTCGCTCCCGAGCTTATCCTAACGCCGAAGAGCAATATCGCTCAATTTGGCCTGCACCGCGTCATTCGCAACATAACCCAACGCGCAACTTTCACTCTGTTTATCAATTCTTACTTTGCTCGTAAAACGTTTACTTTCCTTTTCTATTACCCAATTTCCTTTGTTGTCGGATCGCCTCCCATTTTAAGTGCTGCGCGCGCAACCGTTCCACATAACAATTCAAACATATTTGGACGCTTTTTTAACGAGATGACTTTGCCTTATCTCGTTGTCGATGACTAATTGAGTTTTGTCCCTGTTGCCGTCTCGCTCTCTCGATACGCGATATTTGTTGACACACATTGCGTGGACTCGCACATACTCACACTCGCAACGATTACGCCACACGAGCGATACAATTCTACGCGCCGAGGACAGATTCAGGATTTACCAACCGACACTACAAATTATATTTAACTAATATAACTAAATATAAGCTGACCACTAAATCTACACGTTCGTCTTTGATAGATTTTTACTACTTACCTACTCAGTTTTTGGAAGCCAATAACTCTCCGATACGTTCACCCAGGTGGCCCGCTGTGTGAGCCTTCAAGAACAAAACTTAACGGCCATGTGACCTTCATATATGATATGGACGCCCCCTGTAACATATTGGGGATCTTGGCCGACTTCTCGAGTGCTGCGCTCTCTTCGTCACTGCGGCAGTTGCCGATTGTCGCATTGTTCGGCTGCATACCAGGGGGTCACTCGGAGTTCGGGGCGCTCCAAATCTTTAACCTCAATGATAATCTCTTTGGCGATTAAAGTATCGAGTAACATTAAAGCATCGAGTGTTTCGTCATTTAGTCTGAATTTGATTTTGGTAACTAGGCAACTTGCTGCTGAAAAATTCCTTTCTGCTGAAATACGGACTAAAACTCGCAAAATTCCCGATTTCCCGACAAATTATTTATTTCCGTCGGTGCAGATGAATACTTTGATGTGATTCATAATTATATTACGGAGGAATACAAAGATTCTGAAGCCCGTATCTATTATGTTTCATATCGATATTCCCATCTTTAGAGTTGAAGTGTAGTAAATACATCATCGGTAGAGAAAGGTTAATATAGACAGTTACTGTCCCTAGCGTCGCCTAAGCTTGATAATTAGTAGTTACGCCACTGTTTCCAAGCGTCCAGATTCTGGCAGGAATGTCTTGATTTAGTAGTTTTCATCGTGCTGGTGAAGTGTAGGATTTCTGTTAGATAAACACATCAATCCCGAATTTTTCGGGATTACGTTTACTAATCCCGGGATTCATAAGCACCTAAGTCTGGGATCTCGGGATTGGATTCCCTATTTGGGAGTGAGTCCATATTATGTACTTCGCAGCACCTTCGTTATCAACGATTTCCTGGTCAGAACCCGCACTTCATTAGTATTCCAGCCTCCCTATGCCTTTGACCTGGTTCCCCCAGACTTTATCTTCACGCTTAGAAGGACATTGAGACACAGTTGAAACCATACAGTTAAAGCCTCCAGTATTGTATCCACGCAAGAGGATACGCATGCTATTTCGAAAAATATCGTGCAAACATGTGCAATACATTATTTTTTTTATAAATTCGGACGTATTAATTTTTGAACAAATCCTGTATTTGTGGTCTGAAAAGCGGACCGGTTGGATACACCAACCTTGTAGCCATTCCCTGCTTTTTTAGGGAATTTAGGGCGTTAGTTGTGGGTACGATCTCTATAATCGCGGAAGCCCGCACAGCGATATAAGCGACATCTATATAGTATGGGAGGCCATAACGACATTAAATTAAAATCTACAAATCTGTTTTATTTTGTCTACAAGTAGTTCACGTTAATTATTGTCAAATGAACGTCGTCTACTTTCGATATAAAGTGGCTAGAGCTTCAGTAGATGCGGCTAAAATTGTAGCGCGGAAAGTTTATTGAAATATCGCTTTTGGAACAGCGAGTGATCACGAGGAAGCAATGACATGCACGGGTCATGATCGCGGAAAATCAATTTCCCGCAATTTATATTTATCTGCGTAATGTACGTTTATCGCCATTGTCCAAGCCAAAAGCGGCAAAAGTATTAAGTTTGAATTTTTTAAACGCACAAATGCTTCATAGTACCGTCTAAAAATATTGATGATTGACCAAGCGTCGTAAATCGGTTACATTGGAAATGTTATTGAATTTGGATTTCAAAAGATTTTGTATTATATTGAAGATGCTGTGGAGATTTCCGCCGCATTGTTAAAATAATCAATGCGCAATCTTCAAGCATAATTTTTTGCTTGTATTATACATTTTTTGTTGCAATAAAAACCAACAAATGCCGCTGTCAAATTTTAAATGCATTGTCATTGAGGGAAAAATTATACAATTTAAATAATATGCAAGATTACCTACTTGTTACTGTAGCAATCGGGTTCGAAGCTCAAACGTCTTAGGCTCTGTTCTATAGATAATGTGGTTAGCCACCATATTTAGTAAAAAATGCTTTGAAAAACATATCGAATTGGTCGGTAATGGTCTAATAAAAGGGTTTGCATAATCGAATTGAGATTACTTGTTGGTACAGATTTTGGTTTTTCGACACGTTCACCCTGAAGGGTGTTGGGTGCTTAAAACTCATCAATCCCTAAGAAAATCTCATATGGGGCTGTCCGATAATAAGTATTACATTTTAACACACTTTAGTCGGGTGCTGATCGAATTGCGCACCGTTTGCGATAAAATTATATACGTATTTTAAATGTTGTTTTCTACTTATTTTCGTGGCCAATGTGGGCACAAAAATAGGTGTATACCTGTTTCTTTCCTAAAGAAACCACATACACAAACCTTCCTTTCCCGAAGAAACCGCATATAATCACTTGCAATATTCATTACCATTGAGACGATCTAGAATCACACTTTTGCATTTTTTACATTGACGAAACTACCGTGCACATTTACTATACTTGCATTGGGATGTCGGACTATAGTGGGTGCCGGATTACGGGGGTCTGCTATATACACAAGATATATTATTAGTTGTTATTATATTTTTTTAAATCTTCGTGTTTTGTCCTAATAAAAATGCTCGATACGAATGCACCATGTTAAATCTATATAACACTGATCGTGAAGAAACGCTGAATTATGCATCCCGAACAAAAGGTGTTAATACATTCCCGTCGAGTTACGCAGAATCTGTTTTAAAAGCCAATTAATCACATAGTTAATGACGCACAGATGCGTCTATCGATATTACCCGAAAGACGCACATATGCGTGCTTATTTGGAAAGATACTGATTTTACCCCCCTTTAAAATATTGTTGAAGAAAACAACATATATAATACACACAAATAGCCTTTATTTATCATGAAATTGCACAAAACTATAGGAAATTACAATTTTAACACACTTATTTCATTAATTTAATGATAGTTAATGTGAAAGTTGAAATTGTTTTGCATTTCCAAGTTTTTTTTTAATTTTAGGTTTAGTCCAATTGCGAACACTCCTTTTTTTAAGAAATCAAAAATCGAATTCTTTGTCTGCCAACTCCTTGTAAACATTCTCGAAATGTTCTTTAAGTTTACTCGGTTTCATGTTCTCTGTACCAAGAACTTTATTACATATAACACACTGAGGCTTTTCCATATTCTTGTCAACAATATTCGTGAAACCCCATTGTAGAAATGCTTCTTTATACAAGCGCTATTTTCCAAAAACAGAAGTCATTTCACTTAAAATACTGTCACAAATGCGTAAGTGCAAATTAGTACTCGAGTAAATTGAAACTGTATCGTCTCCGTCTCTCGTCCCTTATCCCTCTCCTTGCGAGAAGTTACTAGAAAGGCATTAGAACACCAGTGAGAGACTTCTTGCAGTCTTCTTGAAGAGAGTGCAAGTCATATGACGCTCATTTGCCATTTTATTATTATATACTGAAAATGAATATTGTCATTACCCCCGCAGAAAAGCCGTTTTACCCCTCGGGGGGTAATTCCCCCTAGGTTAGGAACCACTGAACTAAGCGGAGCTTGGCGGGAAAGGATTGAGAACATACATGCCTAATGCGTTTCAAGTCGGTAGTCTGTGAAACTAATGATTAGTGATCTAGACTAAGGAAACGGGGCGATGTATCGATACACCATATGAAATTGCAGAAATCAAGATATAACCGAATCAACACAGTTTGTACATGAAAAACTCGTTCCCTAGAAAATGTCTGTTATGGAGATCGCCCACATCCCATAATAGATGCATGTTAACACTCAGGGGCCCGCTCCCGCTACAGTGCGGAATTATTAGTAAGCGTTTAACACCCGCCCGCGCGTATCGTTCGAGATCTATCCATCTGTTAACACTCTTCACAATACAAATATGTATTTTTTTTAGCTCACAATACGTTTTAAAATGATACTTATATACTATAAATGTCCCGGGGGCAGAGTCCCCGGGAAGCTCCCCGCCCCCTACGTCCTCGTCGAGAAGATTGCGTTAATGCACGGGTCCGTTCTTCTCTCGGGCCGTGATGTTGCTGGACAACCGGGTCTGGGGGCGCAAAACGCAGAATACCGACCCCGTCGAGATTTGCGCATGGTTTTTATTTTATTCAATCATTCTACCAGCCACTCATTCGTTATATCAGCGGACCGATTGAGCATACAAACCTTATGGACACTTCGTCCTCTTTTAGGGCTTTTTTAGTGGCATTTTCTATGATATGTACGATCACAGAAGCAACGTAGTGTCTGGACACTATTATAGTATTTTTTTACAACAGTAAACGCCAGTTATACTTTAAGTCGGCCACTTTTGGGACTATATTTGTATATTATTTTAAATCAAACGCTATAATTTAATATATTTAATATTGCATTTATTAGTATTAGTAACATTAAAAAATAAATTTGATTCCGGTGGTGGGGGTTGGGGGGGGGGGGGCGTTAAGTTAGATACTTGCCACAGGCGCTTCATACCCTAGTTACTACTCTGAGAAATAATCTCTTCTCTAAATAACTATTTATTCCACATGAGCGAGAGAGACAGATTTGGCTGCAGGAGGGACGACCTCCCGCAGTCAAGGCTAACCGAAGACTCGCCTGACTCCCGCCTCCTGCGCGTCACTAGAATCGATCCGTCGGTATGCAGGTGCAATGTCTTCGTAGGGCCACAAGAGATGGCGCTGTTAGAATAACACATTGCACCTGAAGAGAGACGAAATATATTTATGAACCAATTATTGAAAATACTTATGCACTATACTATACGCTATATAAGACTTCTTATTTTACTAAATTAGCATTAATACTAATCAAGTGACGGACATTTTCGTGAAAGCCGCACGGAATTTCGCCAGAATTCAGCGGGGCTCCGAGTGTTAAGATGCTTAGTATTGGCATTAAGAACTATTCGTGCCCTATATAGATTCCTCGGCAGTGAAAGGAATGTCGGTCGATGTTGAATAAAAAGAAGTGTATGCGCAATATAAATCGAGGAGATGTGTCATTTACAACGTAGACCCTTCGCTTGACCCTACATGCTGTTTTTTCTTTGTTGCCTGACCTTTATCACGTAAAGTCGCGATTGCCCACCCGATTAAGATTTCGACACAATGAGAACTCACTTGTGACCTCCTCGAATGATTCAGTAGGCGTGGACACAATAGACGATGTGAAATTTATGACAGTTTAGAGAAAATTGGAGGCATGATCGAAAAATTAGGGACCATTCCAGCTGGGGAAACTGCCGTTCCCGTGCGACCATCAGACAACTCTGACAGCTGATCTTACTCTTACGTTCCAATTTAGCACATGTTGAAAAACGGTGGGAAAGAAGACATCGTCGAAATAAGGTCATCGTCACATTAAAATGTTTTTTTTTTTAACCACCGAATCTTCTCCAAACACATATATGGCGGCACAATTAACACTTTCAGGCTTTTAACATCATGAATAATCTGTACCATATTGGACAACTTTTGTATAAAAATGATCTGATAAATCATCATCGAATACTTGTATTCAGCATCATTTCTATACATTCAGCGAATAACCTTTTTCTGAATGCGCTTTTCAGAAATACGTTTGAACTTATGTCGCCGACAATGATAGTCGCTATTTAGCAAATCATGCTCCATTTACTAGACCAATTTGAATGGGGAACAAAAAAAGGAACATTCACTGCAGATAATGTGTATCATGATCACGTGCATGTAAACGTTGTACTAAAATATTCATAAGTACAACAATATCAATATTTTCAGCTCATTTCCATTTAATCTCTATCAGATTTGTGTTGAATACACTGTATTTTAATGCAGTACTTATACCATTGATTAGTAATAGCGCATATATGCGTTCGGATACAGAAAGAACATTCTTATCACATTGAGTGCGGATATTAGTAAATCAGAGACAAAGACGAGTGTATTGCGTCTCATCATACACTCGTATATCGATGGCAAGATCGTGCTATAAAGATACCCTTACACGTTTAAATATATATTTTTTAAAGTTTTATCTATTTGAAACGCTATTGTATCGATCAACCCAAATTTATCGATTTAAAGCTTCAACAAATGCATTATTTAGTTATTAAAACTGACAACACACATGTCTGTTGTTTATGTTTACGCTAAGAAATTAATGAAGTGTGCTTTAAAAAGTGTTAAGGTTCATTTATTTATATAAAAGATTGACTCACGCTGCGCGCTCCTGAATAAAAAGTAGATTTGCGTGGACGATTAAAACATTATATATAAAAACTTTAAATGTCTCTTTGTAAAATTGAAACAATAATTAGGCTAATATATCCTTTAAATTTTGTATTATTCATTTTTAAAATAAGATAATTTCCCTGCCGCACCTGTAGATAAATACCAACAAATCTAAAAGATCCAATCAATCGTCTCAATCCAGATTTAGTCTGATTTTCAATATCTGAAAAGGTAAATGTTGATGTAAAAGAGTCGTACATAAGCCGCGTGTGCCTTACGCGATCAAATGCCTTTTGAATGTCCATGAAGTAAATTACACGGTGACCGGTCAATCGCATGGCTTATATAGAGTTCCGGAACCAAAATGATTTGATGTTGGAGCACACGTTTGAAATTGGACGTGTTGCCTCTTCGGGGTTTGAACAACACTCTAAGCACGTAAGGATTACGTCGACTAATTGCCCAACGTCCAAGAATAGCGTCCATCTTCCGAGTCATATCTGTTCAGGCTCTCACTAATTGAAATGACATTTTCGTCTCGTATTTCTCGGAACATGAAATTGTTACGCCGATTGCACGGGCAGAATGCAAATTCGATTCCGTTCTGTAACGGATGACGACGTATCAATTTATTGTCTTCTCGTTTCGCATCGGTCCGATCGGCTAGAAACGGCAAAGGCTGCGTTTGTGCGAAGTAAATACAGAAAGAGCCTTGATCGAATTAGCACTTAAGTAGAAAGGTCGCCCAGTTCTAGGAAAAGATCTAAGAATAAGCGTTCGATCGAGAAACGATCGTTGGTGCATTCTGCATTCCGGAGAAATTAAATAACGACGATATTGCGCATTCGTTTGAGCGGATTTAAAGCTGGACTTTCAAAGAAATCTCAAGCCCTTCAATGATTTGAATACATTTTCAGTTTTTGAAGCGAAACTTGTATGGGCAATGTATTGGAAATTGGCTTGAACGTCACGAAAAATGAAACTCCAACCAGCAGTCGGAGGCAAGTCTATTCGTAGCATAAAGCAACCACTACACCATTAGCAAGCCTATTTTATTATATATAACACATAGCGACATTTTTTAGCTAACAATATTTAATAATAATAAATTCATAAAATGAATGAAAAAAGTTACTTATTTAAATATTCACAAAACATAATTGACCCTTTGAGTAGTGAACTAATTTAAAATCATCATAAACTTAGATACTATATTTGTATGTCCGCTACTTATCATACACATAAATCATACACGTGAATGAAGCTTGTGTGTAAATAAATGAACCTTAACACTATCAATAGTACACAATATTCGGTAATTTCTTTGCCTAAACAATACACTTGAAATCGATTCATTGTATCATTCACATATAGTCGACAAATTTGGGTTAACGATCTATACAAACATACGATGTTCGCAATATACTCTCTCCATCTCTTTCTCCCATTCACAATCTCCGACTTGCAAGATACTCTCTCTGTCTCTCCGCTGTGAAACATCGCCAATCACTATACTGAAACATCCTCACGATTAGTAAACATAATCCCGATAAATCGAGATTGAAATTTGTATCTAACAGAAATCGTACACCTCACCAGCAAGATGAAAGCTACTAAATCGAGACATTCCCCCCGAAATCTGGACGCTTGGAAACAGTGGCGTAGCTACTAATTGGCGAGCTTAGGCGACACCTGGGGGTAGTAACTGTCTAATCTATGTATAGATATATGTTTTTCAAATTGTTATATTAACTTTTCCCTACCGGTGATGTATTTACTACACCTCGACTCTAATAATGGGAATATCGATATGAAATATAATAGATGCGGGATTCATAATTTTTGTATTCCTCCATAGTATAATTACGAATCACATCAAAGTATTATAGTATATAAGTATTCACCAGCAGCGACGAAAATAAATAATTTGTCGGGAAATCGGGAATTTTGCGAGTTTTAGTCCGTGTCTCGGCAAAAAGGAATTTTACCAATCACATTGATGGTGTTATTATAACTATTGAAAATCCCGAAACTTTTGTCTCGGGATTGGATTCCCTACCCACGACGCTGTTTTTGTTCCATTGTAAGCAAACACGGCGCTCATCTTGCGCACAGCTTTCTCATGTCCAAATTTTTATTCAATATGCAATTTACAGCACTTTTGAAATTCCTACCATGTTTGTTACTTTATCCTCGTATATGACATTGATCAGTTTATTTAACACTTTATGGTCTGGGCACATGATTTCGCGTGATTTTAATTTATATTGAATTTAATAGGAACAAGAATACAACAAAGTGGTTGTTTAAAAGCAAAAATAGAGGGCAAATATTTTGATTATATATAGGCAATTGATATTGAAATTATTTATCGCAACCTCTAATTTCGATCTAATATATTGACGAGATTCGATAGATGGATGGTTTTTATGGCTTGTCGCAATATTCGATTTTAATGGCTCGATTATGGGCAAAACCGCAATTCGAAAACGTCCATCGAGGAGAAAAGAGCGCCGCTCTAGAATTTGGCACGTTTCATCATCGCGAAGGAAATCAAACGCAGCGGGCGAGCAAACCTTGACCCAAAGGAAACAAAAATCACTAGAATCGCAATCCTCGAGTCTCGAGCAATTTGTGTAATCGATAATGGCACTTTTCGACCACATCCTCCGGTGGTCTCGAATTGGGTCGATTGGGTCGAGTGAAGGTGTCGCTAATAAGCAATTGCTGGTGAGAATTGATGCTGTTGCACTGCGAGTTACACATCTCTTACTCCAGATACAATTCCAACATTTACGCGCTCTTTCGCAACTCCTCTCGCAAACATCAAACGTTCCTCTCTCTCACACACTGTGAAATCATTCCGACGTAATTTTATGGCTTGCCACGTTTGAATTGGGAAAGCCATGATCGACGTGAAAGCAAAAATGTCTATAGCGCAGGGTCATCACAAACCACCATGGCTCAGAGTTCATCCAAGTCGATCCTATAATATCACTTCACAAACAACGAATGCTATTTTTTCCTCGTCTTAATCCTTTGATTAGTGAGTTAATTTTAAAATAGATGCTATATTCGTTTGTCAACCACTTAATATCCACACAAATCTATTTTCTCTCAGGATCGCGCAGCGTGATTTAAACTTGTATATGAATAAATGAACCTTAACACCGTTGATAATACACAATATTCGTTAAACAGTACGACCGCGTCATCGATGTACGAGTGTATGATAAAACGCAAGACAATTTCCGTCTCTTTCTCCGATTCACTAATTTCCGCACTCAATGTGCAAGAATACTCATTCTGTATCACGCGAATCTGAACGCATATATGCGCGAATACTAATCGACGGGTTTATGTACCATATCAGTTATAGGATGTAGGTAATCTCCATATGAGAATTTTCTAGTGACAATTTCATATATGCCTTCCACATGTGTCTGTTATGATAAGGATTATTTGAATAGAAATTTTATTCAGGTCTTCATTTATCAGATCCAGCAAATCAACCCAAACCTGAATCGAAACTCTATATAAGAATATTTGTTGATTTATTATCGATACGATTGTGAAAATGCCAGGAAAAATTACGATGTTTAAGATGGAAGATAATCAGCAACCCAACCCACATACTGACATTTATCAAAACATGTATGAGAAATAAGTTACGCTTTGAAGACTTAATACAATCTGATGTTGTGCAATTGAGACTCATTGAGAAGATCTTCGGAATACGCTTCCATTCTAAATGAAGTTGCGTCTTTGATGTATCGATATTTTGCCGTTTTTAATGGCACTTCCCAGTTTAATTCCCGCATTTTATCAAGTATCAATTTTGTTCAATTCCTATTGAATAAATACGGACGTTTCGAAAATTCGCAAAATTCCCGATTTCCCGATAAATTGTTTCTTTCCGTCGCTCCAGATCAATACTTATATGCTATAATACTTTGATGTGATTCGTAATCATATTACGGAGGAATACAAAAATTCTGAAGCCCGTATCTATTATATTTCATATCGATATTCCCATTATTAGAGTTGAGGTGTAGTAAATACATCACCGGTAGGGAAATGTAAATATAACAGTTTGAAAAACATATATGTACTCTATATATTTATACATAGATTAAACAGTTACTGCCCATAGGCGTTGCCTAAGTTCGCCAATTGGTAGTTACGCCACTGTTTTCAAGCATCAAAATTTCGGTGAGAATGTCTCGATATAGTAGCCTTCATCGTGCTGGTGAGGTGTACGATTTCTGTTATATAAAAAATATATCTAATGCTATTCAAAAAGGAACTATTTCCACGTGTTTTGTTTTTGTTGTTTCACGGTCATGGCGTGCGGTACCCATCCTACCCCATAACACCCATCCTACCCCATAACACCCATCCTATTCGTTTTGCCGGTCAGTTTCATCCATTAAGCGTCTATTGTCCGATTTAAATTTATGGAACAATCACTTCACCATATCATCATTGAGTGTTTTACTGGCTTTAAAAATATTACTAAGATGTTTTCGTCGCTGCGCAAATTTTCCGAATACTTTCGTCATCATGTCCTTACTATAAAATACTACAAAAGTTTTACAGAAGACTTTTATATCATGCATCTTCCTGATAAATCCGCACGCCTCGCAAAATTTGGCGTTGTGTTTAGCGGACCGTAAAGTGTTAATATTGCATTTGTATTCAATTGCTATACAAATGAATGAAATCATTGAGCCATACACGTTGTTTTTTTATTTAGGTATCTTCGTGGTGGATGGGTGGTTTTTAATTTATTATCCCGTTGTATTCTTGTTCTCAAATAGTCTTTCGCTATGATTTTATGCTGAACTGTTTACCAAATTCATCATCATCATCTCATCTCAAGTCTTTTTTTCGATCGAGATCGAGATCGAGAGTCCTATGATGGAATTCAATGTCTTCGTCTGCCTTCAATAGATTCATAGCCGGGAATGAAACAACTTTCCGTTCTTCCACATCCTTTTAAACCTGTTATCATATTGGCTAATCCAATAAATATGTATTTCCAGTCTTGCGTGATTTATCCAAAATATTGTGTGATAATTGAACGAGAAAGACTTGTGGATGAATTATTTCGTAAGTAAAAGATAATCTTCAAATTTGTCGCAATTATTTGGATTGAAGCTTTTTATCTGGGAGTGATAAAGCGTGTAATCCTATCCAGGTGATGAGATTACGAAGGCCCGTCAAAGCCCCAATTGGAAACGTTGTTCAAAGCAAACGATTGCCGAATTGGGTTGGGTTGTTGAGCACAAAAGAATAGCTGGCATTGTTGCGATTTTGCCTTAGTATACTTTCAAAGAGACGAACGTATAGCAACTCTGTTTTCATAGTCATTGCGTTAGGCGGCGGAAACTGGCCCTCCTCAACACTTCTGACTCCCCACTTATCTACTCATGTTCCAATTTACAACCTTCCACCTTGCTTCTATCATCATCGTGTCGAGGATTAAAAAAGTCGTGCTTCGCCAATGTAGCTAAAAAGTGAAGGGAGAAAACGATACTGCAAATGACAAATAGTTGAACTGGTTTATTCGTCTCGGATTTGGTCAAAGGAATTTGCGCTCAGAGGATTACTCACAACGCTCTTGCACACAATCTTCACTGAGAACTAATCCATGCCACTAAATAAAATTGATAATTCATCGATATTGTTCGGGTATATTCATCAGGAGAGGAAGCGCGCGGCGATCTATCCAACGGAAGAATTTACTGTGACTGAACAAAATGGCCGACAAACACGCGGGACCAAACAAACTGACCGCTAAGATCCCCTTTAAAATCCTACGAACTTTTTGAGTGATGTGTTGAATATAAAGTATTAAAAATATAATGAATATTTTAAAATGTTTAGCGATTTTATTTAAATGCACGTCAAGCTCCCCGACATATATGTGTTAATATCATCGTTAATCATAAATTCAACAAAAATTTCCGCTTTGTTGGCTAAAAATCAACTGCTTTATTTTGTGACCATATGATGAGTAAGAACTGCTAGCCCTGCCTTTTAATGCTGTTTGCCAAAAACGCCTCGCAGGGAATGGTTTGAAATTCAAAAGGCACCGCCGACGACGGATATATTTGACGATAGCGTTTCAAAACTCTGTTTATTTCAATTACGGAAGTCGGTTTTGCATCATCACTCCATCATCGTGGATCGCAAATCGATATTTCAATATGAACTAATTTGATAGCTGCCATAGCTTACGACTTTATAGTAGTGATGATTGCATATTTTGATCGAGCATGTTCTTAACGAGCGATTTCATAAATAATGATGGCGCTCGAAGCCAAACATAATCATTGCTAAGACCATAAGACGGCAACACATCGCATATTTAATAGGAATGGTTGATTCAAATTGCGAGGGTAGTCCTAGAAGTACCCGACGTAACAAAGAAAACATCTTAATTTCTCAACATAGTATCTTTTTAGCTCGATACGCTTTTCCCAGCGATGCTCAATGACTTCGATACGCTGTTTATAGTGTTTGATCTCAAGGCGTTCATTCGTCGTTTCAGCGGTCTGAGAAGCGGACCGGTTGGACACACAGGCTTTTTTTTAGCGTTTTCGGTGATAAATGCAAACCAGGGATCTTCTATGATCTGTACGATCACGAATCCAGATCCAGAGCCTAATTTATATAAGGGCAGATTATATGGCGTCAAATGAAGTCACAAGCGAGACTAGACTCACCTATAAAACCGATATAGTCTATACTATTTTACTAATTTATTTTTATCCAGTTTTAAGAAATATAAAACTAAAATAACTGATATATTAAAGTTATTCGAATTTAATTCATCGTTAAAAGCATTACAAAAACAGCTAAAAAAAGTGTACGTGTTTAGTTTGTTAATAAGTGCAAGTGATTAACACGCGCAACCGTATGTATTTTACCACTTGCTTATATAAAAGATACTGCAAACGGAGTGGACGCTATAGGAGGGATGACTGTAAAAGTGAATGTTTATAAGCAGTCCGCGTATCCTGTATACGAAAATGTCGTACAAGGTTTGCATTCTAATCAAATCTGCCCAATGTAAAGATGAGAATTAATTTGGATAAAGGTTCAAACCTATCTTCGATCTTCAAAGAAGAACCTTTTTTTTACCTCGACCAACGTATCGTCACGCTGAATGCAAGAGCACGTGCACGAACGATTCAATATTTTCCAGGATAAAAAAATCGGTTTTCGAAGGTTACAATTAGTTTTTAACCCTTCCCTACCGGTGATGTATTTCGTACAATTTTATAACTTTCCATTCTTCGTTCCATTTTAAACTCAATTATAGTCAATAAAAGTAATAGTGGTGTACCAAATACACATCATCATATTTTTAGCATAGCAAGGGAATGGTTAAACCGACAAGCCTTAGTTACAAAATGTAGCTAGTTTCTCCCTCAAGAATGAGTATGTCTCAGCAAAAACAATCGAATAAAATCGCTGTTTTGTTTCATTGTGAGCATGTACGGCGCTCATCTTGCGCACAGCTTTCTCATGTCCAAATTTTCAGTCAATATGCGATTTACAACACTTTTGATATATCATTCAGTCGACGGTCATCTAATACCATTTTGTGGATTTTTTCATCATTTCTGAGGTGATTATTTGGTCGAACACTGCGATGTTCGTCTTGGCAGCTCGTACGGCCTCGTTTAAAATCTGTCACTCAATATTTTACTATTGTAAACGTATTTAATACCCCATATATTTATTTATATATTTAACACCCACCCATAATAACGATGACCGATGTTTTCTATGTTTATCAATTCACATTTTTGTCATAATTTCAATGTATACCGCAATTTATAATGTTCTGATCGTTCAGGATATTCTTCCCTGTATAGAGTCACAGGTAATACAGTGATTTTTGAATGGAAAAATACAGTGAAATTCGATGCTTACTGATGTGAAGTGTTGACTGTGCAATGATCAATTGAAATGTGAATACAATAGGTCGAAAAAATGATGCAATCGATTTTATTTCTAATGCGATTACTGCGTTCATAAGAATCAAACTTTAACAAGTGTATCAACCTGAAGTAATCGAACGAACATAAGTACATTTATTGCGGTTAAACCGGGCTTAAAAGACAATATGATCGTATGTCAGTCCGAATACAGCATCGCGCCTTGGTATTTGTAATCTTTCTATTCTCAACTAATGGCCCTGTTCGTATAAAAAACAACAATAAAAATGTCTGTTTGTTCGTTTATTTGTTGTGATCGCTCAAAATCATCGTCTATAATTCAAATCTGCAACCGAGCTACATTCTTCGGGCGTTTTTTATCAGATCGAAAAGGTTAAACTGTGGCTCGCTCGCATAGTTTTTTACTGCAAACGAGTTCTATTAGTGTGCATTCAAAGACAACATCCATCATCCAGCCTCCAAATATGATGGGCGATTAATAAATATTCCGGAGAAAAATGCGAACGCGGTGCATAATGAATTGCAATGTCGACGGGCAGAATGCAAATTCTTCGGCGGAAACGTTTTCGTGTGCAATTATGAAGACCGGTGCTGGCAGAACAACATTGCTGCACATCTATAATTAATATTATCTATTTGCATTCATGAAAACTTGCTCTATTATGGCGATTTAATACGAAATATCGACTCGCATCAATCATCGCGCGAAGGTTTTGCGTGGAAGGTTGGCCTCGGCGCGGACAAAAAATGCAAGTTTCTTGGTAGAAATGCTCGATGAAGTACAATTTCTCAGACTTGAGAAATGTTACATCGAGGTGCTAAAATATCTTTAGCGTGTCACAAGAAGTAAACGTCTGTTAAAACTGTACCAGGTGATCGCAGTGTGTGAATTTTTATTTTAAAAATCAGTAAAATTCAATGCAAGTGTGACGAGTTACACAAGCATTCGTCGAGGATTGATTTGCCATGGCGTTGATGTTTGTATAGATATATATTAATTGTTTTACATATCGAACACGCAGAAATGCCCATGATCACGGACGCACTCTCACTGTCAGATGAGCATCATATGGCATATGCTGAACCGCGCAGCGTGAACCAAGCTTGTATATCAATAAATGTACCTTAACACTGTTGATAGCACACAAATTTGGTTCATTTATTCGTATAATAAATCCATCAATGTGACTGATAAAATTCATTTCAGCCAAGACACGGACTAAAACTTGCAAAATTCCCGATTTCCCGACAAATCATTTATTTCCGTCGCTGCAGATGAATACTTATATACTATAATACTTTGATGTGATTCGTAATTATATTACGGAGAAATACAAAAATTCTGAGCCCCGTATCTATTATATTTCATATCGATATTCCCATTATTAGAGTCGAGGTGTAGTAAATACATCACCGGTAGGGAAAGGTAAATATATAAATTTGAAAAACATATATGTATACATAGATTAGATAGTTATTGCCCCTAGGCGTCGCCTAAGCTCGCCAATTAATAGTTACGCTACTGTTTCCAAGCGTCAAAAATTCGGTGGGAATATCTCGATTTAGTAGCCTTCATCGTGCTGATGAGGTGTACGATTTCTGTTAGCTAAAAATTTCAATCTCGAATTTTTCGGGATTACGTTTACTAGTCCCGGGATTCATGAGCACCTAAAACTGTCCGGAATCCCGGGATCTTCAAGTTCAATAAAATTGGTTCAGATCGTCCATATCTTCCAAAAATTGCTTGACATCTTCATCGGCGAATTTCAGAATGAATATCCGGGCTACAAGGTGTCTAATAATATTAGTAATTAATAAAGTGTCAAACCCTTTGAATTGCCTCGTTCTAGTTTTGAGAAGGAGTGATGAAGGCGCACCCTTGCACAACCACTGCTCAGATCACCACAAGTATCAATGCAAAGACAATTGAAGGCTACAGTACCTTTGTCAATTTTAAATAGCCTAACTTGAAAATATTGCACATAATCTTTTCAATCTATGGCTAACTGAATTTCCGAATCTTCATTTGTAACTAAGCAATATTAGCATGAGCGTTTCATCATTGTCACTAATCCCCAGTGCGTTTTAAATTTATTCATGCTCTTTGGATTTGGTATATATTTTTTTATTATATTTAATTTTATTATATAGAAACGTTAATCTCTCAAAGAGGTAATACACAATGTTGTGTTCGAATTACAGTGATTCATAGAGAGCATTTTTATACGTTGAGTTTGGAGACAAACAGAGACGGAGAGATTATCTTGCAGGTCGGAAATTGTGTTAACCCAAATTTATCGACTAAAAATTATGTGTGAATGAACAGTGTTAAGGTTCGTTTATTTATATACAAGTTTGATTCACGTTGCGCGTTTCCGAGAGAAAAATGGATTTGTATGGTGTACAAGCAAATATAGTATCAAAGAACTAAGAATGATTACAATTTCATCAGAAATCTGATTGAATCGTGCATTTATTGGATTGAGAATCGCTGATGTTCAGCAAGGGGCCCCTGTATTTAGTTCCTTTTTGAGGCCTCGCATCTGCGAATCCGCCAAATGGTCACACCGTCCGCTCCCAAACCTTGCACATACGTTTTATAGCAAATCGGCAAAGCACCTTGTGGCAAAGCAATTTCGTGAGAAGTGCCACCAGGCAGGTATTCCGCATTAATCTCTCGATTTTTTGCCGCAGTCACGCTATCGTGATTTTCAATATTCCATTAGACGTAGTCCGTTCTGATATCGAAGTCGAATCTCGCAATCCTCGAGACTTTTCTCGACGAGGTAAATCGCCTCCGAGATATGACTATTGTTGCCATCGACGAGAACCGACGCGACAATGGAAACAGAATAGATCCGTCGCTTCTTTGCAAATGTGAAAGGAGCTCTGCGAAGGTGAGTCGTTTCGATTCGAGAGATTAAATGTGCGAAAATTGCCTCATTACCTCGAGATCCGTTGGGTAATTATGAAATTTAATTGTCTTTACCGTGCGTAACTTCCGGTTGATCCGCTCGGATTCTAATCTGCAAAAATACATTTGACATTTTTACGGTAAAAGTGTTAAAGCGGCGCCCCGCAGAAACTTTCAACGCGCTGCTGCCACCCATCGGCGTACGGACGAAACCAAATGGTAACAATGGCGGCAAAGCGCACATCATATTTGATTCTTAGCTCGGGACAACATCAAATCCTGCAGGCATCGGGGATCGATACTCATCTACGGGATTAGCATATTCTTAGAAAGTTCTAAATTTAACCAGATTCAAATCGCCCGAAATGAATTTTAACGCGGATGAGGTTTAACACGCGTACCATTAATTCGGATTTTCGAGCCGAAAAAACTCTTCACGTATGCCAAAATCGCATTATGGTCCATTAAATAAACAATATTCAAATTTATTTATGGCATTCTAGACGAACGACTTCGCTGCGACGATTTTTTTGGTTGTAATTTATGTTAAACAAAATTGATCTTCGTCACAGCCGGATAAAAAACGGCGCTCTCCGATTGTCGAAAAAATGGCTACAATTCCAGAATTTGGAGATCTGAGAAACCCGTGCGGTATTAGTTCGTCGAAACGACTAACATTTTAAACGCGTGCGTCCCATAATGGAAAAACTGCCTGCTGTTGTGTAACTGCATTAAAATTTGTTGCTAATATAACCCGAAATGTTGCTGTATACATGTACTAGTGACTAGGGAATCCAATCTCGGGATCCTGGACAGTTTTAGGTGCTCACGAATCCCGGGATTAGTAAACGTAATCTCGAAAAATTCGAGATTGAAAATTTTATCTAACAGAAATCGTACACCTCACCAGCACGATGAAGGCAACTAAATCGAGACATTCTCACCGAAATTTTGATGCTTGAAAACAGTGGCGTAACTACTAATTGGCGAACTTAGGCGACGCCTAATAGTAACTGTCTAATCTATGTATAAATATATAGAGTACATATATGTTTTTCAAATTGTTATATTTACATTTCCCTACCGGTGATGTATTTACTACACCTCGACTCTAATAATGGGATTATCGATATGAAATATAATAGATACGGAGTTTAGAATTTTTGTATTCTTCCGTAATATAATTACGGGTCACATCAAAGTATTATAGTATATAAGTATTCATCTGTAGCGATGAAAATAAATGATTTGTCGGTAAATCTGGAATTTTGCGAGTTTTAGTCCGTGTCTCAGCAGAAAGGAATTTTATCAGTCACATTGATGGTCTTATTAGTATTTTTTTTATATCAAATTGATCCCGGGATGGTCTAATGCAATCTCGAAATCCCGAGATTGAAATTTTGGCTAGTAACATGTTAGGTAAAGCCAAAAGTAGTCAACATTTTTTTGCTCGTGAAAAACATTTATTTATTAAAGAAATCTTAAATAATTATCAACAAAATAATTTCCATCATTTCAATCAACAGCGTAAGGATAATGTTTCAATTCTCTTTTTGAAAAAGTCTTTTGATTTTTCACTGAAAAATGTATCCAAGTACGTTTTTATAATACTTCTCCAACATTGATATTTTTTTACTTTACCGAAGAAATTATAATTACTTTTGAATTGACTAATATAAAAATACAAATAGAGTATCTTAATCTTCTACTTAGTTCCCTTCATCAGAATTTTTATCCATCGGATAGGAAAATTCTTGATCCCGCCACTCAAGAAAAAAGACGAGAGTAGTATTCGTAGTTGCGCAACACGTAATTATTCGTTTTCTCATAAACGAAGATTTGACACAATATTGGCACAGTTCGGTGATGCTACTCTAAGCAAGACCCAAGTGTTTGATTGACTTTTTCTGTATAACAACACGTGGCCGTATACAGCAACCATAACTCGTGGTAAACTCACCCAATTATACTGGGAACACCCACCTTACAATCCAGATTTTTTTTATTGTGGGAGGGAAATCTGGCATATGACAACCTAAAGTTAGCAGGCCCCATGGTAGTGTCAGATTCTTACTGACTAAACCCCTTCCTTAGTCCGTCTCTGTCCTATTGCGGTCTTACTATGGTCATGTCCGGGCATGGAGGCCTATCGGGAAGTTCTCCTGCGATGTGTCAGAGGTTCCACTTCAGGAACTAGTGGCTGGTCCTCGCTGTAATCCCCCCATTGTAATCGTTTTGGTGCCAAATGTGCGGAAAGAGGGAATAACTTCATAGTCTACTCCTTCCATTTTTGTTAAATATAGACTCATCAGGACAATTGACTGGCATCTGGATATAATAATAGATTAATCATTCCGGTGTAAAGCAGCTCCAGCCAGAACCGGCGATAAATCGTCCAAAACCCTATTTCCCTGCAAATACTTGCAGCAGCTACGGTGGAGCAGGAGAACGTTCCTAGCAACACCCCCTGTTTAAATGACTTTTATGCTTGGTGTGTACTTTTTGCTTATTGCAAGTGTGTGTCTGCGATGACCCATGTAAATGGGTCACGATGTGGGCACGGAGATGGGACCCAAAAAAAATCCTCCCTGGTACTGTTTATCATATTGCTTCAAGGGTGAAGGTAATCTGGTCATTGGGCCTTTTCTAGTTTTGAGGAGTTTGCGTCTCTCTATTTCACTGTTTAAACTCAGTCACCCTGAGTGCTTGTTTCGGGGTGTCGCACTGGGGCCTCCAAGTCTCTCAATTTTTGTTGCTAGGCTTCCAGTTTCTACTCATGTGCTGTGCGATTCTTGAGATCTTCAAAGTCTGTCCTCTTCTTTGTCAGAAGGTCCTCCGAGGGAATTCCGGGGAAATGTGTCCCGTTGACGAGTGGTTGATGGCGTTTGGGGACCTTTTCTTCGAGTCAATCATTAGCAGTCCATGCCAATTAATGACTTCGGCCAATGGTCACCATGGCGTATTGGTAATAATCGATGGCAGTCATCGGTGAGCACCACGGCAAGTTACATGTTAACATCATATGTATGTTTTGGAAGTCTGCAAAAGAATAGACCATTATTGTTGCCGACTGTTCATTGTGAATTATATTTTTTATTGATTCCCAGACATAATTTTTTGGGGAATTGCGCCTTTTAAATATTTAAATATTTTATAATTTTTTTTTAAATAATTTAAAAAAATAAATAAGATAAAAATTGTCATTTGGCGACGTTTTGAGTTTTGTTTTGAGTTATACAAGTTTCTGCTTTTCTTTCATGATTAAATCATTTATGGACTATTTATCCAAGATTTTGATGCCATCAATGAGCCATCGGACAAATCCGCCAATCGTTTACTTTAAAAGCGCTTTTAATCCGCCATTGCGACAAAAAATATTTGTATTGGCTATGGAATTATAATACTGTGTAGCCGACATTAATAAGTTTATGGCTCTGTAGAAGCTTAATTTCGCCATCAAAATACTCGGTAACTATTTATTATTTCGTTATCTCGCGTTCAAATCCCTTTTTATTATCTGGCCATCGTAGAAAACTGTATCTCTTTCGCTTTGTGGGTCACGATTGGCCAATGGAAGCTAAATTTATCAGATAAAATAGTAAAATAGGAAAGCGCGCACTAGAAATAGAGTTTTCTAACAAAATTCTAACGGCATTGTTTAGTTTCGACTGTAAATTTGGTAAGATATGTTTCTTCATCGATGATAACGCATGGACTATTTTCTAATCAGTATTTCACAAACTATTGAGAAATACGATAAAGTAAAAAAGCAACAGTCGGAATTATAAATATATTTTTATGAATCACCGACCGTTGCGATATGAAATGCGATTCGTCCGAGAGCGGCGGTTAAAGGCGGAATGCGCGCTCAAAGCGAGGCTCTAACTTTTGAAGCGTAGGAGTTATTTGCAAAATTCGAACGAGGATGTGTAGTGTATGAGGCGAAAAATGTTTTGAGGAGATCAGATGTTAATTTTGATTGTTGGTTTTTTGCAGAGCACTGGCAGCATGGTGGAGGGGCTGCTGACGCTGAGCTACGGCAAGCATCGCGCGTGCATCGCGGCGGAGGTGGGCGCGGCGTGGCGCGGGGGCCGGCACGCCGACCTGCGCTTCCACTGCGAGGGCGGAGCGCCCCTCGCCGCGCATCGCATTGTCGTCGCCGCCGCCAGCCCTCTCATAAGGTAAGCTAATTTATACAATAAAAGTAACCGTCCCTTAATCCGCTCGAGTGGGCGTTTCACTCTACAGTGAATCCCTGGGGTAGAGTAGAAGTGCGCGAAAGCAGCCTCGTCGGTTAGCTCATCAAACGCTGCTGGGATAGCCCACCTAACATAGTTGGGTACGCAGCTTACCTTGTGCTGCATACCCGTAAAGTGGGATGTGGAACTGCCGATTACAGAAGGAGAAAGAGGACTCTGTGCAAAAGGCGACATGACTCGTCTCCGTGGCTAGGTACTTCAAATGACCGAACCAATATGAGTACCATGGGAAGGGGGAGCAGTCCGTCATCTGCTGCAGCCCCCTTCAAACTGAAGTTTGACTCATGTTGTAGTTACTTTAAACTTAGAATAGATTTATCCTTCCTCCTCCAACGCACCATGATTGATCTTCCTGCGGGAACTCCTTTGGAGGGCGTGGAGTGAAAGTGTTTATTGGGACTAAAAGAGCGGTGGAAAACACTCCTATGTGGTAGCTAGTCCGGGGGCTCTCGTAACAGACAGCATAGCAGCGCTTGGGCGTGGACCCTATTATCAAAGAATCCAAAACACCACTAAGTCGCTATCTATACATCTCATTAACCTTTAATCCATCCGTGTATTACAAGAGAAAAGTGTACAATCGAAGATACATATATGGACATGCCCTTCTTGAGCATCATGAAGATCTTCGCTGTAGCCCTTGCGTGAAAAATAGCATCTGAACTCCATGTCTCCATTGCCTGCCCAAGAAAGTTGCTCAAGCTTTATAATCACCCGTATTTCCTTTTAAGAAGGCTGTCTTTCAATACATTCACCCAGGGGATTCGTTAAGTGAGCGTTTATAAAAATTTAGAGGTCTTGCTATTCTCAAAATCAAGCACATGATAAGGTTAATGTTTGATACGAACGATATGGATGCAATCCTTTTCTATTAATGGATATTGAAAAGACCGTAGTCCTGATGTGGACTGTGTGTAGCGGCACTATGATTTTATAACACTAGATTAAAAAGCCTTATCTACTTTCAAAGATTATTGTTAAACTAGAAGCCTCAATTATTAATTAACGTCGAAAGATCATTCGTCGATGTTCAACTACTGGTAAATTTAGTTCCAGGTTTTGGGATCGTAAAGAGATTATTGCCAATTCTTTATTATAAAATCATAATAATAACGCCTCGACGCAATAATATTTTTAATGCAAATCTAAAATAGCATAAATTCCATACGGAAACGAGCAAAGCAAAAAGAAATATGAACAGTCTATGATTATTTGATAAATCAGCATTAAAAGACTGATGCTCGTGTTCGCCCATGAAATGTAATAATATAGTATACTCACAGATAAATATTTGGATAGATGATAAGCGTTCAGGATATGAATCTTATAATTCTACTTTTCATCCGTTGTCAACACGTTGAAAAAATTTAAAGAACATAATTGGTGTATTTAAGTTGAGAAAAGGATATTTCGCACTTGTCCGGATCTTTTAGATGTAAGAAAATAGTAAAATTCATCATATTCTATTACCTTGTTGTTGTTAGTGTAAAATTTGTATATCTTAAGTAGATTTCCACTGTTATATACTAATTAAAGACGTCTTTAAATTCATGAAATCATTAATATACTCAATGTATATATGTATTTTTAAACAAATTTATATTATTATTTCAGGAAAATATTGGACGATACCCCAATTCAAGATTATCCAATTTCAATTCACATGTCCGGTATCCAAAGTAAACTCATGCGACATCTATTAGATTTTTTATATAGCGGCCAAGCATATATAGAGGTTTGTTTCTTTGGAAAATATACATATATTATTTTAAATCGTTATTTTTATCGACTGTCATAGTGTTTTTATCACCGAATTTATACAAATGTTTGTTATTTACAGTCTGGTGAAATAGATGATATGAGAGAGCTATTTGAATTGCTAGACATTAAATCGGATGTATGGAAATCGACAAAAGATTTAAGGCCCAGTGATTACGACAGACATATAAAACCACCTGATAAACTGAGAAATGCTTCAAAGACGGACATCAACAGCAACGAAAGCAGTAAACTCTCGCATGACGCTGCACCCTGTGGATCGGAAAGCGATAGAGCTTCACCGTCGGCAGGATGCAGTAAAGAAACAGACCAAAAAATTGCACACAAAAAATCAGACGATTTAGTTAAGGTTAAAAATGAAGTTATGTCAACGGAGAGCAGCAACGATGAGAAAGAGGAAGGCTGAACTGGATGACGAATGTGGCGAGCAAAATAAAGAGTGTGGCAGAGTTAGCTGTGCGGAGAAGGAGTTCCTTGAATCCTGTGAATTTATCAGCTCGGAAGAAGCTCAGAGCGAGTCAACAGTGAAAATGAAAATTCCCGAGATGTCGACGTCGATACTCTCAGCATCAAAGTGAGTTATTTACTTAATTATGCAAATATTAAAGATTTATTTTTATTTATAATATGTCTAAAAGTATGATTTTATACCTTTTCAGCAGCCAATATCGAGAAGAAGATCTACATCTTCGAGCATGGAAGATCAACCCGTTGAAGAGTTTTATCGACGACACCTCGCAGAGAAGTTTGCGACGCGAGTGCAAGATCATGCAGCGTCACACGGACGAGTCAAAAGAAAATCTCATTATATTGAGCCGTTAGATCTAGAATCTAGAGTGTTAAAGCACGAAGACTATAGTCAGCTCAAGCCTCCAGATCAAGATTTAATATCGTTGGTTCAAACGTCGCCTGAAAATTACGTTGTTACACCGCACAGAAAGCGACGACCTGGTTTTCACAATTCGCCCACACAAAATCCACCTTTCGTACCGTTTTCACCTAGTTATATCGAAGAAATGACCCAGTTGAGGTATAGAAAGATGGCGCCGGTGAGTGGTCCTCGATTGTTAGCGCATCCCATGAGCGTATCGGCGCCGCCGCATTTAGCGGAGAGAGGATTGTCGCCGGCACCGGCGCCTCCCGATCACCGTCCGCCGAGTACTGGATCGTGGGGCGCTTGGTCTCTGTGCCAGGCGCAAGTGGGAGCAGCCTGACGATCAACCGCCGCTGTACCCAGCCGCCCGACGAAGAACAGGGTTCGAGCAAGCAGCCGCCCGTTCGAGAATATAGATGTGAATATTGTGGAAAACAGTTTGGAATGTCGTGGAATTTAAAAACTCATCTTCGCGTTCATACGGGAGAAAAACCGTTTGCGTGTCGATTGTGCGTGGCGATGTTTAAGCAGAAAGCTCATCTTTTGAAACATTTGTGTTCTGTTCATCGTAACGTTATATCCTCGAGTGAAAACGACGGACGTACTAATACGGCCGGTAGATTTAATTGTTGTTTCTGTCAATTGTCTTTTGAAGCGATGCCGGAACTCATAAGACATTTATCTGGACCGCATAACAATTTACTTCTAAGTAAAAATTTACACGAATGACCATCACTTAAAAACCCTTGGTAGTGTAAGGCTTTTTGAGATCGTATTGAATTTACATGACATCATGAATGAAACTGGTTAATTTAAATAATTGTGTATATTAATGTATATTTAATGGTAAAATTGAGGAGAAAAACCCTTAGACGGTTTACAGTGAATCTCTCCAGTGATGTAGGCCTTAATGCCCATGCGGCTGACCTGTTTAAACTGTTGATATTTGAGGTTAATTTGTTATGAAATTGCCTCAGGAATGTATATATTAGTTTCGACAATTTCCTGAAGTTATTTTGTTATTTGTATTCTTATAGATACCGATAAAACCCCAGCGGTCCAATTGTGTTATAATTTGTTTAAAAATTATGCAGTGGGACCAATAGCAACAGATTTAATATTTATTATGATTGTGTATTGTGAAGTATAGTATCATTAACACGAGAGCCCTTCCACCGATACGGATAATATTTTTTAAGGTAAGGATAGTTTAAGATATGAGGACTTCCGAGGCGGCTTTGCGAGCAATTTGTAAATACACTTTACCTATCTGAAAGTAGAAATATTGTACTCGAGGAATTGATTTAATATATATGTTTTATGAACAATTCCATTATTGATCCTAGATCACTAATCATATTTTCAAGTAACACTACATGATGCAGCAAATACGCCTGGATCACTTATTTGCTCGTTTAAAAGATACTAATTGGGGCACACTTACATATCGAATGCGATTCTGTAGTTTGTGAGACTAATGATTAGTGATCTAGGATTAAGATGATTTTAAACGTTGGTTGATAGTTAAATTTAAATTTATTGTGTAGTTATAACAGAATTTTGGCGTTTTATACAAAGTATTATGAATTTATTAGGAAATATCGACAAATTGTAATTATCGACCAAAACTGAGTGCAATCGAAATGGTTTTAAAAAAGCATGGTGAAAGTGTATTCCTTAAAATATTTTGCCAGTATATACTCGAATGTTTTGCTCGTTTGAGACCGCCTTAAAACCAATCTCAGTAACGTAGGGTATAATGAGAAAAATGTGTTCACAAATGTTTGTTAATATTCTTCAGTATATTTATAATAAATATACACCAAAGATTTTAACAAAATACATAGATCTGTACTAAATTTGTTAGTTGTTGACAAAGAAATGTTTAAGTTATTATTTTATTATTACTTACTTGTGAGTTTTTATACAAACTGTGCAATCAGCTTGAATTTTTATTCAATTCACGGCACGAGGAGTATAAATAATTTATTGTTATTGCTTTTTAATGTAAAAAATATAATGAAATGAATGTACAAGAATTAGGTAACAATCAGATTTCCCAAAATGTAAGGCTTGTGGCGTAGTTGTTTGATCTACAATTAATTTATTTTGTTAAACGCCGCTGTTACATTAAGAATTTTCTGTATAAATAGTTAAATTGACGTACCTTTTCTTCTGTTAACCAGTATTTTTAAAGTTTTTTTGTTAATGGAAGAGTATATTTAATGTTTAAAATGCAACCACCAACTGAACCTGAAACAATAATAGATTATATTAGTCATTATATTTAACTGTATATTTTTCCCTATATTTACAACATCATTTAGATGAAAGATAAACTTCAATAAATATTGGTAGCGATACAATTACGCCATTGGTTAAGTTGAAAGATCTCCCAATTAAGAAGTAAAATGTATTTAGTTAAAATAGATAGGATTTCTCACAAGTTATAGGCATTCCTTCTAAATCTTCCTTATTTATAATAATATATTTATATTATTTATTTTTCTGGATTTACTCTTTTTTTCATACGAACATTCAAGCTGAATATGGCTTCAAATGGAAATTCTACTGATAAACATTTTTCTTTACTAACCACTTTTTATTAAATAATTAATGGAAATATTTCTTAAATTATTCAGAAAATTCTATACAATAATATCAGTATTATAACAGGTCCACTCGATATACATAGTTAAATATCAATTTAGAATAATAATACAAGACTTTTGTAAAAATTCAAAATATCTCTAAAGATTTTATTATTAATTCATGTTATTTTCAAATAATTAGTGCCAAAATTTGGCAATCAATCATGTAAAAATCAATCGGTTTAATCAATCGACAAATCGTTGTTTCAGCTTTCAATTTGCTGTATTATTGCCTTAAACACCAGCTGAATTGTACATTGATTTCAAAGCGTATAATTCATTTCATGCCAAGAAAAAAATAAAATCGTCAGTGTACATTACTGCTCATACATGCGTAATTAAATAAAAACACAGAATGCGGTAGGGAAACTACTTTATTTGTATAAATGTGCCTCTAAAATGAATGCGCGCTCCTCCCACGCGCACAGAGGACATTAGATCCTGCTCTTTCAGATGAGCGACACCCAATCCTTCTTGAAATAATTGTCGCTTAAGAGCACGCGTTTCAAATAAGGACGTTTCCCTGCTGCATATAAATTTGCACCGAAATATTACGACACAAAAGAGTAATTTAACACTGACGATTCTGATACACGGACAAAAGCATGAATTACTAATTTATCATTACATGATATAATTTTTATAAAGATGTACCGATCAAAACGATGCTCGAATGAAACGCGCGAACTGAGTGACCGCCGCTGTATTTATATCGAATGATGCACATTTAGAAGCTCATGTCTATCAAACTTTCCATTGATTATTGTATTTATTGGGAGCGATCTATTTTCTTAGGATTTAGTTAAACGGTATGAAATAATCAAGCATTCTTCTCGTCGTTATATATATTTTATCTTTTTAATTTATTCAAACCTCATCTCATGATATTATTACAGTATTAAACAATCATCGCATATCATTTCCCAAGTGCACTTACTTATTATAAGGTGATAAGATCGTAATAAACTTTCGCCGTTCGACGGAAAGTCGCGCAGCGAATGCTTCAGGTTGACACAGTGGCTTTTTAAAATTTTTAGATATTAAGACGTGGCGACATACTATAAAAATTTCATTTTAACTAACGAACTAAAAATTTTTGGTTTCAAAATTTTATCTTTATGTTTCTTTGATGTAAGTATCTTCTTTCGGCATAATTATTTCTATATTTTTACTTTAACTTTTAATCTAAAATGTCACATAATTAAAAAATTATCGTAGAAAAGATAAAAATTTGCAACATATTTCTATTTTTTCAATATTATAGTTCAGATTTATAACTTAACTCATTTACATTACGCACACCGTCGGTACATCCAATATATTATGTACTGTCGGTATTATAATATATATATGATTATGATAATATTTAATTTTCCAGCAAATTTAATTTACTCTTAAATGCAAAAATAATAATTTATGCAAATAAGTTAGTAATTTTTCAGCAAACACTAGCGTTACGTTCAAGTATGATATGATTTTACGACTGTTAACTTTGACTTTTAAATGAATTTACACGTTAAATCAGATGCGCAAATATTAAACGCAATGAAATCTCGATTATTCATATTTATAAAGGTCTTTTGGCCGGTTGTTATCTATTTTTCTATCGAAAACTTCAATAAAATAGCATTTATAACGTCTATATGTTATGGTAAAAACCCGTATTTAGTTATAACACGGTTTCACTAGTTGGAACTAGTTGTAATTAGAATTTATTACTGTAAATATTTGGGGAAATGATGAGGAAAAATAATCATATAATAAAAGAAACATCAGAATTCCTATCTTGACGGCAGTTCTTAAAGATAAATTTGTCTCTGGCAATTCTAATAGCAAAATTTTTTTCTTTGAATACGTCGAATTCTGACCTAATTATGATTCATTTTGTCAAAAAAAGTAAAATATTTATTAAAATGATAATTAAACTGTTGCATAATTTAACAATACATAGCGGATGTGCGCATATAAATTTACCGCAAGTTCTAATGCATTGCGCGCGTTATCACATGTTGGCTGACTTCAGTCGAAAAAGTTTTGATTGAACCAAACGCGTTTTGTATGGTTAAAACTAGTTTTAACCTAAATTCATTTTTATTAGTAGTAAATTCTAGTTACAACAGACATCCAGTATAAATTGGATTCAACTAGTAAGAACAAGTTCTAAATAAATACCAATTTTGACTATAACATACATTACATAGTATAAAATAATTTTCTTCAGATGCAGAGTTAACAGTAAGATTTTTAATTTTAAGTATTACATTATATATTACAATAAAATGAATGTATGTTGTCAATTTATAAATCTGACTAATAATATTTTGGCGCATGACCAAACATTTGTTTTTGCAAAATTTTGCTACACATCTACCTTTTATTACCTTAATCATTTCCATTCTTTAAATTCCAGAACTAAGTAATAGTTTTATCTCGATTTAGATAGTAAGAACCGATGTGATACAGCTGGGTATTGATTTTTCGACGGCAATTTATACAAAGTGCCCGAGAGATCGATCCCCAATACAGTAGTAATAATTAAAAATAAAGCTAAATAAATTTTCGCTATTAAATATATATATATTTTTTGAGAACGTTTAAGAATATTTTATGTAAAAACAAAAGGTGTTGCTGTACATAATAGTTTTCTGTTTACACAATTCTAATTTAATTATAAATATTGTAAGTATGATAAAGAATTATGTATATATTTATGTAAAATTTTGTTATAAGATTAAGTGTAAAAATTTGATAAAAAAAGATATTAGTTCATTAACATTCTGTTAAGAAAATGTGTTCTTATATTTTAGTAAATTAATAAAAAATATTTTTAGTAAATCTGTGTGTTATTTGAATTTTTGCCATAAAGTTTATGAATTCAATGTGATTTAATGTTAAAATCATTTTATTATTAATGTTGACTTATAACAGTTTATATTATTTGAAAACGGAAAACGACGTGGTTTGCCGTGGCAAATTAATTAAATATATAGTTTGTTCTTATAAACTGCACATGTAGGCCATCATTCTTAATGTATGAAACCTTTCAAAATTAACCTTTTTTTAAACCATTTAGTCCGTTGCATAAGATACGCTCAGTCAATTAGTATTTTTTCTTACTATTATAATGCACCGAGTCAGTCATTCATCGTCATATAACCACCATAGTAAGTACATTTATTCTTTTAAGCTTTGATTTTTATACGCTTCATATGCTTTCACTTGCGTAGCATTTAAATTAAGGATTTATATCGTTATCTGATTTGTAAAAATATATTATTATCCTTGAGCAGCAATTTTAACTTTAAATTTTAACGCAAATACGCAAACATGATATAGGAATAATGGAAAGTTTATTGAAAAATATCATATATTATATACATACCTCCGCTGAGATCATTTAGCCGGCATAATCGACTTTATCTGCAAATGATCATGATGGATAGTAATATAAATTTGATTTATAATGATCAACATGCATGCAAATAAAATAATTATATTCCAGCCATATATTGTAGCCAACTCGATGCGAATTTTGTATTTGAAATGTGCATTTGTAAATGTTAAAAATAATTAACAATGCATCACAGCGCTTAATTTAATGGAATCTTATATTGATTATGATCATTTTCGGATCTTATATTGTTTGAAATTTCCGCTGTTTGACATTTAAGCACTTGACGTTGATTGACCTAAAGAGCGCGAATTTCGGCTATAATTATTTCAATTAATTTTGATTTAAATTTATTATAAATAATGAAAATATTACATGATATTTATTTTTAATTTATTCCATGGATGTCTGAATTTAAATCGCCATTTAAAATTATTTTTTAAATGAATATTTATTAGCTCAAAATTTATCGACATTATTTATGCACTGTGCCAAAACTGTGAAATTGGTTGCATTTATGCATTTTATATGATTTCAAATTTTTTCCACTGAATATAAATGAATATAAACGTCCATTTATATCTTGGTCAGTTAATAATGATGCTATAACTCGTAGAGTTATCGTGTTAAGTCCATTAAATCAGTGTTGATTATGAAGTAAGCATCGACAACCTTTTATCGTGTATCAGCTTTATTTTTCGTTTATTAAGATTAATTTATAAATAATTTTATGTGTAATTAATGGTTATTAGCGGATTTTTAAACGTCATAATTATTGACAGAGGGGGAAATAGTGAATTGTTTAAATGTCACTCATGACAGTTATGAAATGGGAAGGTTAGTGATTGTCGGTGAGGTAAATGCATGAAAAATTGAAAAATATTGTCTTGTAATGGTTTCCTGGGGACGTCAGAAGGTCAAGGAAACAATAACTGGATGAATAGATGAAATTTGAGAAATCGATGATGATTTTTACTTTTATGCTTATATGAAACATGATCTATCGATAATAGTTGTTGATCGCTGTGATAGGGGAATGCTTGCGTAGTTTAGTGGTACAAGTTTTTGTAGCGGTGCTGGTGAAGCTCTAAGATGGGACACCTGCGCGCCTCCGAAGGGCAAGGCAGGCCATTGGCTTCCACCTAGACCGCTGCTGTCAAGATGCTACGCACATGAGTAAAGAGCTATTATCCGTCAGACTAAGAGAACAACTCCTATATTTATAGTTGCGTAAGGAGTCTTCCAGATTAATAAAGCTGCATTACCATATTATTCATATAACTATCATCCTTTACAAGTAAAACCCGTTTATCTGCTATTGATTAAATTGACTCAATTACAGATGCTTAGGTTTTATTTTGAAGTGATTCCTTTTCTTCAACATTACATAGACATTCTTCAGCGCTAATTTACATCAAAATTCGATCAAGTATGGAATAAAAAGTGTGGACATTGAGAGTTACCAAAGCAAGAAAACATGAAACAATGTATAGAAAAAATATTTTGTCAATATTGATATTAATCCTTTGATTTCTTTCTTTTTTCTCCGTTGATTGTATATGTATGAGTTGGAAATTTAATTGAAACGTAACGAAACAATAAAACAGAAAGTAAATGTAATATTTGACGTCATAATTGGAATAAATGATATTCTGTTAGAGATACAAGTACGGCATTATAAATAAAGCGCTATTGAATGCTGTCGGCAACATATGCGTGCATACTCTCTTTGGATTACTCGAGTGCGCACTCAACATGTGAGTGCACACTCATCAAAGGGCTAAGAGAGACAAAGCAATCAATGGATTTCAATGGGCCAAGGAGAAACTATTAAAATACATCCCACAGAAGGTTCATGTTGCATTTACAAATTTCTTTATCAGAATTAGAGTCTATTACAAGGGCAGGATTTGATGGTCCAGAACAGTTATAATCTTTTTTGCTGTTTTTATTGGTTGTTTGCATAAGAAATATCATCTTTACTTTCGTCACTACTTTTAAATTAATGTATACCGTTTATATCAACGTCAGGAAAAGTAAAAATTCCAAGCGGTCGGAATGAGAGGGAGAGTCATTTGTAATCTCTTCATTTTCATCGCATACATCATAGATAAGCAATGCGTCGCCTATTCTGCGTATGCGTGTGTCCCGCTCCTAAGTTTTCATTGAGATAGCCGCGCTCGCACGCGGGTCTGTTCTGTTTGCGGACCGTTACGTAGCCGGGCAAATAGGATGGAGGTGAACGGGCTTCGAATATAAAGTCTCTTATCTTAGATAACTTCTTTATTAATCATAAAAGATCTGACCGCGGGAAGGACGTCCTTCCGCAGCCAAGGATATTTGACGACTTTTCATGATTCCTGCCTCCTACGCGTCATCATCGAACCGACAACGGTACACGCGCAAGAAGCGATAGCTATCGTTTTTGTAGACGCAATGTGTCCGCAAGCCGCAAACAGAAGATGCCGAGTTTAAATTGACACATTGTGCCTAAAGAGGTTGGAAGATGTCACTGTTAATCTGGCAAATTAAATCTACACCGACTTCCCGACAAATTATTTATTTTCGTCGCTGCAGATGAATACTTATATACTATAATACTTTGATGTGATTCTTAATTGTATTATATATCATATCGATATTCCCATTATTAGAGTCGAGGTGTAATAAATACATCACCGGTAGGGAAAGGTTAATATAACAATTTGAAAAACATATGTGTGCTGTATATATAGATTAGACAGTCACACACCCTAGGCGTCACCTAAGCTCGTCCATTAATAGTTACACCATTGTTTCCAAGCGTCCAGATTTCGATTATTTCGGAATGTCTCAATTTAGCAGCTCAATTTATGATTTGTCATTTTTATGCATCGCATTTTTGGCGAGATTTCGCAAGGAATAACATCGGAAAAATCAATGTCTCGGCAGTTGAGACATAGGATCGGATAGAGCTAATCTCGCATCAATGATTTGTTGCCAAATAAAACAATCCATGTGAAATAACACTATAAACCGAGGCCCAAAAACTCGAATCAAACTAATTAGTGTTATTATTGAAAACGGCAAGATTCAATTTCTTGCCGAATGGAAACCGGTTTTAAATAAACGGTAATATGCAAAAAATACTGCTTACGTTTTATAGTCGTATTCCCGAACAACGTAGTTAATATCCCGTTAATTTTATTGCTACATTTCCTTCTAAAAATAACATTATTTATGATGCGATACGCGTGTAATGGACGAGAGCTAGAATTTCGATTCAAATTCGACTACTTTTAAAGTCGTATATTTGGCATTTTTCGAAGCTCCACCGATTAAATGTCAATTTAATTGGGAATCAACAAGTTCATATGAAACCATTCAAGATCTAAAATGTGCCAAACACTGAACTTGTTGTTGTTTTTTTATTTTATATATAAAACTATATTAAAGATTTGATTGCTCCTCCGTTTACAATAGTAAAATATTGGGTGGCAGAGTTTAAAAGAGGCCGTACGAGTTGCCAAGATGAACATCGCAGTAGTCAATCAAATGATCACGACAGAAATGGTGAAGAAAATCCACAAAATTATATTAGACGACCGTCGACTGAATGTGCGTATACTAATAGACATGGTAGATGTATCAAAAGTGCCGTAAATCGCATATTTGGACAAATTTGGACATGAGAAAGTTGTGCGGAAGATGAGTGCTCTGGAGGGGGGGGGGGGCTTCCGTGATCGTACAGATCATAGATGGCCCCTGGTACACATTTATCACCGAAAATGCCGCAAAAAAACCAAAAAGAGAACAAAATGGATCTGTGTGCCCAACCGGTCCGTTTTTCGGACCGCCGACATGACGAATGAATGAACTGCACCCAAGAACGGATCTTTGTAAGGGAGAAACAAATGAACAGTTAAAATAATGGACCAAAAGAGGAGAATCGGCTCCAAAGAAGGCGAACAGTTCCATCTGCAAGCAAGGTCATGTCGTCAATTTTGTGGGATGTGCGTGGGATAATTTTCATTGATTATCTTTAAAAGGAAAAACAATCAATGGCGAGTATTATTCAAACTTATTACAGCGTTTAAGTGATGGAATCAAGTCAAAACGGTCGTATTTGGTTAAAAAGAAAGTGTTATTTAATCAAGACAATGCACCAATTCAAACATTC
The DNA here is from genome assembly GCA_008973525.1 of Stenopsyche tienmushanensis. Lineage (NCBI taxonomy): Eukaryota > Metazoa > Arthropoda > Insecta > Trichoptera > Stenopsychidae > Stenopsyche > Stenopsyche tienmushanensis. The sequence continues at coordinate 339,249 of WACJ01000168.1, read as the reverse complement.
AATATAACGGTTGCCAAAATCAATGGGTTAAAGTTCGAATTGCTCTCATGCACCCCATTCGCCAGATTTAACCCCTCGGATTATTTTATTTTTCTAAACTTGAAAAAATGGCTTGGTGGCAAAAGATTCTCACTATAAACAGGGCATCGAAGTTATTGAACATCGCTGGCAAAATTATATCCAGCTGAAAATAGTTTCCATATTCTTAGTTAGGTCAGGTATTTATGGGACTATCCTCGTAAGAAGCAATTTTTATAAATTCGAAGATTGCTGAGTATGCGAAACATTTATTATTTTTTTCTCCCCCCAATGTAAAAAAATCCTGGAACGATTTAAGCATACTATTAATGTCGGATATTTTTTGCATGTGTGAAATAAAATGATGGTCCATTTTCATTCAATAATATATACTTAAAGGTCTATGTTATGCTATTTAAGCCATCGAATCAGGTTCTACGATCATCTATTTGAGATAAGACGTCAATGTAGCGGTACAATGGCCGGATTGCAAAACAAGATATTTGATTCGTAGAACTGAAAACATACAAATTATCTGCGAACGGATTACATGAATCATTTCCTCGTAATCGTATTATGTTCGATGATTTTTTTTTAGAATTTACAATGTAACTTCTCCCATCGACTTTGATGATGATCTGCTCCAACAGCTGAGTTTCTCAGGCTCGTATCGAATGACCCAGAGATTGGTCATTCCAAGTGTTGTCACGTCTCCTTGTCCATATTCAATTCTTATTTTATTCGCGGTCAAGTTTCCACGGCTTTGCTTAAAATAGAATGCATTTAAACGTATGAAAATATGCATTCCTTCATAATTATTTAAAAAAATATCATCAGCATTATCATACGAATTTATGATTAAATTCACGTAAATATTGATTCAAAACATGGCATCAAATCGATATCATCACTACGATATAAAACAAGCATTACCGGTTTTCGGTAAATTATTGTGCTGGTCAATTTGTTTATAGAGCTACCGATAAACTTATCCATCTTGATAATATGAGGGGGATTCAAATATAACCCGGAATTTTTCTGTACAAATTTATCAGCGATATATAAAAATACAAATGCAGTATCTTATTTGTCCACATGGTTTATTTCAATCGAAATAAATTTATTTTATCGGATAGGAAGATTTTAGATCCCGTCAATGAAGAAAGAAGGCTAGAAGAAGCATCCTCTGTTGCGCAACACATAATTATTATTTTTCACGCTCGCTGTTCATTGCTTCAAATGATAGGAAGAATTACGATCGAATTAAAAGGATTCAACGCCATATTTCTGTCAGAACGTAATATTTATATATAAAATGTGTTTTTTCACTTTTTCCTTTGGAAGAAATTTGAATGTGAATATTTTTATGCGGAAGAAAGCATGTTTAATTGAGATTTATGACGAAAAAGACTGCTAATATTATGCATCGGCAAAAACTATAGAAAGTCGACATTCCATCATAGGTGGAACAAACAAAAACCTTACAATTCACCCAAAATTATCACTTTTCTTGTAGTTGTTATTGTGTTGTCTATTGATTAATTATGCTATTTTAATTCGTGACATTTCTTTTTCAATGTTTTAATAGATAAGTCGGCAATACATTTTTTTCTAAAAATGAGTTCAAACTAGCATTATTCACCTGAAGTACTATTGATCGAGATATTATGTTGATTTTACAGTTAATTACGTGACAGTCCTAGATTTTCAATGTGTATTTGCGAAATTTATTCAAATATCCTACTATTTCGTTGGAATGAAGCCACTACGTTGGTCTCAATATTTTATCATGAATATCCCTCTTAGTACTGAACGCCGTTGAATAATCGTTGTCAATACTTGCCAAAAGTTCCAGCGTCGATATATCGTCGTGAAAACGATGACGTACTTTACTATTCGCAACGCAGAAGAAGTGTTACAACATTTATATAGGATTGAAAAATGCTTGTATTTATTTAAAATTCACAGAATACTTCACAAATATATTAAACCATTTATTTATTATTTAGATCGAGACATTTTTGTAGTTGGGGTTTCCCACCCAATGACTCCTTTAGTTTAATGAAAAGGTGGAAGGCACCAAGTGAGGTGATTAGGGGGCTGAGTGACAATGCCCCATATAGTGATGCAGGAGGACTGCCTTCCCGAATCAGCATTCCCCTTCTACAATTCTGAATGGTTTTTCTGAGCTTTTGAATTAATGGCAAACCTTTTAGGCATGAAATCCACCAAACGGAATACCTTACGGATCCAAGAATAGATGCCATCACTTTTCCGGATGAATGGGTCGTCTTGAACATTTTGGTGACTGGGGAAGATAAATGACACCCATGAAGTGATTGTCTTTTGGATTCTTGGGAGTAGTGCCACACCCAAATCTCCTCCTTTAATCACGATAAAGTCCAGAAAAGCTTCTCCCTTTTGTGGAAAATTATCCAAAAAAATTGACGCCCGGCGGTCTTTCTGGACACCCATCTCGCACACAACTTCTGGTAACCAAGTTTTTTCGACGCAATATCATCAAGGAGACTTCGAGAAATATCAGGAAATTCTTCGTGAAGATCGTCAAGCGTCACACGGCGGTCATTTCGTACTTCGCCAGAAATTACTGATGGTTTCCCACTCTTTGTCTTGTCAGCCTTTGTACAGCCTTCTCTGAAGAACCTAATCCACTTCGTGATATGTTGTCGACTCATCACAGCACTACCAAAAATTTTCACGAGCTTCTAACGGATATTTGCCGCTGTATTTTTCTGCAAAGTATTAGGATGCATAGCAAAACTTTTTTTGGATGTAGGCCAGGTTTAGCTACAGTTAAAGCTTCTGTAACCTTGGTCCAAGACCGTTTACGTTGGATATTTTCATAAAGTATCCAACTTTCATCTCCAGTGACAAGTCTCTTCAAAAAAGGTTGCCTATTATGTCGCTGAAGAAGAAGATCGCATGTTAAAATACGCTGAAGTTTATCTGAGTCAGTCAGCTCATGAGGAAGTCACACATCTGAACGATTGATGTAGCCCAATTTTGTCAGATGATTATGGATGGATGTTCGAGGAATTTTTAATTTGTTAGCTATTTCGCATCACTGAAATTTTGTGTCAATTTATTGGCTGGTTAACAAATAAGCTCGGTATTCTTCGCTTAGATGCTGTTTTTTCGACCGGTACTAAAAGGGATATATTGCCACAATCTGCATTGTGTATTTCGGCAAATTATACAATATTATATTTCTTCAAAGTGAAAAATATACGTTCCTATGTGCGCTAATAATATCACAATTCTAGGAAAATGCATCCGAGATGTGCATCTCATGTTAACGATTCGCTAACTGCATGCATAAACTGTCATTAAACCCAAGTTATTACTGTAATATTAGACGCTCAAACATCGAATAGAAGTTCAAAGACTCGTCGAATACACTTCGATCCGGATCGAACCAAACTAGTTATCGAAAAGAAGGTTTCATTGAATGGACAGATCAAATAGTCGATAGGATTGTTTACGTTTGATGTGTGTGCCAAATTCTATGATTATTTAGGATCATTGGCCCCGAAGGGCTAGGAGCTGAGCAGCCAGGGCAACAGCCTCTCTGGGTATATAAGACGTGACCACCGCTTCCAGTGGCTATTGCTATCGAGGAGTTCTTGCACCGTGGTCAGAGTGACAATCACCTCTGACATGTGCTCAATCAAGCTCGTCTTTCTGACCCTCGTGGCGGCTGCGACAGCCCAGATACCACTCCTGGGATGGTGTCCAGACTATCAGGTGAGTCAAACAATCTTAAATATGTAATGCATAACTAAATATAACCGATCATTTGGATGTAGATTTAGTCTGATATCCTGCTTCGTGAGTGACTTCGATTTGAGGTCAGATTTAAGACAATCTAAAAATTTATATTCTTATTATACAAAAAATCATTCTTATCTGCAAAATTAGTTTTCAAAAGAATTATTTACAGTCGATTCATGTTCGAAAACATGTTAAAATACATTTGTAATGGCATAAATCGTATCATACTTCATGAATATATCTTTTATTTTTGTATATTTGTAAGTGGCAATATTTTTCTAATCAACCGCTGATTCCATAGTAATTTAATTCAACGCAATTTGAAAAACACTTGGTAAAAATATGTAGTTTGGTCATAATACAGGGTGCGGCATGAAAACTTCTTTATTTAAAATGCGTGCCCTGAAGCGACAGTTATTCCAATAAGAGGTTTAATGACGATCATGTAGTGGACAGTTTATAAATTAGGAATTCTCGATCTCATTTCTCAAATTTCTCGCGAATTCTCGAGAAATTTTTATAAACAATAATTATTACATAATTTTATAATGTTGTTTTTAAATAACCCTTTTGGGGCATTCTAGCTCTATTTTAAGATTAAAAAATCCAATGAAATGCATTTTGGTAGAAACCCACTCATATGCAGTGCATCGTTTTAAAATGGATGCGGTTGTATTTGTCAAAAATATTCATACAAATTTTATTTTTTTCATTTGAAATTTCTCGAGGAATAAAAAAAAATTGCATACTTCTCGAGAAATTCTCGAGAAGAAAACACTACTTTAAATGTCTCTCTATAACATGGGGAAAATAATTTAACTGATATCTCATATATTCTTTTTATTATTCATTTTTAAATAAGGTAGTTTCCCTGCCGCACTCTGCACTTTCAAGTTCAAAAATCAATTCAAGTTTGTCAATGACCAATTTAAGAATTATTCAAACTCCTCTGGAATTACATCTTTCAAAATGTGCCAAAATGATCTAATTTTCTGGATCTGAAAATCCTCTCCCACCTAAAATTCCTCTTCAAATAAATCTATCCTAACTCAAGCATATGTGAAACATAATAAAAAACTATCAAACTGATGAATATTTTACGCAAGGAGCAATATTTCATAATATTCAAATTTGATTGTAGATTTATCTTTAGATATATTTTGCTTAAATGCCAAAATACTTTCACAATTTCTAAAAGATAAATTCGAAATTTTAAAAAAAAGCAATTTCAAGCGTAATTCCAATGACTCGCCGATGAGTCGCTATGTTTTTTTTCATAGAAAAAATTCTAATGCTAGAAACATATATGAGTGAATCCAAAACTCTAAAACACTCTACCCTCCTATAGCGTCCACTTTGTTTAGGGCCCTCTCGCGCGTGTTATTTACTTATTAATAAACTAAACACGTATAAATTTTGTATAGGTGTTTAACTTTCTATAGCGTGGTTCTCAACTCGTCGCTATAGAAGAGTTGACTGTATTTTCAAATAAATTCAACAAAGATCATCAAGGCTGCCCATTGAATGATCTTTATCTATTAGCATAAAAATAGAGACAAACACATTTTTTAGTCACAATATCAATAATTAGTTTATGGATTAAAAGACAATTAAAGACCGGAATTGCTCAAAGATCGATGCATTAACGTCATCCTGTTGCATAATTACTTCTCAGTATAATTTGCCGATAGATCTCTTATTGATGATGATTGCTGTCCTCAATTTGCGCGCTTTTAATCAAGTCCATCCTTCTTTTTCCTATGATTTTAAATTACATCCGATTGTAAAAGTTTATTGACATCGCTGAAGATCCTTCTGAGGAGTTAAGTAATCGGAATGCGAATTACAACAATCATCTGGCTGTTTGCTCGCCGTTGGGCGAGGATGACTTCTCACATGTCAAATATTTACAATGCTCGATCTTCAATATTTTCTATTGGATTTTTTCAGCCCATGGCGAACTTCAACATGAACCGGTTCCTTGGACAATGGCACGAAGCTGAGAGGTACTTCACAGTGACTGAACTGGGGAGTCGCTGCGTCACTACCACTTATGAGAAGATGCCCGATGGCCGCGTCTGGGTCTCCAACGAGATCAAAAATGCATTGTTAGTATTATAATTATTTGTCATTAAGCGATTATGATCGGACATTATAATGGCTATTAGGACGTATCACATGAACGTTCGGAATTCGTGGAGCGAGCTTAACACTGTTGATATTATCAGGCCCCATAATAGCATTTCAAATAGAATCACTTTTATTATCACGCTGAGTTTTAAATACATAATTGATTTGTGTGGCTTTCTACTATTGTACGTGTAGTGGTGTCTTTACAGCACGATCAAGAGTGTATGATGAGACGCAAGACACCCGTCTCTGTCTCCAATTCACTAATCTTCGCACTCAATGTGCAAGAATGCTCTTTCTGTATAACTCGAGTTCGAACGCACATATGCGCGATTACTCGCCAACGGGTTAAAACGCCATAACTTTCACAAAATATGATTTTTTTTCAATCTAAATAATCCTTAGCATCAATACCTTTATAACAGCTTCCTTTGATTTTAAGAGGGAATATTATATTAAGCCTTTATTTGTCCAACTTTAATTTTGGTGAAAGAACTAGAGATTCACCAATACTTGACCACTCTCCAGATCTTTTACTGCTGTCATATAAAATCTATTTTTTATCACAAGCAGAGAAGCGATTTAAAATAGAGGCTATCACATCTACAAGCTGTTTTTCTAGCTTTTTAATCTTTGATCGTTATCTGTCAACTAATTTTTGAAGATGTTTAAAGTATACTATTTAATTTTTAGCACTGGTGTTAAACGAGTGATTGATGGACAACTCCAAGTTGTGGGAAGAGATGGAGAAGGAAAGCTATCAGTAAAATATACTTCTCTTCCAGTGCCATATGAAACTCAATATACGGTATTGGATACCGATTATGATAATTATGCTGTTATGTGGTCTTGCAGTGGTGTTGGTCCAGTTCATACACGTTAGTATTTAATAAATTTACTATTTATTTATATTTATTTTTCCTGAAATTAATACAAATTAATGGTATTTATAGAAAATGCTTGGGTATTGACAAGAGAAAGATTAGCACCTGGTTTAGTTCTTCAACGCGCATATGGAGTTTTGGATAAATATAAGATTTCAAGGGCATTCTTTGTCAAAACCAACCAAGAAGACTGTACCATTCAACCAGCACCAATTGAAGCCGTTGATCCAACTCCAGCAACGAATCCAGAAAAAGATGAAGATAAAGACAGCAAAGACAAGGACAAGCAAAAGAAGAAAAATAGTATCCATGGCAAAAATGTTGAATCTGTCGATGATGAGGTTGTAAAAATACCTTTATTATTCAATTTAAACGTATGAAATTTGGATATAGATGTAATTGTTTTTGTTTATTTTTTTAGATAAAGGGAAAGAATATCGATCCTTTGCCTTCTGCTCCAATAAATACTCCCCTTTCAGTCGCAGAATTGATTCAGTCGAGCGCTGAAATACAAAAAGCAGCTGATCATCATGAAAATGAGCCAAAGAAGCCTGAACCTGAACCAGAAAAACCCATCGAAGAAATTGAAAAACTTCCCCAAGAAGACATTCAAATTTCCCCAGAACCACAAAATGTAGCAAGCGAACCCGAAAAAATTGCAAGCGAACCAGAGAAGGTGGAAGAAATACCACAAAATACCGAACCAATAAACGATGCACCAGAACCGCAGCAGCCAATTCCTAAGCCCGTAATTCTTCCGGCAGAAATCGAAGAAAGTCCAGCCGTTGTGCCCGAAAATACTAAACAGGAGTTAAAGAAAACCGACTCGAAAAAAGTCGACAAATACATCGAGCACAAGGAAAACATCGTTGCAGAAATCAGCAATGCCGATCCTTAAATTTGATATTTGATATTCAAATAGCAATAAGTAGAAACATAAGAATTTCTTTTTCGGTCTCCCCATTGCGCATCCCAATGGAGCATATCGATATTGCGGGATCGAAAAGTCACAGTGCCAAATAATATTTCCAGAATATTAAAATTAATTCTAAATTGTATAAAATCATAGTTAATGTGTGTATTTAAAAGTATTACGAATCTTGAATACAATATGTGATCAAATCCATTTAGTTTCATTTGAAAGAATGGAGAATTTATTTACATTTACCAAAATGCCATGAATTTCATTATCCCTAATACTGTTCATCTCATGTCTTCCAGGAAGATCTTAAACATTTCATTAAAACGTTATTACATCAATATATCATCCTTCAATAACACAATTTAATTTGTACGTAGGGCAAAACTCCCTCCCTAATTTTAAAAGTTAATAACTAACGGATGACTAGTAGATATTAAACAAAATTCATTTCTGTTATACAAATAACCATAAATGAGAGATTTAGTTTTAATTATTTTAACGAAATATTGCTTTAGGAATTGCTAGGTGATTTAGGAAGTTTTCTAATTATATTTTGAATTTATGATAATTAAAATATTGGTCTGGGGAGGGGGGGGAGGGCTTTAACCAAATTATGGCACAATAACTGCTTTTAATTAAGATAATAAGTGAGTGATATGTGAAAATCTGTTTTATCTGATTTGCTAATTATGATTAAACAATTTTTGGATGACAACCACCTTGAAGCTCAAGCAATACTTATTTTTCTCCACAAAAAAGAAAAAAATATGGAGGTAGTATTGTCATACTTCGTATAAGAAATTAATGTGACTAAAAATTGTTCTATAAAACAATTTTCATAATTAATCATTCGTTATGATAAGAATCCAAACACTTAGTGAATGCGTCTTAAATTAAATTTTGTTGAATTCAAAATAATTGAGCAATAATTTTGTTATTAACTAGCGAGTACCCGGCATACGTTGCAATACCCGACACAAAGGTACCTCTTTTCGATGTTTCGAGTCTCCTGTCGGACTCATGGACGCGGAACGACTGCACGCTGTTGCTACATGTCGTGGTGGATTTATATTTCGGAAAAGAATTATAAGGATGCCAATTATCAATGTTAAAATGTACAATTTAAATATAATTTTTAATATTGAACGATGAACTAACTCTTCTTTTTTGCCGATAGTGATTTCGTCCCTAATAAGTTTTGTAAACCATGATATCACCGATTATTGTGATGAATCTTGGAGTTTGTTTTGTTATTCTTTAATTTCTTCTGCGTGAGGATGGCTCCAAGTTATTTGAACTCTTGAATTCTTACAATTGGGTATTGCAAAGCATCCCGGGTACTCGTTTTAAAAGAATACATTAATTATTTATTATTTATTTTTAACATAAACACGCAATTATAAACGATGTGATGGAGGCCAAACATAGAATTTAAAAGTGACTCGAATATGTTTTCGATGTGTTGCTTTTGTCGCCAAACGAAATGATTTAAGGAGTCATCTCACTTTGACGGCCTAAAAATAGGGAATTTTTAACAATTTTTTTCTCAGTAAATACATCATATAATGAAATTAATCTTTTTGAGATTTATTATGGCACTCTTATATAGTACTAAAAAATAAATTCGTAATTTAAAAAAATGTGTATTATATCGTTTTTAAAACATCAAAATGACATGTCAAAAAAGATGCAAGTCCAAGGTGTGGAACAATTTTTTCATTCAAGCTTACATGAAACAAAAAATCAAAAAGATTCTTAATCTGCAAGCATGTCGCTATTGCAGTAGCGTTAATGAATAGTTTTTGTTTAAAAGTAAAAAAAATGGCGCTGGTTTGAAAACAAGTTTGGAAAAAAACACCTTTTTTGGGGATATTTTTTAATATAAAATCTAAGATAAAATGAACATTTTGAACTGGTTCTGCAAACTGTCATAGCCATACATATTTAAAATAAGCTCGTAAAATTTCAGTCCAAATCAGCGACTTGGTTTTTCAAAATTCTTTCCACAACACATGCAAAAATGTCGTTTCGAGAAAAACGCGTTAAAGTTTTAAGTACCATTATTTTTTAAAAAGGGAAATATACTACTAATCAGCGATTCCAGCTTCATAAAAAAATTCTTCAGCTACCTCAACCTCTTCTTTTTTGACTGATTTGGTGTATCTGTGAACTGTTCTAGCTTATTTAGAAGATTCGGAGCCTTGGCGGTTGGCAAGGCGTATACGTTCTTCGTTGCGCGTCTCCACAAATCGAAATGCATCTTTTTATCCATTATCTTTAAAATAGGTTTAAACGCTTCGTTTAAAGTGCAGGCTGCAGTATATGTCGCGATTTCTAGTATTTTTTTGCCATAAACATATATTTCGGTACCAGAGTGTTATTAACGACTTATTGAATGATTTGTATGACACGTAGCATATCGTTTGAAAGGGTATACATTTTTTTTAATAAAAAAATATTTATTATGTGTGTATGTGTATATTAATCTACACAAATAAAAATTATTCATACTTTCCTTGTTTTTCCCTGTCAATTATGATTATTTTCCAATATCCGGATTTTCGTTATCCGGACCACTTTCATCCCCAATTAGTCCGGATAATCGAAGTTCTACTGTATAACAATTCCTTGGAGATCGTTGGTTGTTGAGAACCACTTTAAAATTAATTTCTAATTTAAACATTAAAATGTGTGAGGATTAATGAAAAAATAACATAATGGCATTAGAACTTTGTTCGTCGATGATTGCTGACGAGTAAAAAACATTTTGTAACATATATATAACATCAAAAATTACACAACAATTGCAGTACAACAAGCAAACGCGGAAGTGAGCTTATTGATATAATATCTGTTATCCTCAGGTAATTTATTCAATACTTATTTATCCTTTTTAATTGAAATTCTAAGACACCGATGAAGTATTCAGTTTGTATAAATCTATTAAGAAGCTCAGTATTTATTGTTTTCTCTAAGATATCATCTATAATATCGATTCAATCATTTTACTTAAACATAAATAAGCAATTTCCATCAGTATTTTTGGAAAAGACAATATTTATGCATGTTCTCAAACGAATTGCAGGTTTTTAGAAGAAAATAATATGCATCGATTCATTTTTGTCTTGGCCGTGCTTGTGGCTGTAGTCCAAGCTCAGAAAATAGGCTTCGGTGGATGTCCAGCAGTCAATCCAAAAACTTCTTTCGCGGCGAGCTCAGTTAGTATAGACATTTTCTAAATCATAAAATATTACTGTATAAACATTATAACAGAGTTTTTAAGATTTATGCGAGTCACGTTTATGTGTTTATTATTTGAAATCGAACGGATATCTGATCTTGTTGAAATCCTCTTGGAAATCCACCTAATAATGCGGAAAAACTCGACTTCCATATACAAAAGCGGCATGCAGCAGGGAAACCACCTTATTTTAAAAATTAATAACGCAAATTTTTTTCAAAATATATGCTTAGTATTTTTTTATTTTACAGAGAAATATCTAAAGTTTTTATTTGTTATTTAAAAAAAAATATCATCACGGTGGCATGTGGTTGAACCAGGGTTTTTGAACAGTCGGTGTAATCTAGGATTTTCAGTTATTCCCACCAAAAATCACAGGGGGCTTAATCGGGTAGGCGCGCCGCCCACTGAAGATCGCCCCGCAAAGAGATGAAGCGTCCAAGGAAGTCTCTTCTCATCCCTCCACATCCATTTCTTCAAGTTTTGGTAAAAAAAATAAACTCCTCAATCAGAGAGATCCTCATCATGCGGATGCATCAGGAGATCGTAAAATTGACTGCCTAGCTTGCTCAATGTTTTCGCGAGACATTGAATTACGAATCATGGCGATGAATTTAATCATCGCTACACAACTTAAAAAGTACGCCTCTAAGGCGAAGGCGTGCTCCTCCTTCCTCCACAGCATGGTCATTATTAAACCTACATGACAAAAACATAAGATCTTGTTACTTTGAATGAGTGCCATCCCATTCTTCTCAAAGTAATTGTTGAAATTTCCCTGTCGCACACTGTACTTCCGACACTAGCAATAAACACGATCTTTGAGAAGAAAAAAAAGAAGAAGGCTCACAAGGATTATCACTAAGACGATGGCAGCAGTCATTTCGGAACCATGGGTTTATCTTGCTGCTAGACATATTGGAAATAAGTACATTTTTAATTTGTCTCTAAAATTATAACTAACGTGATCGGATGCTCATTTGATTTCAGTTCCAAGGACTATGGTTCGTCTACTCCAAAGACCACACTAGAGCCGAAGGTGCCGATAATTGCTACGTTGGCGCCTACTTTTTTAATGCAACTGGAGTATCCTTCGAAAAGCATATCCTGGCGAAGAAGTGAGTTTTTTTCGAATATTGAATTACGAATCTAGTTAAATTTCATCATAACCACTGTCTGTATACATTATAGCGGATCTTTAGTAGAGTCAATACCAGCAACCGGAGCATACAAACAAGACAGTACAGTCGGAGCATTCGATCTTGTGTTCCCTAATGGACAAGCTCCTGGACCCGTTCCATATTATGTCATCGACACCGACTACAAATATTGGGCTGTCACATACATTTGCGTCGACTATGGAATAATCCACTTCGGTAAGAAAATGTAACATATTCACCAATTTATCAACTAGAACAATGTCAAGCCATATTTCTATTTGCAGATGTATTGTACATCCTGCGTAGATTATATGTCGACATAGCGAGCAACCCTGCTCCATTTGCTGCTATTGATGCTCAAAATCTGGATCGATCTCAAATGAAAATCGCTGATGAGGGCTGTCGTCATTTGGCTTGATCAAATTTATCTTCAAATCTGTTCTAAAATGGAAAATTGCATGCATAATGGTTCACCGATTAAGATTTCTGTAACACTGCTTGCACCTATAATTATGATGTGTTTTTTTTTTAAATTAAAGTATAGTTAGTATTGCATTTAAATCTTTAATTATTCAACATATCCTTTAGAATAAAATCCATATCCAATTTTCCAATTCAAAGATATTCGATTAATGTGAAGGATTATCTCACATCTTTAAGAACTTATGAATTCCATTACAAGAATCTAAGTCAGCGGTTCTTAAATTGGGGTGCGCGAAAATGTAAAAAAAACATTTGTCTATATTTGAAATAGAAAATTTCGTGGAATTGCCATGCGACACGTTTTTGAAGCTACGATTCAACAAATCTGAACTCACACTGAACTTAGTACTTTCTGTTAATTCTCAGATCTGATTATTCAGCACCTGCAAATAAATTTTTTCTTGCCAACAATAAATAGTACTCGCATAAATAAAGTTTTTTGATAAAAATAATCTATTTATTCATATACATATAAAATTTCAGTCCAATCGACGACTTGATTTTTCAAAATTCTTTCCACACCACATGCAAAAATGTCGTTTCGAGAAAAACGCGTTTAAAGCCACAAAATTGTTGAAAAGGGAAATATACTACTAATCAGCGATTCCAGCTTCATAAAAAAAAATTCAGCTACCTCATCCTCTTCTTTTTTGGCTGATTTGACGTATCTGTGAACTGCTCTAGCTTATTTAGAAGATTCGGAGCCTTGTCGGTTGGCAAGGCGTAAACGTTCTTAGTTGCGCGTTTCCATGAATCGCAATGCATCTTTTTATCCATTATTTTTAAAACAGGTTTAAATGCTTCGTTAAAAATGCAAGCTGTGGTATATGTTGCGATTTCTAGTATTTTTTTGCCATAAAAAATACATTTTGGTACCAGAGACCATACGTTCTCGTTGAAACGAGCCAATGCATCTTTCCTATAAATTATCAGACGTTAGTTCTTCATAAATGGCTCTTAAGATTTGCTGAACATCCTCTGTGATAAAGGGAGGTTGTTTGTACAAATATAACGATCTTATAGTTGCACGTTTTCGCAATTCGCACCAAGAATCTGTGCCTTCCGGCCAGTGTGACTGCTGAGGGACTTCGTCAGTAGAAACTTTGTGATAATATGTGGTCTATATAGCATTTCTCATATTTTTAATGAACAAAGATGTAGGCGGATAGCTAAACCATAATAATTAGATCTTTTTTTATATAATTTATTAGCAAGCTATTCGGTTTTCGAAGTACTTCATACAGAGTTCTTCATACAGAAAGGTCTCTAATAGGAACCTCTGGCCTACAAACAAAAGCAGGTACAGGTCCCAGAACCGCTGGGGTGCAATCCGGATGGAGTGGTTGTTTCGAGCGCATTACGCGAATTACGCGTTTTAACTGTAAAACATTGAAATAATCCGAATTTCTTCACCAAAACTATGGGCGACTTCCTTACATGAATTACATTTGGTTAAAATGTTTTATATCAGAGCTTGGTTTTGCAAAATACATAAGAAAACTGGTCTTTTGAAGATAGAAAACCTGATTTACAATAGTCAGACTGTCAAGCAACATATTCAGATTTAACGCTTTCGCGCGCGGTATCGTAATTTTAATTGGTTTCGTGAATCCGATTGCCAACAATATTCATGAATACCGATTAGTGCTTATAAGCAATCGCCAAAACAAACAATGAGTCAGATATTCTGTTTCGTGTTTGCCTCTTGACTTCACTAATCGTTGTTATTGATAACATTCCAGCGATAAGACCGAAGTTTTATCGCCGTCGAACCATTCATCATTAAATTAATTGATCCACACGTTTTTTTTAATATGTTCTTTACACTTTTCAGTGATTTTCAACCATTGTATTTTCTTTAATAATAAAACTATTTAAACCATCGCTAATACACACAATGAATCGTTTTGTCTCGTGTTATTGTATTAGAGTAACGGGAGTCGAAACACACAAGCAGAGCAGGATTTTTTGGGCAGGTTTGGCATCTCCATGAAGTCTCAGTGCGTTTATTATTTTTTGAACACCACCTGCAGCGCAAATAACATATTTTCTTTTTATAATTTTTTGGAATAGGATTTATTGCCTATTGTTGGAGTAGGTGTGACAGTTACCAATTCTCTACCATCTGTTATATGGGCAATACCTAATAAGGATTCTATTAAATTGTCTCTAAATTGTAGAAAACTTATCACCTTTTCCATTTTAATGCGGTATAAAATCCACGCATTAAATACTGACATGTCTAACAAATGGAATATATTTTTTTTATACCACCGAATTGTTTTTCGGGGGCAAGAATAATATGCTATGAGTTGGCCTGACCTGTCAACACCACCCATAAATTTATTGTATTCCACAACTTCAATGGGCTTTATTTTTATGATTCCATATCTGTTAGTTTTTTCGATGAGCTGAGGGTGATATTTGGTTGTAATGCTTAATACGTCTCTAGTATCGTGCCATTTTGAAATATATATATTATTTTTTCTTAACCATATGTGTTCTCCCTTTTTAACCTTCTTCTTTGTTATTTCTGCTGGATTTCCTCTTCTATTTGCACGTAATATCCCTGTTGTATGCGTCCTTTTTTCTAATAGTTTAGTAGATAATGAAATGTTATTAAAAAAAATGTCCATAAAAACATGATGACCCTTGTGGAGAAATGGATTCATCAATTTAAGTACAATCATCAATCAAAGGCATCAATTTTAGTTCCTCTAGGTTCGTTATCCAATAACCTTCCTCTATAGATTTCTAGATTATGGATGTATCCATTTGGGGAACATAATTTATAAAATTTGATGCCATACTTAGCTTTCTTCCCTTTCGTGTATTGCCGTAACCACAGTCACCCTCGATGAAGAAGAAGAGATTCATCTAAAGAAATTTCTTCCGATGGAGAATATATATTTTGAAAATTCGAAACAACGATGTTAACAAGTGAGCTTATTTTTGACATCCTGTCATTGTTATTTATCGTGCAATTTAAACATCTCAATATTTTTTCGAATCTTCTACTCGACATAATATAAGAAAATATTGGATGATAATACAATGAAGCTCGTGAAAACATTTTTCTTAGTGTTGGAAAGCCTATATGCCCACCGAGCAGACACAGTCCAAAAATTTTTTCCAATTCCATATAATTTATTTCATTGAATTTGGTCACCATGCAGTATCTTGTTTTTGGTAAATTGTTTTTCGACAACTTTTTTCCATAAGCATTCGTACATTTTATCAACAATTTCTTAACTTCCCCAGTCCAAATACTTGTAAAAAATTCTATAGGTGTATCTCCAATATCTTTTTTTTATTCCTGAAGATGTAGAATCAAAACCAAAATCTGGTATGAGAATATTTGACCGGACCGAGACCGAGAGCGAGATCGAACCGTTACCGGCACCATGGTGTTGATCGGGCCTTATGATCCGCGAAAAAAAATTGTATTTACGTAAAAATATTTTGGGAATAAACATGATTTTATGTGATTTTGCCGAAATTGGTAATCCGAAACGTAAGTACATAATACTTTTACGTGGGCGATGTTCATAATATGTATCTACTCGTATCTAATATCATATCTATCGTATCTAATCATAATATGTATCTAAGTCGGTGCATCACAAAAATGGAATTATTAACCAAAATTAATTTATCTTACTCGGAAAAGTTTGGGAGTGTTTGATCCATGTTTTGTAAATGGTTTGTTATTGTGTCCCTGAAGGCGGCAGGCATAGGACTAGTCCGGCGCGAGAGGTTTAGGTTGAGCGAGGTTTATTTGCACTCATGTGCTGCAGCGACGAAGGGATTGACGATATTTGCGTCGGAAAGCGTTAAATACAAATTTAATTAAAAAAATCCAACTTTATTGCATTGCTATAAGATATTCTGTATTTTTTGTAAATTAATAGTTAAATAAATTTTAAATTGGTCTATGAGACATCTATACGTTGTTGCACATCATTATGTGGTCATCATAATCTAAAATACATAAATGATTTGCACAACTCTGCCTAAAGATGGCATTCATTCCATCATAAGATTGCAAAAAATCGAATCCACACAATCAGAATTTGCTCGACAAATATTACAAAATATCGATATCTCATATTCGTCAGTTGAACAAATATGCTAAAGGCGTGTAGCGAATTTGGCCCTGTAAAAGATAATAAAATAATGACGATTTCAAGCCAAATTTGCAGATAAATTGCTTCATATTCGGATCCGCTCTACCAGAGGACGATAGGCGTCATGAATCCGAAGGCTTTGCAGGTGAATTTGCCAGATATTTATCATTAAATGACCCTGGCTTGTGAGTTTTACGTAATTTTAATTTCCTGCAGACGCGTTACAATGTGACTGACCAGTCGAATGTTGATCACCTCGCAGCTCAGTCCTATTGATGTACAGTATAACGTCCATAGAAAAACAAAGCCTTATATAATTCGGATTTGATCTAGTTGTATTGTGTAATAAATATTTGCAAAATTTAATTGCTTGGACCACGTAATAGATCCAAGCAACAAATTTAATCCATCAACGGTTGCTGTGTTCATCAACAGGATTTCGATCCATATCGCAAAAGGTCGGTTTTATTATCATACATGCATGCATTGATTTAAATTTAGCAGTTTTAATGTTAACAAACAGGTTTTCATCATTTTATCTTGTGTAATCGTATCTAGGTACGACATCTGTTGCATCTTGCAATGACCACATTAAATCCTTAAAAATGTCATTTTATCAAGTCTATAATCATATAATTTAAATTTTGTCCTATGCCCTTATAGATTCCATCATGAAGGCAATATTATTGCTCTTGGCGTCAATAGCAGCAATTGTTGAAGCACAAGTGCCCTCTTTTGGTCCATGTCCACGTGTATCCGTTGTGCAAAATTTCACACCGTCTAGAGTGAGTATTGTCATGGAAAATATTACGTAAATAGGAAAGATGACCATGATTTTTAGGATGATTTGCGCACTTGAAATAACCACTTTAAAAAAACTGCTAGTCTTATATAATAAGTGGAAATCATTGATAAAAGCCAATTCATGGTCGCTCGAAATAAACTTATGTGCTAACACGTTACGGTTCGGAGGATACGTTATTTGCATGTTTGCATGATCAAATTTTAAATCAAATTTAATATATTTGTGTTAAATGATTAGACAGAGAATTTTTTTGGTGGTTAGGGAGGTCTTTTGCTATATTTCATACATAAATCCTATGTCTTAAGTGTCAGGGTTGTCGAAATAAAATTAAAAAATAAAGATAATACCCGACCTAATAAAGAAAAAATACCCTGTTTATAGTGAGAACCGTAGAGCCCCTCAAAATAGTCATCAACTGCTGATTTTTTCAAGTTTGGAAAAATAAAATAATGCGATGAGGTTAAATCTGTTGAATAGGGTGCATGAGGAAGCAATTCATACTTTAACTCATTGATTTTGGCCACCGAGATATCGGATGTGGGAATTGGTGTTTTTTTTTTGTTTTGATGAAACGACATTTTATTTTAAGCTAAATGCGGCCGTTTTTTCTTGGTTTTATCACTCAAACGTTTGTAATAAGTTCGCATGACGATGATTATTTTTCTTTTTTGAAGATTGTTTTAACTGTTTCTTTGTCTTAGATGTGAAGCGATGGACCCATGTTTCATCCATGGTTATAAATCGACGCAAAAAATCGGTTTTATTGCTGTGAAACATCGCTAAACAATCGATTGAAATATCCTTACGACGCTGTTTTTGTTACGTTACGAGCAAACGCGGCATCCATCTTGCGCACAGCTTTCTCATGTCCAAATTTTCAGTCAATGTGCGATATGCAGCACTTTTTTAAATGCTTACCAAGTCAGTCGACGTTCATCCAATATCATTTTGTGGATTTTCTTCATCAATTCTGGTGTGGTCACTTCATTTGGTTGACCATTGTGATGTTCGTCTTAGCAGCTCTCTGCCATGTTAATATTTTACCGCAGATTATGATAGCTTTGATATTGATTAGACAGAGACCTTTCAAATAAAAGTATTGTATCACATAACGATAAGCAAATTCTTCCATGTTTACAAGTTCACTGAGAATGTTCACTGTTGATGGTTGACATGGATCAGAGATAGAAAATCGCATCCATATTGTAGACATTTTACTGCAGATCTTGGATGATCCATTAAAACTCAGGGTCATCGCACAAAACCAGCGAAAATTATTTTTCTCAGAAAGAATACGCTCAGCGAATGACTTCTTTATTCAAGAAACTTGTACCCATGGACTTCTCCATTAGAAATATTTTGGAGGTCAAAGCGTCTACTAAAAAGCAGTAAATTGTGGACAGTTCGAAGGTAAAATTTTAATGAGCGTATGATAATTTCATCAGCAGATTCAATACCATCATTTGGTATAAAGATGAGTATTTTAGACAGTCATATAAAATTCATAAAATATTTTACATTTATGACGATCGAAATTGGTGGCATTTGGTCTGGTGGTTGCTGCATTTAAAAAATTATATTTGCCTTTTTTATAAATACCATAAAATACGATCATCAGCAAAAGCTGGATGCTTATTGAAGCTGCATGAATTTTTGCATTGATGTACCGCAATGAACGTAGCGTACCGTAAAGTGTTATTTATGTAAAAAAAAGTCACTTTATATTAGCACAACCGAACAACCAAACAAACATATAATTTGGCACAAAGCTGTAAAAAATCCAAATTATTTGTTTTTGAATATTTTTATCTATGCTGTATTAATCATTAGCCTGTTTGCCTTTCAATTCTAAAATTGATGCATATTATGGTTTATTATCCAAAATTCAAAATAATGACCGATGTTTGAATTGATATATTAATCATTTTCAGTATTTAGGTAAATGGTATGAACAAGAAAAATATTTTGCCATTTTCGAACGAGGTAAGTGCATTACTGCTAAATATGCACAACAACCCAACAATGTAATCAGCGTTTCAAATAGACAACTTGTGTGAGTATATTGATTTTTATACAATGAGAAATATGTTCAATAAGAATTATTAAAAATATTATATTTCAGTGGAAATGAATTTCGAGGTATTCTTGGAACAGCCACATTAGCTGGACCACCAAACGTAGGAAAATTGAATGTCGTTTTCCCATCTGTACCATTCCAACTTCCAGCTCCTTATTGGGTTCTGGATACTGATTATGACAACTTTGCAGTGGTTTATTCATGCAATAACTTCTACTTATTCAATACGAGTATGCATAATGTATATTATAATAGTTAATCTTCGAATATGTCCTGATGAAAATGTGTATTTTCAGAGTTTGCCTGGATATTGACTAGGGAAAAATTCCCATCTTCCGAAATTATGCATAGAGCTTATAGCGTTTTTAAAGCTAATGGAGTACCTCTTCAACCTCTGCTGAAGACAGATCATCAAAATTGTCCGAATTGAATCATATTTTAAAAAATCCATAAATGTTTTATATTTTTATATTGTCAAATGATACACTGTACACTTTTATGGATCAAAATTAAATTAAATTAATAAAGTTGTACATTTTTGTATTGAAGATGTAACAATTTCATAAAAAATATCCAAAGCTTGAAGACCTGACTCCATTTCTTGGCCAAGAGATAAAACAACATCTCTTACCAATTTATACAAATTTATTCTAGGGATGAATTAATTCAAAGATTCTTGGGTGACTATACCCAAAATGCTAACGAATGTTTAACTCGACGGTTTGGAGACTGGTTCCTGTTGTAAAAATCATTGAAATATTAACATACATTGCTACCGGGATATTTAATAACGACTACAGCTTCATTTTGAAGATGATTAATACATTAAATATAATTATTGACACCTACTGTTAAGTCTTTGCTGAAAATACCGATGAAGCGCGGATAAGGAGGTAGAACCGTAGGAGTCTTTCTGAGACAAAAGCAGCTCGTATAACCTGAATACAACAGTTAGTCGAAGATAATCAACTTTTTGAGAAAGCTGAAGATCTATTATACGCACCTGGAATCATTGTTTGATCGGTAAGTCGCTAATATTGATAGTTTTATCGCATTGAAGTTTTAAACGATATTATCTCGAAACTGCATTTTCAAAATGTTCGCCAGTTGTAGCTTAAAAAGTTGACGATCGATCTGACTGCAATTTTGGCATGTTTCTCATTATAATATTATCTAGTCAACTAAGCTAAAGTTTTAAGGTTTTCGCGTAAATAAATTATATTTTTGGGGTAAAAATTATCAAGAAAATGGTAAAAAACATATGAAAGATTAACTAAAAAGCCTACTAAATTTTTATTTTTATACTTTTTTAAATTTTTATAGCTTAGTTAACTGCCTACACATATTAAAAATCTCAAAATATTTTTCCGCCATTTTGTTTTTTGTTTTAAAAAAAAATTATAATAAAATAAACAAGAAGATATTAGGCACATTTTGCTAAATTTACAAAAAAAAAAAATGATGAACTTTGATGAATTTAAAACTTAAACCCTTTAAAATTATTAATATTTTTGATTACTTCCCAGCCCCCCTGATATTGTTTTAATCACTTAATTGTAAGACCATCTAATATTTTTTTAATAAATGAGAGAGACATCTCTGTATTTATTGCACAATATTTTTGATATTATTATCGCTGATACGATGTAATTTTGGCTTATTTTCAAACATTGTCGGTAGAGATATTTTGCAATAATACGAGGGTCATCCAGAAAGTAAGGTTACAACATTTATGTAGTATTGAAAAATGCTCGTATTTAATTGAAATTCACAGGATACTTCACAAATATATAAGACAATTTTGTAGTCGAGGTACCAGCTTTTTTATGCCAGTGTCATAGACCTCCGTTAAGTAACCCAGTTTTCCCAACAATATCACTAAGGAGATTTGAGAAATGTCAGGAAACTCTTTGTGAAGGTCGTCAAGAGTTACACGGTGGTCATTTCGCATTCGTTCTTAAATTTTTTGCACAAGTTCGCCAGAAATCTTTGAACAACCCAACCCACTTCGTAGCATGTTGTCGACTCATCACATCACTATCATATACTTCCACGAGCTTCCCATGTATATTAGTAGTGGTATTTTTCTGCATAGTCACAAAACGGAAGACCTCCCGGATCTCAAACTGACGGGAGATGGCGGGAATGCGCGACGACTTCTCCATTGGAAGAATTTACTGTGACTGAACAAAATGGCCGACAAACACGCGGAGTCAAGCAAACTTATCGTTAAGATTTTCACATACACCCTAGGTGCGCCAACTTTAAAACAAAATAAAATTTCCCGGAGCCTCGTAACATTTCTTTCTGAGTGACTCGTATACGAATCATCGTTTAAATAAAATATATTTTTTGGGTGCATTTGAATGTTTCGTATGCAGTGTTTACGAGAAAATATCGAATGACGTCAGGGAATATTTGCTATTCAAAATGATAATACAAAATGTGCATAAATCAACTAAGTAGTTATTCAAAATTCGGCAACAAAAAAGCAAGACAATACGAAAACAAATAAGCAAAAACTGTGTAGATAATATTTCCACGACAATACCTTTATGATTGCCCCTATAGTCAATGCTGCAACCATAAAAATAAATAAGCTTGCTCCTTTAAAACGGAATATATTTACCCTTTCAAAATAATTTGGATTTACGGTATACAAGCATTTTCCATCTTTTCTGATCGTTCTTTTTGGACACAAAAGAACAAAATGATATGTTAGAAATAAAAAAAGCTCACATGTATCGTACTGTGTCAGTCACCGGTGACTGACACTGATTGTTACCAGTGCACTGGATCTTGTTATGGCCGGAGGTCCTGGTCCTGGATCAATGCCTTCTTGATTTTGTGATTATGCCTTGTGTGGCGAGCAGTTTGTCTAATGTTATACCTTGTGTTGATGTTTGAGTTGTAATAACACATAGAAAATATTAAATAATAAACATGAAACATTAACAATCAACAGGAGAGATAAGACTAATATAATTAAAAGAAGAGATAGAACTGACATAGTAGCAGTAGGGATAGAACTAACATGAAGAAATTTAAGTAGGCTAAAAAATAGTTAATAGACTAATGAACTAATGTTAGTAACAATTAGATTAACGTTTTTAACTGTAAGTCTGATTTTTCTGTTGAAACTACAATTAAGTACGGCTCAGGGTCGCATTATTCAGCTGCTCGAGTATGAGGAGAGACAATATCAATCCATACGAGAAAAATCAGTACCAAATGCATCCCGAAAAGTTACCATTTGGTGCGGATCTTGGTCTGGCGAAATCATCGGTTCGTAATTCTTCCAAAAACGGAATTGGTATTGCCATAACCGTCAACGGTGAGTACAGCAAAATAATGACAAGTAACTTTTTGTCATCTAAACTGGTCGATATGGACATCAACGACTTGTGGTTCCAATAAATTCGGCTAGATTTATACGACAAAGTCATCGAAATATTAGGGTGTCCCATAAGTTTCTTTCGTTTTCATATTGAGAAAAAAACAAACAATAATTTGTATTACATCAAAATTTATTGAATAATATTTGATCCATTCTGTTCTATTACCTTTCTCCGTCCATCCGAAAGCCTTATAATGCATTCTTGCCAAAATTTCCCAGGTTTGTTGGCAAAATATTGATCAAGGTATTATATCATTTTTTGAATTAAAATTTTTATAACGTAAAGAATTTTTCAATGAAAAAAATACATAATAATCTGAAGAGGCAATGTCCGGAGAGTATGGAGGATGAGGTAAAATATCCCAGTCAAATGATAATAATTTATTTCTGACGAGCAAAGACTAAGCTACAGTTAAAGCTTCTGTACCCTTGGTCCAAGATCGTTTACGTTGGATATTCTCATAGAGTATCCAATTTTCATCTCCAGTGACAAGTCTCTTCAAAAACGGTTGGCTATTATATCGTTGGAGAAGAAGATCGCATGTTGAAATACGCTGAAGTTTATTTGAGTCAGTCAGTTCATGAGGAAGCCACACATCTGAACGATTGATGTAGCCCAATTTTGTCAGATGATTATGGATGGATGTTCGTGGAATTTCTAACTTGTTAGCTATTTCGCGAACTGTATATATGGGGTTTTCTTCAACCATGGCTATGATTAGATCTGTGTTCATTTGCGAAAGAAGCTTATGGGATAACCTAATACGTATCAACCGCGGCAGCCATTTTAAAAATGTCATATTTCACACACATTGCCATAAAATATTTATAAGTTTAAAAGCGAAATTTGACCAAACAATTGAAATTCCCCGCAAAATGCGTCTCGATTTTATTGATTCGAATGTGTGGCGTTTTTATAGTGATGTTGAGAAAAAAACACTAACAATATATAAAGCCGTAAATGGCTAGATGCTTATTATTCCTGTCTAGTTCATTGATAAAACATCTTATCGATCAAGACCTTCAAGGTAATTCTCATTTGATTTTTTCTTCTTCTATATTTGGAGGTCTTTTTCTGTCAAAGTATTGAATTTGGAATTGATTTCAGCCGACTAAGCAAAATGAGTCGACTTTTTTATCTGCTGCTTGCTTTCGTGGCTGTGGCACAAGCTCAAAAGTCATATAGTGGTCCTTGCCCAGTTGTGATTCCAATATCCAACTTCTCATTTTCATCAGTGAGTCCATCATCCAGATTAAATCCCGTCAAACAAAATACGACTGTCCTCTAAATTATTGATCTTCTGATTTAGTTCGCAGGAAAATGGTACGAGCAAGAAAGGACGGATAACGTATTCGAACAGAATGGTAAATGTGTCACAACTCAATATGTCGTAAACGATTTGAGCTACAACATGACGTCAAATATGCAACATAATACGTAAGATTTATCTCAAATACACATACATCATTTGAACAAACTTGTACTATAAATATTGCATTTTTACAATCAGAACTCAGGCTTCATCATCGTTCACTGCATTGCTGAAGGCCAGTGGCAATGGAACCGATGGATTGTACACAATGTCCGTCCCCAATAAGCCATCATTCCCGTTAGCCTATAATATTCTGGACACTGACTACAAAAACTATGCCGTCATATATTCTTGCACGAATTTCCAAACTTTCCACATAAGTATGATCTTTGACATCGACATTCATTTACATCGAATTTGTATTGATTTTGACCGATTATTGTATTGTTTTATGCAGGAATGTCGTGGATTTTAACCAGACAAAGATACCCAGGAGATTTGAATGCTGCTTATGCCGCCCTCAAGAAGCAGAATCTCACACAAACGGACAATTTCAAAACTGATCAATTCTGGTGTCCTATTTTCCATTAAATTTTGCCAACTGAAGACACTTTGACGTTTATCCAAGACGAATATTCTTCGAAAATGATATCTGTATATATTAAAAATGCCCTTTAAACTATGAGAAAACATTAATATTCTTCATGCTTAATTTGATTTTCAATCGCATATTTACCCTGTTAGTTTTTTCCCAGTTAAATAAATCCTCAAAAAATAAATTATTCAGAATAATATTAAAGTATTTTATTATTCTACTTAAATACGTACGTAAATTGAGTTGCAAAAAAATGTGCAAAAATAACCAGGAAGACTTTGTACCAAGAATTTTCCATAGCAAAACATTGTTGGAGCAGAATTAATTAATTTTCTTGGAACTAAATTTTATTTTTATCATCCATAAATATACTATTTTTGTTCAATAGCTTAATCCTGTTTATCATATTTTTTACGAATTTTTGATTTTCTCCTATTTCGTTTAGGAAATAGTTTTGCCCAACCTTCGATGGTGTATAAATAAGGGCTATTATCTGATTAGAATATCATCATCATCATCATAGCGCAGCCACTAACAGTCCACTACAGAACTATGGGCCTCTTCAATATCCATTCATAGGAAAGGGGTTACATCCATTTCGTCTGTAGATTAGAATATAATCTTAAGTATTTTTTAAATTGTATTGGCAGTACAAATCTAAATAAATCTATTTTTAATGAGAGCATTTAGAAATCGTCGTTGAAATATCAACATTCAATTGAAAAACTAAGTCTTTCTATGCCCTGATGCCGCGCAATAATAAAATCGTAATAAGATATTGAGGGCCAAAAGGTTCCAAGGGACCCCAAATTTAAATTGCACCAAAGATTTACCAAGTGCTAACTTCACCATTGGATCCGCGACGTAAGGTCTGACTAGTGAAGATGGCGATGAACAGAGCCGTAACGAATATATTATATAGTATATTTAAAAATAATATATGAAGATAGTTCCAAAAGTACCCGACCTAACGTATAAATGGCGGTTGTTTGTGTTTAGGTGACCAAGCCAGAAATGGCGAAGAAACCCCACGAAATGATATCGGATGACCGTCGATTGAAAGTGCGTAAATTAGCAGACATGGCAGGCATTTCAAAAAGTGCTGTAAATAGCATATTAATTTAAAGTTTATACACAAGAAAGCTGTGCGCAAGATGAGTGCCGCGTTTGCTCACATGGAACAAAAACGTCGTGCGGATGTTTCAAGCGATTATTTGGTGTTGTTTCACAGCAATGCTGCTGAGTTTTTGCGTCAGTTCATAACCATGGGTGAAACATGACTTCATCACTTCACACCTGAGACAATTGATTGGTCCCGCTGTTCGAGAGCCCGCTCAACAAAAATGCACAGCAAGGCGCAAAACCTGAATTTAATATCCATGTCCGCAAGAATACTCTCATTCTCAACTTATAGTGGTCACATGCGTTCTAAGCGCAGGAGAGAAAGTAGCTAGATTTTGTAACTTAAAACTAAAAAAAAACTAGTTAAGATAGCGGTATAAATTACTAAGATAGATAAATGTGTAGTTTTTATGGGTGAAGGGAAGTCTAGATACGTTCGCGATCTCATTTAGCGCAAGCCACCTATATAAATTGGCATCTGAGGGGGCTTCCGTGATCGTACAGATCATAGAAGGCCCCGGGTACGCATTTGTCCCCGTAAATGCCGCAAAAAGTTTATGTGTTCAACCGGTCCGCTTTTCGGATCGCTGACATGTGCCATTTATATCAACTGGATTTAAATTTCCAACATTCACCCTCGAATTTAACATAATCTTAGACTTTCATATGGATCAGATTAGTTAAATCATCCGTTCAGGAATCCAGCATATCCTTCATTGTGGATTTTGGTTTTCATTTTTCAAGAAATGAGAACTCTCGATTACATTTCTCAAATTTCTCGAGAATTCTCGGGAAATTTAAACAAACACTTGAAGTCAAAATGTATGATTAATATGAATATGAAATCATTCGTATTATTTTCAAAATGACCCTTTAAAAACGTATGTCATCTAAAGTAGAATCAGAAATCCTAGTTCTTCTTTTGCTTAAAAAATCCAATTAACTACGAAATAAATGATTAACACACATCTGTTTTGGGCTTAAAACTACAAACTACACGCATATACAATCAAAATTGATTTTTAAAATTTCGTCAGAAAGGAGAATTCTCCATTTTGTATATTTCTCGAGAAGAAATACTAATCGAAACTATCGATATAATGCTAATAAGTACTATCCATAATCTATCCCCAAAGTTTTTCAGAAAACAGCAACTTTTTTTATCCGCTAGATCAAGTGTTACCAATACAATTCGACATGGCTTTGTGAATTTTTATTCAATCTAGAAAATATATTTGAGGCATTTATATGGCTCAAAAAAAATATTGTTCATATTTCCTCATTTTGTTGTCTGAAACTGCCTCCTAAATTTTGACCTTATTAGATACTAACTTGTCATCGTCACTCTCTGGCCTAAACTGTTACTGATTCGATTCAGGCAATTAAACTTATTTGACTTATATTTAACTTATTAATTAAAATTTATCTTATAAGAATAGCACTCGATGATGTTTATCTTGAGAACATTTTATTTGCAAAAACTATACATTGCTGAATTTGAACAAAGTTCAATGCTAAAAAGGGTTGCACAGTAATTTATAAACAAAGGGACATCTTCTTAGTATTAAAAAATTATTAGTATTTAGGATATCAAAAAATATGGATAAAAGCACAGATAACATTGAAAAAAACAATACATAGAGAAGTAAGCAAAAAATATACAAAAGGGTGACACATACGAAGTATAAAAAAATATTAACAGCAATTAACAATAATATTCTTGCGAAAAATGTCAAAATTATTGTGAGATAAGATAATATCATAATTGTATTATTAAATTTTACAGTATTGACTGTTACCTTTAAGAATAATTCGTATTGAACTCATGCACTAAATAATGTCATAGCAAATAAAATACAAGTCCAGATGATTGAGAAAAAATCACAATGCCAATCAATTTTGACCAAAACTTTACTGAAAATCCAGATTTGAAACTGAAAGAGTAAAAACTGAGACGATTAGTTAAAGCAATCTTTCATATTTAAGTTACATTGATAATAACATGTATGTTACCACAAATGTCTTTTCAATGCGCTATTGCTATAAAATGGCGAATTATACTAATTTATATTTGTCTTTGCACTATGATCAGCTAGAACGAATGGTGGGGTGTATGTGGATTTTATGTAAATTGATTTTATAATGAGAAAAAGTTAAGGAAATAACCATTCAAAATGTATGATAACAAAATAATTTCTTAATACTGATTTTGAAAAACTCAAGATTCAATGTATTCCATGTTTATCAACATAGGGTTTGATGAAATAAAATTTTTATTATTATGTAAAACTTCATCAAATAAAATGGCGGGGATAAAATACATTATACAAATGTGAAAATATAAGGTGCCAAATTCCAAGTTTTAAATATTTTTTGTTATATGACGAGGTAAAAATATTTTAACAAAAACTATCTTTTTGCACAGTATAAAAACCATAAAAAACTCAAAGCAATTATGCGAAAATTATGTGATATGACGTAAATAGAAAAATATTAGCAATCATCGAAGAATATCGATTTTCAACAAAAAAGTACTTCAGATTCTCTTATTTAATAATAAACCAATTAAAAATTAACTCCCTCTCTAAAAATGTATTTTTTTTTACAAAAAAGATAAAAAATACATTGTAAAATACAAAATAGTTATTTGGTGCTCTTATGACTACAGATTAAAAAGTTGTGGCTTTGTTATGATGTTATGATCTGACACCACTGGATTTCTTTGTCTAGGGACGTGTAGAGAATTAATTCATATGACAGATATGCCCACAAACGATATCCTAATTGAAAGAATAATCGCTCTCCTAAGCATAAAAAAAATATTTTCCCAACCCTGACCCTGGCAAACTGGTAACTCTTCAAATTTACCGACTGAATGATTTTTATGACATATAGCATATTGTTGGAAAGGGTATAAACTAGTGTGTTGAGAGTGACTTGAAAGCTCAAAAATAATTTTATTTGAATCAATTGCATAAAATATTGATTTATTTAGATAAAAAACATTGCAAAATATAAAAACAGTTATTTCGTGCTATTACGACGACAGATTAAAAAGTTATCATGATTTAAAGTTTGGGTAATTTTTCAAAATGTCGAAAAAAAAATCTATTTCGACAACCCTGACACAGAGACTACATGTGAAACCTACGAAAAAAATTGTCAGTTCATGTGCAAAATACCCATACAATATATTGATAATGAATTATAAATGCTGATGGACGGGCGTCGGACAAAAAGACTCTCTTCTCTAGGTTACTTTTTATTCAGCACGTGAGAGAGAGATTTGGCTGCGAGAAGGACGTCCTCCCGCAGCCAAGGCCAACCAACGACTTTTCTCGGCGACGGTGCACGCGCAAAAGGCGATCGGTCGGCAATTGCGCATGCAATTTCCCCGCAGTGCCACAAAAGATGGCGCTGTTAAAATAGCACATTGCACCTAAAGAGAGACGGAAGATGTCGCTGTTAATCTGGCGAATTAAATCTCATCACCCACGCTGCACATTTATTAATTAAAACTTATAGGCTATATAATCATAATAAATAATAGAAATCCACATAAATCAATTACATATATTAAAAAAATTCATTATTTTGTTATTAAAATAATGACACACGTGTGTATTGTTAGTAATTACGCGCGAAAAAAAAACCAATATTGTGTGCTATCAACGGTGTTAGGGTTCATTTATTGATATACAAGATTGACCCACACTGCGCGGTCCCAAAAGGAAAGTGCATGTGTGTGGACGATAAGTAATGCACATGCGAATATAGCATTTATGTTAAAGTCAATGTGTGTGATTTGTTCGACAATGAAACACACCATGAATAAAAACTGCAAAAAAATGTTTTCTATTGCTTTTAAATAATGCATAAATCAACTTAAAATTATTATTTTTTTTTTTTAAATATCTACAACTACACTATTCATAGAATTGGAAAAATATGCACGGTAATGTCTTGAATTTATTTTATTTGCAATAAATACACATTGCTAAATTTGAACAACTTTCGGTTCTAAAAAGGGTTATAAAAAAACTTTATAAATAAAGGGACTTCTTCTCAGTATTAAAAAAATATCAGTATCCATGAAATAGAAAAACATGGATAAAAGAACAGAAAATATTGAAATAACAATCACATAAAGAATTAAGCAAATACTGAACAAAACTGATACAAATATAAAATATAAAAAAACATGTGCAAAAATTAATGACAAAGTTTGTAAATAATATGTCAAGCTTAATATAAATAAGAATGCGATCATAATTTTATTATTTTTTACAATTTCCCATGAAGGAACACTAAATAACGGCATGGGATATTCAATTTCGCATAATGAAGGTTCATATTCGAATCTAACCAAGCCACGGAAAATGCCAATACATTTCACGGATATGGAGATCGATTCGAATCTATCCTGATTCTCCGACTCTGAAAGTGTACTAAACGAGGCGATTAGTTAGGGCAATCTCGTGTATAAGTTGTATTGATAACAGTAAGTATATTACCGCTGATTACTGCTGCTTTGTATCGATAAAGCAAAAATGTAAATGTCGATATTTGCTAATTTACATTTGACATTGTACTATGATCGGCCCAAAAGAGTGGTGGGGCACGTATGATTTATTTCTTATTTATATTTAAGGTCAACGGCTAAAGTGAAGCAAGTCAATATCAAAAATTTACAATAAAATAAATGTATCAATATCGATACAAATTGAAAACCTGGATGAATTATTTTAGGCGTTGCATGGGTTTTGAAGCTTCAAAATATCCAAGTACACTGTTTTTATACGGATCTTTTTTGTGCGATTTTGAAGTTATGCGGTTTTAAAAAATAATGGAACCTATCCCTTATTTTTCTATAGAACACAAAGCTTTTTTATGCGAATCCGCATAAAAAAATATATGAGTCTTCCACATTTAGAACATCCAAATGTAAAAATTGCGTTTCTTCCACCCAACACGACATGTTTTAATTTTAGACTGTATAAATAATGTTTCATGTGCGGTATCTCAGATTACTACACACACTTTAAATTCTTGTTGGAAAGCATTTTGGCACGAATGTGTTACAGATGGCGAAATAATAAAAGCTTTGACATTGTAAGTTGAAATCATTACTTTGGCAAATCAACTTGGTGGAGAAGGCTTTGATACTTTTTCTCAAAATGATGTCGATGAATTACCAGAGGTTACTCCCTTGAATGATATTATTGGCTTGATGTTATATGCCAGCAAAGAAACAGAAGACGATATTGAAGTGGAAGAAATTCCTGTCCCCCTTACTGTAAAAAATATATAAGAAACTAGTCAATCTATTTATTATACATGACTCAAATTCTAAACGTGCTTTCAAATTCCAGCACTAGCTTAAGAATTGCATATCTCCATATCACTAACTCTGTAAAAAAATATTGGTTAATCTTCGCAAAGTTTTTTTTTGTGCGATTTTTTGCTACATTTCTTCACATTGATTTGAAGTTATGCGGTTTTTAAAAATAACGGAACCTATTCATCAGTTTTATATATAGTTTAAGCCTCTTTTATGCGGATTTTTTATATGTGACTCCCTGTGGAACGTATCTATCGCATAAAAACAGATCCAAGTAAACTAAGAAAAAATATTAAGATTTTCGGTATGGGGTCTTCTTAGGTCATTGGTGGTCTTCTTAGATTCGTAATAAATGATAGAAATCCAGAACAAAAAATATGTCGATAATTCATTGTTATTTTCCCTGGTTTTTGTTTGATTTAAAAAAAAAACTGTTTTATGCATAAGGTAATCTATAAAATTCCAAAGTTTCCATTTTTTTTAAATCATAGGATGAAGTGCAATTATTAAAACTATTTTTTTACATCGTATAAAAACCGAGAAAACAATACGTACAATACGAAGTCTGGACGACACAGAAAAATTATACGCA
Source organism: Stenopsyche tienmushanensis (assembly GCA_008973525.1). Taxonomy (NCBI): domain Eukaryota; kingdom Metazoa; phylum Arthropoda; class Insecta; order Trichoptera; family Stenopsychidae; genus Stenopsyche; species Stenopsyche tienmushanensis. Next base: position 307,250 of record WACJ01000168.1, on the reverse strand, counting down.
ATCATTTAAAATAATCGATTTTTTAACAAACATTTTTGCAGAGCTTTTCAAATCATAACACAGTTAAAAATAATTGCTCAATTATTTTGAATTTTTCTGTACAATACTATTCATCAACAAAATTAAGGCAGTCGTCTGGGTTAGAGGCCTAAAATGGGTGATTTTCGACATTTTTTCAATAGAGAGATTCTTTTTATAAAGATCTGAAAAGTACAAGCTGATCATTGAATTCGAATGACTTTGAATTGGCGGTAAAAATGGTGTACATAATTATTGTCTGAAATATAAAAATCAAAATGACTTTCAATCCACATCATTTTTTTCTCTATAGACCAAAAAAATCTTTAAAAATAACTACGGCCCAATGGAGATCGTAGAAAGCCCCGGGGATGCGCTTTCCCCCAAAACTTTTGCAAAAAGCCCTAAATGCCCTAAAATTAGAGGGAATGACCGCAAGGTTTCCGTGTCCAACCGGACCGAATTTCGGACCACTGATACATGATTGTATAGATCGTTAAGCTTAAATTTATCGACTTATAATGATTTCGATTTCGGGTGTGTTATTTGTTTACGCAAAGAAATGACCGAATATTGTGTGTTATCGAGAGTGTTTGTTTATTTAACTGCTTGCCGTTCTTCGCTTCGTGTTGAATGAGTCTTTGTCCAATTATCATTTCCTTCTAAAGGAGGAGCAAATGAATCGATTTTTTGTGCATTGTTTATGTAAAGAAATGACCTGATCTTGTATGCTATCAAATGTTTATTTACAATTGAAAACACCTACTCGAAAAATCAAGAGCTTCTAAACCAAAATTACGTAGTTTTATACTTGTCAATGGGGTCAGATCCCTATAAAACTATTAAATAAACTAATGCAAAAACTCGGCCTTTTGATCAAATATCAAAAACAAATTAAACAACGAAGTCGATCCACTTCCGCAGAGATTTTTATTGGTGATAAGAAATGAGTCCTGCTTCCACATAAGATATTTCTTTGCATTGTATGGGATAAGTTCATATTGAACTATTGGAATCTGACTAGATATTTAACCGTTAGTGTGCTAAGATAGGATATATCGTCGATTCACAAACAACGATCGTTATTTGGCCATCGATGACTTCAAAATACTCAGCCACATTTGTAAAAATGTATGTAAGAAAAACCGTCTTAAAATAATTAGCGATGATCCCTTATAAGGATTAGCTAAAAGGAAAACATTTAACTCTAGCAGATTTTGCATTTTTAATTAAACACAGGATTACGCTGAGACAAAAATGAAATTTCAAAAAAATAAATAAATAATGATCCCCATGTGCTCGCTATAACCGATATTATTGGCATTTTATGCGCATTGTATTTTATATGAATTTGATTATTATTCTGAAGTTTATTTTATCATAACGCGTGAAGGATTAAAGAAAAAAAAGAACTGCATATGAACTTTGTACGTCAACAACAGCATGTTATTAAAAAACATTAACGCATTATATATATGCAATGAAATGGACATTATGACAGTTTTATGCTCAATAAGCGAGCGTTGGAAGAGGGTCGCTGTTATCTCCAGGTAATTATGGCATTTTTAAATCATTTTTAATCGAAATTCTAATAACATAATCACCGATGAAATTTTGAATATGTAGAAATTTATCATTTAACGAAAAATATCGACTTCATATTAGTTTACATAGCTTGTATCGTAGCATAAGCTATATTCATCATTACTCAAATGTATATTTGGGTAGTTTGAAACGGTTACTTTTATTGCATTATTCCAAATAAATGGCATATTTTCAGAAAAAATAAAAATCGAAATGCATCGGTACATTTTATTCTTGGCCGTGATTGTGGCTGCAGCCCAAGCACAGAAGATGGTCTTCGGTGGATGCCCAGCAATCAAACCAAAGACTCCCTTCGATATGAACTTGGTAAGTATTCAACATTTTCACATCATAAATTTTATACCATTATAATGTTTAATAAAATATTATAGTTCTCTGGAAAATGGTATGTCCACTACAAATATAATACCACCGTTGAAGACGTCGGAAAATGCTCAACTGGTACCTATATCGTTAATGGAACTGGAACGTATATCTTAAAAACTGTCTTTGACAAGAAGTGAGATTTCTACAATACTGAATTTTATATCTTATGAAATATCATCGTAACTAATTCTTATTTACATTTTAGGACATCTTCTCCAATCATAATACCATCCATCGCAACATACAAAACAAACAGTTCCGTCGGAGCCTTCAACCTTGCCTTCCCTGGAGGGCAAGTCTCTGGATCCATTCCATATTATGTCATTGACACTGACTACACCAATTGGGCTGTCACATACATTTGCGCCGACTATGGAATAGTCAACTTCCGTGAGTAAATTTACTATATTCACCAAATTCTCAACAGGAACAATGTCAAGTCTTATTTCTATTTGCAGAGGTGCTGTACATCCTCCATAGATCTAGATTCGTTTTACCCGGGGCCTTCAATGCTGCAGATGCTGCTATAGATGCTCAAAAATTGGATCGAACAAATATGCCATCAGTGGAACAAAATTGTGGATTCCTTTATTAATTGACTAAATTTGTATCCAAGTCGCTTCCCAAATAACGAATTGCATGACACGAATAAAGGTTAACTGTTTAAGATCACTGTAACAATGTGCACATTTGAATTTTGTTAAATATATAAAAATGAATATTGCACGTAAGCCTTCAATTATTTAACATCGCCTATATTATAGTTTTTAAATAGTTATAAGCCCCTTGATTAATGAGTTCCTTTTAAATTGATGCTATATTCGTATGTCCACCACATATCGTTCCCAGAAATCCATTTTTCTCTCAGGGTGCGCGCAGCGTGAATCAAGCTTGTATATCAATAAATTAACCTTTACACTGTTGATAGCACAAATATTCGATCATTTCTTTACGTAAACATTAATAATCCGCATGTGTGTCTACAGTTTTAGTAACAATATAATGAATTTGTTGAAGCTTAAAATCAATACATTTAGGTCGATGCATACAATCGATACAATAGAGTTTCAAATATATGGAATATAAGAGTACTCGGTGGTAATGCTACCTTCAATATCGAACGAATGACGAGGTAAATGTATGACACAGAGGAGATGGATGTAACCCCTTCCAGTGAATGGATATTGAAGAGGCCCATAATTCTGCAGTGGACTGTTCGTGGCTGCACTATGATGATGATGACTATGATTCTAAGAAAACCACCAACGATCTAACAAGACCGCAAATCTGATGGTTTCTAAACGGATACGGACAAATTCCATTACAATTTAATATTTATTTTGTCCTCATCTGTTAATTATAGATATGACGAATTATAGAAAATACTAAACTAAAAATCGTTCAAATATTATATTCCTTTATACTGCTGATTATTTTATTTAATTAATTGAAGAGATCGAAAATTTACAATTCAAATTTCAAATTTACTTTTCACAATATTTTTAAAAATATTTAAATGTGTAAGGGTACCTTTACAATAACAGACGACAGACAGCGACTGACTGGATTGGATGGTCTTCATATGCGACTCTATTTTCTGTGCTGATGCTATATGGTCTGTTTCGGGTTACCCTGGACTAGCCACACAGAGAATGTCGTCTACTGATCTTTCAGCTTAACGAGAAACGCTACGCGTAGACCTTCCAGGCGCTCACCCTTTTTGATCCGCACCCTCCAGGGCAGGCGAGGTTTTCGCAAGAAGGCCAAATTCAGACCACGTGTACCCGAAGGTGCATTGTAGGAGGAAAGACAAAGGTTATTCTAAATTCAAAGGAAATACTATCGCGGGTTCACTGCCACAACGAATCCAACCTCAGTTTGAAGGGGGCTGCAGCAGATGACGGACTGCAGGCGCTGTCCCTAACCCACAGCATTTGTATCGGTTCGATCATTTGTAATACCTTGCCACGGAGACGAGTCCAATCATACTCCCCTTCCCTATGGTGCCTAGGCTGTTGAGGATAGTGGTGAAGCCTTTGACACAGTTTCCACCAACTACTGTGATCGGCTGTTGCACACACCCCCTTATGGGTACGCAGCATAGGGTAACCTTTTTTTCTATGGGAGTGGAATCTTCGCAAGACCTTGGAATCTCGGGTAGTGTGGGATTCACGATTGATGTTCAATACAATACAATCAATGCGCGCCTACCCACTAAACCACTCCCGTGACTTCCTTCGTCTTTGCGCTGCCCAACCGCCAGGCATTTGCTAGCACAAGACGCTCAGACTCTTAGCCCTCTTTCCGTGTTCCTTGTCCACCCAAAGGGAGCTTCCTCTACTCAAGTGAAGCAGCCTACTGACCCCTCTGCTTTTTTGAAGGCTTCTTTGAAGTCGCTGCACTGGGCGCTTCCACACCGGTGCCGGTTATCCTTCCCTGCGCTCTTGCACGGTTAAAGAATTTTTCAATAAAGTAAATAAATAATAATCTGATGGGGCAATGTTCGGATCTGTCCCAGTCAAATGATAACAATTTATTTCTGACGAGCAAAGACACATGAGGTCTGGCGTTATCGTGATGAAAAACAACGTCTCGTCTGTTTGCTAATTTTGGCCGTTTTCTGGCAATTGCATCCTTAAGATTGTCTATTTGGAAACAATATTTTGTTGAATTGATCGTTTCACCTTGCTGAAGTAGCTCATAATAAATTATCGCCTTCCAGTCCCACCGAATGCAAATCAAAACTTTTTTTTGATGAAGGCCAGGTTTAGCTACAGTTAAAGCTTCTGTACCCTTGGTTCAAAAACCGTTTACGTTGGATATTCTCATAGAGTATCCAACTTTCATCTCCAGTGAAAAGTCCCTTGAAAAAAGGTTGGCTCTTGTGTCGTTGGAGAAGAAGATCGTATGTTGAAATACGCTGAAGTTTATTTGAGTCGGTCAGCTCATGAGAAAGCCTCACATCTGAACGATTGATAAAGCCCAATTTTATCAGATGATTATGGATGGATGTTCGTGGAATTTCTAACTTGTTAGCTATTTTGTGAACAGTATATCGCGGGATTTCTTCAACCATGGCTATGATTAGATCTGTGTTTATTTGCTAAGGAAGCTTATGGGACAACTTAATATAATTGTGATATGTGTAAATTATGGTTTTTCATTGTGCCGGAATTTTTTTTCCTACACTTCCGTAATTTGTTATTGAAAAATTTTGGTTTTTAATTTGTAAATGGTAGTATTAAAAACATAGCATGTATGAAAAATAAAAACAGGCATATTGTGGATTTTTTTATTCGCACTATTTGAATTTTAAATTGCTATCTCATTTATATCAAATTAATTTTACATTATGAGAAACTTTTTTTATATAGGTAGACTTTGAAATGTATATTTTTTTTAATTTTGACTATATAAAGTCGAAAATGTCTAAGAAGAGTACTTGCCACTCAGCATCCTAGCTATTGCAGTCTACTAATTGTCGTAGGTAACTATTCCAATACGCCACTCAAATTTATGCTCGTTATTGATTTAAGCTGCATGTTTAATGTTTTGAAATAAATTTTATATTTTTCAGAAAAAATAAAAATCGAAATGCATCGGTATATTTTATTCTTGGCCGTGATTGTGGCTGCAGCCCAAGCACAGAGGATGGTCTTCGGTGGATGCCCAGCAATCAAACCAAAGACTCCCTTCAATATGAACTTGGTAAGTATTCAACATTTTCACATCATAAATTGTATACCATTATAATGTTTAATAAAAAATTATAGTTCTCTGGAAAATGGTATGTCCACTACAAATATAACACCACCATCGAAGACGTTGGAAAATGCTCAACTGGTACCTATATCGTTAATGGAACTGGAACGTATATCTTAAAAACTGTCATTGACAAGAAGTGAGATTTCTACAATACTGAATTTTATATCTTATAAATATCATCGTAACTAATTCTCATTTACATTTTAGGACATCTTCTCCAATCATAATACCATCCATTGCAACATACAAAACAAACAGTTCCGTCGGAGCCTTCAACCTTGCCTTCCCTGGAGGGCAAGTCTCTGGATCCATTCCATATTATGTCATCGACACTGACTACACCAATTGGGCTGTCACATACATTTGCGCCGACTATGGAATAGTCAACTTCCGTGAGTAAATTTACTATATTCACCAAATTCTCAACAGGAACAATGTCAAGTCTTGTTTTCATTTGCAGAGGTGCTGTACCTTCTCCATAGATCCAAATTCGTTTTACCTGGGGCCTTCAATGCTGCAGATGCTGCTATAGATGCTCAAAAATTGGATCGAACAAATATGCTATCAGTCGAACAAACTTGTGGATTATTTTATTAATTGACCAAATTTGTATCCAAATCTCCTCTCAAATAACGAATTGCATGACACGAATGATTATTCCCAATGTTCTGACCATTTTTCTGTGCTATTAATTTAAATAAATAAAACATAATTGCATTGCCCTACGTCTTTATGAATTAATAAATTCCATTAAATGAAACTAAGCTATTACGATAATTATTCCTAAATATGTTATTATGCTTATTTCAGTAGTAGAAACTTTATTTAACACTAAGCTCACCAAGCAACCATTTTCAGTAAAATTGCTTTATCGTTTATTTTTAAGCAGTTATTCTTAAATAGCTCCGAAGTCACATCATTGAAATATTCTATTCTTAAACAATGATGTTTCCATTAAGATTCATACATAAATTTATATTATAACACTAGTTCCCATCACATTGACGAGCAAAGAAAATAACTATTCGATATTCAATAAATATGCGAAGTATATTTTGAAAAAAGTCAATTTTGATTGTAAAGTTTTCGTAGGAATATTACATAGATAGATCCAATTAAAAATGCACTTTAATCACTCAAAGGAGTACTGAAGACATTATAGCCGATAAAGATCACCGTAGAATGTCTTAGCAGAGCCTTAGAAAATTTGTTTTAACAATTAGAAAATATTGATTCAGAGTTAAGCTAAGCTAAATGAAAGACACTATGTAGAAAAATAAGACACATTTGTATGATGCTAATAAGATGCATTTTTATATTAATATATCACTAATAAATTTGTGTACCTATAGGTAGTCCCGCATTTAAGCGCTTGGAATTGGAACCACGTTATTTAAATATATATACGCCAAGGAAAACCAAATCAAAATAGTTGGCAATGGTTTCATAAAAGGAATTGCTAAAATCCATCTCAAAAATAAATTTAAAAAAATATACATACATATATATATATTAGAGTTTTTCAGATTTACGCGAGTCATATTTAAATTATTTTAATTATTAAAATATTAATAAATAGCCGGGTGTTCGATCGCGTTAAGGTTTTTGGTAAAAAATTAAAAATAAAAAAATAAAAATATCGGATAAGGTAAATTTTTTACCTTATCCGATATTTCGGACCACTCGTCGGGTCCATTTTCAAGGATTGACAATCAATACCCGGCTATTTATTAATATTTTAATAATTAAAATAATTTATATATATGTATATATATATATATATATATATATATATACAGCAAATTTCCGGTTTATATTTGAATCACCCTCGTTTGTTAGCTGGTTATATTTAAAAAAATATTGAGAGTATACTATAGAAGAGAAATATCGGAATATGAAATATTTACGAAATTATAGCCAGTTCAGGTAGGAGCACTTGGAGTTGAGCAACCTTTCATTCATAATACATTTGTTTAAATCTTTTGTATCTTTAGTTTTATTATATGTTCCTAAAAAAAATTAAACAAAATTATCGTTATATTGAAGAAGACCTGACTCCATTTCTTGGCCAAGAGATAAAACAACATCTCTTACCAATTTATAAAGATTTATTCTAGGGATGAATTAATTCAAAGATGCTTGGGTGGCCATACCCAAAATGCTAATGAATGTTTTAACTCGACGGTTTGCCGACTGGCTCCTGGTGTAAAAATAATTGAAATATTAACATACATTGCTACCGGGATATTTAATAACGACTTCAGCTTCATTTTGAAGATGACGAATACATTAAATATAATTATTGGCACTTACTGTTAAGTCTTTGCTGAAAATACCGATGAAGCGCGGGTAGCGAGGTAGAACCGTAAAAGTCTTTCTGAGACAAAAGCAGCTCGTATAACCCGAAAACAACAGTTAGTCGGAGATAATCAACTTTTTGAGAAAGCTGAAGATCTATTATATGCACCTGGAATCATTGGTTGATCGGTAAGTAACTAAAATTGATAGTTTTATCGCATTGAAACTTTAAACCATATTATCTCGAAACTGCATTTTAAAAATGTTCGCCAGTTGTATCTTAAAAAGTTGACGGTCGATCAGATAACAATTTTGGCATGTTTCTCACTATAATATTATCTAGTCAACTAAGCTAAAGTTTTAAGGTTTTCGCATAAATAAATGAATTTTTTGGGGTAAAAGTTATCAAAAAAATTGTAAAAAATATGAAAGATTAACTAAAAAGCCTACTAAATTTTAAATTTTATACTTTTTTTAAATTTTATAACTTAGTTTACTGCCTACACATATTAAAAATTTCAAAATATTTTTCCATTTTCGATTTCAGTTCAACAGGAAACCTTCGCCAAGTGGCGAGCCGTTCGATATCACGAGAAAAAGCGCCCAATGGAATACCTTATAATTCGGCCATTTTGTTTTTTGTTTTTAAAAAAATAAAATAAATTAGCACTTTAAGGTTGCAGTAAAATAATGTCGAAATTTTAAAATGATACGATTATTTTATCACCATTAAAAAATCATGAAAAATGAACCCCTTAACCCACTGTATCAAAATTCATCCATATTTTTTTCTAGCAACGAAAAATTATTATGACAAATAATAAAACGTCTCATATTATCAAATCTAGTGTTATTTCTATATATATTTTTATTCTTATTTCTTAAAAAAAATCTTTCTCGAGAAATTTCAGAAATTAATTTTTATTGTTTAAAATAAAATTTGTACGAATATTTTTATGCAAATACAACCACTTCCATTTTTAAAATGCCACATATGAATGCATTTCTACCAAAATGCATTCTGTTTGAATGTTTTATTAAGGTTCTAGTTATGACTTTTGTTATATAAATTTAAAACCTATATATTCTGTCATTGACCAAACAATCGCATATTCCTCGTTCTAGTTCCTTCCCTAAAAAAATTCTCGTTCTAATTCTATTCAAAAAAGATTCCTCATCCTACTTTCTTCCATGCAAAATTCCCCGTCCTAATTATAACATATTAGGGTGTCCCATAAGTTTCTTTCGTTTTCATATTAAGAAAAAAATAAACAATAATTTGTATAACATCAAAATTTATTGAACAATATTAGATCCATTCTGTTTTATTAGCTTTCTCCATCTCTCCGGAAGCCTCATAATGTCATCTTGCTAAAATTTCCCAGGTTTGTTGGCAAAATATTGATCAAGGTATTATATCATTTTTTGAACTAAAATTTTTATAACGTAAAGAATTTTTCAATGAAAGAAATACATAATAATCTGAAGAGGCAATGTCCGGAGAGTATGGAGGATGAGGTAAAATATCCCAGTCAAATGATAATAATTTATTTCTGACGAGCAAAGACTAAGCTACAGTTAAAGCTTCTGTACCCTTGCTCCAAGACCGTTTACGTTGGATATTCTCATAGAGTATCCAATTTTCATCTCCAGTGACAAGTCTCTTCAAAAAATGTTGGCTATTATGTCGTTGGAAAAGAAGCCCGCATGGTGAAATACGCTGAAGTTTCTTTGAGTCAGCCACACATCTGAACGATTGATGTAACCCAATTTTGTCAGATGATTATGGACGGATTTTCGTGGAATTTCTAACTTGTTAGCTATTTCGCCAACAGAATATCGCGGGCTTTCTTCAACCATAGCTATGATTAGATCTGTGTTCATTTGCGAAAGAAGCTTATGGGACAACCTAATATAACATTCTCCATCGTAATTTTGATAATTCGTCAAGTTTATCCTTTGCCTATATTATAATATATATCTAAATTATTTTAAATAAATCACTCTATTCCACTCGACGTCTGTGTTCCTTCGTCGCATCACTTCGCAACCACTGATTAGATTACGCCCTGTTTTATGCTTCGAAAATTATTTAGTAGTTATCGCGGTCAAAAAAATATACCTCTGGACGAACATCTGATTAAAAGAAACGCAATCAAATTATTTGAGTATTTAAAATAAAAAGGACGTCATTATGAGGAAACATTGCTGGTAATGGATGTTTTTTTTTTATACCGTGATCCCTATCTCGACGTTATATGAGGGTTGACTGTACTTATCTGGCGCAATAAGAAAGTATTGTCTGGTAATAGAATACGGGATTTGATGGCTGTGTGCGTCAAAGTGTGAAGCTAAAACAAATGTGTATAAATAATTTATTTTAGAGTTTTTCAGATTTACGCGAGTTACACGAGTCATATTTAAATTATTTTAATTATTAAAATAAAAAATTAAATAAAAGATTTATTAATTACATACTGAAATAATGATATTTATATAAAACACTTTACTCTTTTACATACATTTTCTTGTTCATCAAAATTTTTTGATCATTTTTGAGAAAAGAAAATCATCGAGAAATCAGAGTCCCTAATCGAATCTGTTGTTTTTCAACGTTAAATGGACAATGAATAATGCTAAATTTATGCAGTATATATTAAATATTATTTCGATGTGCGTAATTTGTTGTTGTTTTTTTTTTATTGCGCTGCAAAATCTTTTTTTCTTACACTATTTCCGTCATTTTTGATTCAAACACATTGATTTTTAATTTGGAGATTATATTAATGTAAAGCAGTACGTATGCAAAGCAAAATTGTAGTGTTATTGACGTATTGTAGATTTTTTCGTTTGACCATTTGAATATTTTTTTAAGTAATTTATATCCAATTATTTTCACATTATGAGAAACTTTTTTAATATGGGTAGACTTTGAAATATTTTTTTTTAAATTTTGAGTATATAAAGTCGTATTTATGTCAAATAAGAGTACTAGCCACTCAGAATCCCAGCTATTACAGTCTACTAATTGTCGCAGGTAACTATTCCAATACGCCACTCAAATTTATGCTCGTTATTGATTTAAACTGCATGTTTAATGTTTTGAAATAAATTTTATATTTTTCAGAAAAAATAAAAATCGAAATGCATCGGTACATTTTATTCTTGGCCGTGATTGTGGCTGCAGCCCAAGCACAGAAGATGGTCTTCGGTGGATGCCCAGCAATCAAACCAAAGACTCCCTTCAATATGAACTTGGTAAGTATTCAACATTTTCACATCATAAATTGTATACCATTATAATGTTTAATAAAATGTTATAGTTCTCTGGAAAATGGTATGTCCACTACAAATATAACACCACCGTCGAAGACGTCGGAAAATGCTCAACTGGTACCTATATCGTTAATGGAACTGGAACGTATATCTTAAAAACTGTCTTTGACAAGAAGTGAGATTTCTACAATACTGAATTTTATATCTTATAAAATATCATCGTAACTAATTCTCATTTACATTTTAGGACATCTTCTCCAATCATAATACCATCCATCGCAACATACAAAACAAACAGTTCCGTCGGAGCCTTCAACCTTGCCTTCCCTGGAGGGCAAGTCTCTGGATCCATTCCATATTATGTCATCGACACTGACTACACCAATTGGGCTGTCACATACATTTGCGCCGACTATGGAATAGTCAACTTCCGTGAGTAAATTTACTATATTCACCAAATTCTCAACAGGAACAATGTCAAGTCTTATTTCTATTTGCAGAGGTGCTGTACATCCTCCATAGATCTAGATTCGTTTTTCCCGGGGCCTTCAATGCTGCAGATGCTGCTATAGATGCTCAAAAATTGGATCGAACAAATATGCCATCAGTGGAACAAAATTGTGGATTCTTTTATTAATTGACTAAATTTGTATCCAAGTCGCTTCCCAAATAACGAATTGCATGACACGAATAATTATTCCCTATGTTCTGATCATGTTTCTGTGCTATTCATTTAAATAAAATAAAACATAATTGCAATGTCCCACGTCTTTATGAATTAATAAATTCCATTACATGAATCTAAGCGATTATGATTTTCCCCCTAAATTACGCATCAATCAATACGTTCGTACAATATCGCTTTTTTTTTTTTCATCTTTATTTGATGTTGTTTCTCCGCAATTTCTTAAAAAAGATCGTTTTTGAATGATGTGATACACGCACTACATATTAAAAACCGCTATTATGTATAAATATATCGATGCAGTGAGCTATTTTGTAGGCATCACTCAAATGTCTCGCTTCTATCTATTAGTTGGTTCAAGAATTATATTAATTTTACGAATTGAATTGGATTGTATCCGCACCAACTGTCCGAGTATATAAGCGATCCGGGTTCAATATTGTATCCCGGCATAGTCCACTGAAGACCGAACGCTTGGTAAGCACTTAAAATATCGACGGCTGCTATGCTTTGTTAACCTTAGCGACCACTATATTGATATGCGCCAACATGGTGCATCCGTTAAACGTCTCGCAAAACAAATTGCATGTCTATGAGTGATCAATTATTGTAATGAATCCAATCTCCTTTATAACAAAAGTCGAGAAATTAACCCACTGGATTAACTCTGAATCATTATTAATTCAAGCATTAATTAATTAAAATAATGTATTAAAAAACATTATTCAACGTTATACGTAAGTCGAATAATGCTAAATTTATACGCTATGTATTAAAGATTATTTCCACATGCGTTATGTTTTTTCATTGCTTTGCAAAAAAAATTTATTACCCTGTTTACGTCATTTGTGATCAAAAAATGTTAATTTTCAATGTGAAGATTATAAAATTATTAAACAGCAAGTCTGTAAAACAATACCTTTCGAATAAGAGGGGTATTATTATTTTTTTATTCGCACCATTTGAATATTTTTCATTATTTATATACAATCACTTTTGCATTATGGCATTTTTTTTATATTAGTAGACTTTGCATTATATATTTTTTTTAATTTTGACTATATAAAGTCATATGCGTGTCAAAGAAGAGTACTTGTCACTCAGCAACCCAGCTTTTGCCGTTTTCTAATTGTCGCAGGTAACTATTTCAATACGCCACTCAAATTTATGCTCGTTATTGATTTAAACTGCATGTTCAATGCATTGAAATAAATTTTATATTTTCAGAAAAAAAAATCGAAATGCATCGGTACATTTTATTCTTGGCAGTGATTGTGGCTGCAGCCCAAGCACAGAAGATGGTCTTCGGTGGATGCCCAGCAATCAAACCAAAGACTCCCTTCAATATGAACTCAGTAAGTATTCAAAATTTTCACATAATAAATTGAATACCATTATAATGTTTAATAAAATATTATAGTTCGCGGGAACATGGTATGTCCACAAAAAATATAACACTACCGCCGAAGACGTTGGAAAATGCCTTTCTTCTACCTACACCATTAGTGGAAATAATTTGAATATTACAAAAACCCTCATTGACAAGAAGTGAGTTTTTCTACAATTCTGAATATTATATTTTGTAAAATATTATCGTAATTAATTCTCATTTACATTTTAGGACATCCGCTGTAATCTATATACCATCCACAGGAACATACAGAACAAACAGTTCCGTCGGAGCCTTCAACCTTAACTTCCCTGGAGGGCAAGCTCCTGGATCCATCCCATATTATGTCATCGACACTGACTACAGCAATTGGGCTGTCACGTTCATTTGCGCCGACTATGGAATAGTCAACTTCCGTGAGTAAATTTACTATATTCACCAAATTCTCAACCGGAAAAATATCAAGTCTTATTTCTATTTGCAGAAGTGATGTACCTTCTCCATAGATCCAGAATCAATATCTTCGGCTTCGCTGCTGCAGAAGCTGCTATTGACGCTCAAAGATTGGATCGAACAATTTTGCAAACAGTTGATCAATTCTTCTGTTAATTTTAGTGGCTTAGTTGACGAAATTTGTATCCAAATCTCTTTAAAAATGACGGATTGCATTACACGTAAGATTTATGAAAACTCACAATTTGTGATTTATTGAAAATCACATATTTTTATTAGTTTAACAATGTTTTAGCCAATTTTTTATGTTCTATTAATATAAATATAATAAAAAATAAGTGAATTGCATGATTTTCAAGTGTTTCAATCGTCATGATGCATATTTGAAATGTATAAAATTATTATATAAGATCTATGGGTAACTATTACTATAAACTGTCATAAAACTAAACTCCCAATAAACCTCCATATATGTGCACTTTATTTATGTGCTGAAAATCAGGGCAATTCATTTTCACAGCAACTTCATAATTTCTTATTCTGTGTGCATAACATAGTAACTGAGAATCCTTCAGACAGATTTCTTATAATAGGTGACTTCAATATGAGCAATATAGTGTGGAATCCTAGTATTGATAATGATGAGTCATATAGTTCGTATAACTGTCAATCTCAGGAAGAAATTTTCTTCATTGATGAATTGACGCTACTTGGTCTAAAGCAATTTAATGGTATCCGCAATATTTACAACAAAACATTGGATTTAGTTCTTTCTAATGAATCTGTGACGGTAAGTAGCGTCAGTGGTGATGCGCTCGTCCCTGTTGATGTGTACCATGGTGCCTTGTCTATCTTAGTTAAATTCACCGTGAACCGTATTCTCCAGTCTGCCCCTAGGCGTAAATATATATTCAACTGCGGAAACTATGAGGCGATTAATGCGGAAATTTTAAGCGCTGACTGGCATAATTTACTGTCGGATCTCTCTCTGGACGACTCTGTTTCCTATTTTTACAACTTTTTTGAAAAATTGAAACTTAAGTACATACCATCTAAAATGATTAAATCTAGTAACTACCCAGTGTGGTACTCTGTCCCACTTAGAAAGGCTATTAAAGAAAAGTTTAAATATTTACGTAAGTTCAAAGTCTATGGTAACTTATCTGACGGTGAATCTTATAAACTATTGCGTGCAAGGGTTAAAAAACTTGAAATATCGTGTCATGTTAATTACATTCGTACTGTTGAAGAATCCATTAAATTACATCCCAAACACTTCTGGTCATATATAAAGTCTAAAAAGAATCTGAATGCTATGCCCAGTAGCATGTACCTGGGTGACAAAACATATAACACTGGCACCGATATTTGTGATGCCTTTTCCGATCTCTTCCGTTCCAGCTTTGTAGATCCTCCACCCAATAAAACCACCATTACTTCATCTACCCAACCGATTTGTGATATTTCTAAAGTGCATATAGATACTGATGTAGTTAAGAATTTACTTCATGCTATTGACCCGTCGAAATCTTGCGGTCCAGATAATTTACCTGGAATTTTTTTACTGAAGTGTGCTGATACTATATCAGTACCTATTACAATTTTATTCCGTAAATCTATCTATGCGTGTGCAGTGCCAGTTTTGTGGAAAAAGGCCTTCATTACACCGATATATAAGAAAGGGGCTAAGACTGATATATCCAATTACCGTCCTATCTCAAAGCTTTGTATCATATCCAAGATTCTCGAGAAAATTATTTATAACCAGGTATATCCTGCTTTAAAGCAGTCTTTTAGCCCTAGCCAGCATGGCTTTCTTAGAGGCCGCTCGGCTGTCACTAATCTCGTACTTCTCAATGACTTCCTGACGGAAACAATGCACCAAAGAGCTCAGGCTGACGTGGTTTACACTGACTTCAGTAAAGCTTTTGATCGAATACGACATGACATCCTTCTCAGTAAACTTAATAACATTGGAATTAATGGTGATTTGTTGAGATGGTTTTCATCCTATATTGATAATCGAACTCAAGCTGTTGTCACCAACAATTACATCTCGGGGTGGGTCCCTGTACCTAGTGGTGTTCCTCAGGGTTCCTTGATTGGTCCTCTGTTGTTTGCAATATTCTTATACGACGTTGATACTTGTCTTACCTCCTCTAAATTATTGTGCTTTGCGGATGATATCAAAGTTTATAATACTATCTCGTCAATGAGCGATGCAATGGCGCTACAAGGGGATCTGTACCGACTGCAGAAATATTGTGATGATCATTGCTTAGATCTTAACCCATCCAAATGTAGTATAATGAGCTTCACGCGAAAGCGTAATCCCATACTCTTCGATTACCAATTGAAAAATGAATTAGTGCAAAGGAGCGATTCACTACGAGACCTTGGGGTGTTTCATGATTCAAAGCTTTCTTTCAATCAACATGTTAACTATATTATTTCTAAAGCTATGAAAGCCCTTGGGTTTATAATAAGAAGCTCTAGTGATTTTCGTCAAGTTAAAACACTGAAAATATTATACTGTAGCCTTGTTCGAAGTCACTTAGAATATGCCTCGCAAATTTGGAATCCTTCTTATGATAAATATACTTCTCGCATAGAAAACGTCCAGAGAAAGTTCCTGCGGTTTATAAGCTATCGAACGCACAATAAATTTGACTCTAGATTTTATGAATTGCACTGTAGGAGGCATCATTTACTACCGCTAGATAAACGACGTATTATCGCTGACGTTGCCCTCTTTTTCAAAATAGCCCAAAGCGAGGTTGATTGTCCGGACCTTCTCTCAAAAATCAGCATAAGAACCTCATCTACTCCTCTTCGCCATAGCTCGCTGCTGTATGTGCCTCATTCAAATACCCACTATAGAAGTAATAGCTACATTCTGCGAACTAGCCACAATTTTAATAAACTTTGTGAAATTTACAATTTTGACCTTTTTAATACTAAAATTAATACAGCAAAACAAGCCATTACCAATTCATTTTTTAGCTTCGGGGCCTAATATGCAAATTTTATAAAAAAATTATTATTAGTTATTTTTATTATTTCATTATTATTAATTGTGATTATTTATTATTATCAGTTATTATTATATTATTATTATTAATTGTGATTATTTATTATTATTATTATTATTTATGATTATTTATTATTATTGATTATTATATTTGTTTTTATTTATTATTGGATATTACTATTTTTATTGTTATTATTAAACATTATTAATTGTTATTATTATTATTATCATTATTATTTTTGTAAAGATGTATTTAGTGACTTTTTTTTTTTTTCTCTCTTTTTGTACTTCGTTTCTACTGGCGAATATCTTTTATTAGCTTTGAGTTGTTTATTGTATTTTTCTATTTTGTATTATCAGCTGTTGATATTCCAAATAAAATAAAATAAAATAAAATAAAAATAAAAAAAAATATACATACAGGATTTATCTGACCAATTTATACAATTTGAATCGTTACAAATTATTATTAGTCGTTCCAAAGATACCGACTGTATCGCAAAACTATAAATGGTGATCCGAAATCGTTTCCATTTGTAAACTTAAAGATGACACAAAATTTTCAAAATATAGAGTGGAAAGTAATAAATTTTTTTTCGATGGGCTCTTTCATAGTTAGTTTGTGTTGAGACATGCTCCAGTAAACACAAAAATTTTGTTATGACATTGAAGCAATATCCTGAAGCCGGATGGTATCGATCTTCATCAAACAATCGAGAAATTATCGCTGAAGATTGGCTGCTCATGATCTGCAGTCTTTTTTTTTTTTTTTTTTTTTGATGCGCAAGGAGGAAAAATCTTTTAAAGACACGTACCGAGCCCGTACTCAGTAGTAGTGTAGGAGTCTGGATATACCTAACTCTATATTACTACTACGAAATCTTCCAAAGTGGAAGATCAAGATCCAATACCCACTAAAAAACCCCCCTTGACCGTCTTTTCGTCGCGTCTTACAGGTCGCTAGACATAGTAAAACGCGACTCTCAGGCTCCGCAGGCCCGTCATTTCTTACCTCTTGTCGGGTAGAGGTCTCTACTCACGTTCGTAGTTCTCTCCTACGTCCTTCTCTCATCCTCCGTGTCTCGATGTTCCTATTGGTCAGGGATCCATCCTCTCAATGGCAGCTCTCCGCCTCTTCCTCTCGTTCTCCTCCTTGGAGGTGATCACCTTGGCAGCGAAGTCTCCCTACGCCGTCCATTCATCTTCACTCTTTAAAATAGAATTCATTAATCCGTTCTTCCTTACACTTCCTTCCTCTGTGGTGTCGTGAGGGACTCGCGTCGTTTCGCGTCGCGTCGCGTCGCGTCGTCGTCGCGTCGTCGTCGTCGCGTCGCGTCGTGAAAGACTCGCGACACGTTCGTAGTTCTCTCCTACTTTCTTCTCTCGTCCTCTTCCGATGTCTCGATGTTCCTATTGGTCAGGAATCCTCTCAATCCTCTCAATGGCAGCTCTCCGCCTCTTCCTCTCATTCTCCTCCTTGGAGGTATGATCTGCAGTCTAGGATCATAGGAATTTGGATGAATCGATTTTTACAGCTCTTTTGTCTCGATATGAAGAATATTCGTTTTTGTGGCCAATTGTAGCTGGAGATAAGAAGTGGGTGCTATACAATAATCCCTGCACGAAAAATACAATGGCTTTCTTCAGAACTAGTTATTCCAACAAGACGTATTCGATCAACGCTAACAATAAAGAAGGACCTTTTTTGTGTGTGGGGATATTTTTCTGGAGTTATTTGTTATGAATTGCTCAAACCCGATCGGACCATTAAAGTGGTCGTTTATTATGCACATTTCAAACGAATGAAACAAGAGCTCATATAAAAATTATCTGCTTTTGTCAATAACTAAAAAAGGACTATGAAAAATATGTTAGGGAAGAAATTACTACCGACGAAAACGAACATCAAAAATTTAAAAAAAACATTAACAATTTACAGTTAGGGTATTTCGCGCTAAGCTTCGCCTAAAGTACGGGAGATTTCGTAAGAAATTCATGAAACTCTATTTCTTTCGTAAAATTGATATAATTCTTAAACCAGCTAATTGATTGAAACGAAATTTTAGTGGTGCCTCCAAAAGATCTTACTGCATCGATATATTTAAACAAAACAGTGATTTCCAATATGTGTTACGCGTATCAGCGTGAAAAGATTTAAAAAGTTACATTTTGACATGCATTGATTAAATAACACGAAAACACACGAACAAAACATAAGGACAACATTCAGTTAGTTCATCATTCTCTATAAGAATATTTTTGAATGAGGTATTCTAACACTGAAAATTGGCGTGCCTATAATTCTTCTCCGAAATATAAATCCACCACGACATATAGCTACGGTACCAGGTTTTTAGTGTAATAAGTTGATGAATAAAAATGATAAATAATATCATCGGAACTACAGTTTGAATTGAAAATTTTGAAGATGAAGAGGTTGTATCCAAATGTTTCCGACTGATATGCTATTCGAATTGAAGCGTGTTCAGTTTCCGGTGCGAGCATCAACAAAGAACAGAAACACACAGGGTATGCGTGCATGCTTCTCACATGGACAGCAGTGCCAGATGGTACGCATCATATGTAAAAGTATTGTGAATCTAAAAGCACTTCATTAGCACGGCATAAGCATAATCTTTGGGACGAATATAACAACGGGGATGCATTTTTCCTCAAAACTTTTACAAAAAGCTTTAAATGCCCTAAAATTAGAGGGAGAGACCACAAATTTTGGGTGTCCAACTGGACCGAATTTCGGACCACTGACACAACGAAGGAACGCCTCGCGATCGGACGCCATGTCCGAAAATGTCCACAGAACATGGTCTGCGTTCATGAACGGATCTCCGCATGGACACTCCGAAGTTGTTGAAAACCCAAACCTAACCAACGAGGCCCTTAATCACCCGTGTTTTGTGAGGAATTGAGACGTCCAGTGATCCGGGACGACCAGGCGACATCTCAGGCGGTGCCTAACCGAGAGGAAGAAAGTGAGAGGTGGCGGCCGACGACCGACGCAGACCACCTCTCCTGCCATCTAAATGGAGATCTTTTGTTCAACAAAAAAAAACTCAGCCTGTATCATATCGTACATTGAACAAACTAATAGATACATCACCCACGGGGTGGGTGACAGTGCATCAGAATGCAGTCTTTGAATTGAATTACAAATCCGCAGTAGACGAACATGGTATGAAGAGCGATCATCACATCAATTTTGATGGTACAAAAACATATCAACGAATTGCGAGAGAGTGATGGAAATCGAAAAACGAAGAAACTCCACATTCAATGGACGAGACGACGGCACTAGCATACTCAGAACTTGGCTACCAATTTTATTGAAAATGATCTGCAAAAAAATCTGAAAGTACAAACAATCTACTTCATAAGAAAATATTTTTTAAAATAGATTTAATTGAAAATAACATGAAAAGTCATGAATCCTTGTTTTGACATTTTTTTTTACAAAAAATTATACGTCAATGCATGGTTGTTTTTATTTGCGAAATATCAATTAAAAAACCAAAGACAATGGCATTTTTTGGGTATAAAATAGAAACGGATGTCGAATTAATTTCATAAGCTTTCCGTTTGTTAAGTGTCGAAACAAAGAATCGATAATCACTTCAGGTACTTAATTAGCATTTATTTGTTGGTTTAAATCGATGATTTATGTATTCGTCCTTTATGCTGAGGCGATGTGTTCATGTTGGCTTAGAATCGATTTTTTAAACTATTCAAAATTAGTATTATATTACAATCATTTAAGCTTCTAAATGTATCATATGTATAGATCAGATTTAGACAATCCGCATAATTTGGAAGATTGAGACATTTTAAATGTAGTTTTCCATCGTAATAATTAATGACCAAACAATTAATAGGTCCTACGTGACTTGACTCATCATCTTCTTATTATTTTTTTAAAATTTTAACATCAGGTTAACGTAAAGTACAAGGATATGAATTGAAATATAGGAACAACACCTAAAATATTGATGACATCCCTATTTGATGATATCGAATATTTTCTAACTAATTCTATTTATTGATATAGTGATTGTCCATACCGTAATATTTTGATAGAAATAGTTTCTAAAAAATCTATTATTTTAGCAAAATGTATAAAAACTTATGCATGCTCGTCTCTGCACTCGCTGTGGTGAATGCCCACGTCACACAGCTAGGACCTTGTCCAAATATTCCAGCAAAGCAAAACTTTATGCTCTATGGTGTAAGAATATTATCGATTGTTATCGAAACATTTTGACTATTCATGATCAGTAATGTTTTCCTTCAGTTTCTAGGAAAATGGTATGAACATCAAAGATATCCTGACATTTTTGAATCAGGTGGAAAATGCATAACATCATCGTATATCATGAAAGGATCCACCGTTAGCGCCCAGAAGAAAGTTTTGAATGAAAAGTAAGATCCATTTAACAATTTAATGATAATGTCCAATGATATATTATAATTGAAATATTGCATTCTTATAGATCCAACGCTGAGTTCAGATACAATCTCGAATTGACCCAAAGTAGTCCAAATGTAGGCAAATTTTCGGCGAAATTCATCGATGTTCCATTTCAACCTACTACGACATATCAAATAATCGATACGGACTATTCTACATTTGCGCTTGCCTATTCTTGCAAAGACTTCTTCTTTTTCCATAAAAGTAAGAATATAAATTTGATTTTTTTTTACATTTTAAAATCCTTTCAAGCAATTATTAATAATTTGTGTCAATTTCAGGATTTGTGTGGATTTTCACAAGAACTCAATTCCCCTTCGAATTCAATATTAACTCCGCTAAAGCAGCAATGATTGCAAATAATCTTTCTCTCGACCCATTGATTATATCTCCACATGATTCCTGTCCAGTAATATATTGATAATATATGTATTTGAAGTCAATTTAAATAAAGGCATTTTAGAGAAATACACATATATAGAGGTTACGGAAAACAATTTTAAAAAAATCATCTACCATTTCTATTAATTTTTGCCATCATTCGGACGAATTTTCAATGCCATTTTTAGAAAAACTTATTAAATAAATCTTTAAAAAATATTCATACATTTTTCGTTTAAATCATAATATTTTCACATACATTATTATAACTTTTATTCGGCATTGAGCATTTTATGGAACTGAAAAAATGGCATTTAGTAGATGCAATATCTGATGAATGGGGTAGAAATTCTAAGCTTAGCTCTATCATTTTTTGAACAAGAAAAATAGATATACTTCCACATGATAATTCATGTGGAATCCAAGTTTTCTGGATTATTGGAAATTTAAAATCATGAACAAAAAAATGATCACGTTGAATTTAGTCATCATTTTAAAGATATTATTTAAATGATTCGCTATAACATTAATGCAAAAAATATTGATTATTATAACATGGCCATCTATTGATAATATGATCTTATACTCTCATAGGAATGTATTATATTATCTTCTTCTTGCGATAATATAGAAAAGACCACTCTCAGATGGCGTTGATTTTATCTTATTACACAAATATCAAAATAAATTTACATAAAAAACATTACTTGATTTTTATCTAAATTTAAAAAAATCTGTTTATTGAAGTGCTTTTGTATATTTTAAATTACGTTAAAAATGGGCATACGATCGCGTTTACTAATTATTTGAAAGGCTAATTAAAAATTCAAATCTACCTCTTTCCGATATTTCGAATCTCCCGTCAGACTCATGGACGCGGACCTTCAGAGTTTTCCCTGGTTAATGTTTTGAACAATACTTATGATATAACAATTTAATAATCTTAATAAGTGTGCACACAATAACTTGCCAAAGTTTCGTTGCAATCTGATGAATGGCATAGAAACGCATTCGGAACAAACATACATTCATTTTTACATATTTAGATCATATACAATATATATATATATTAGGCTGGGGAATAAGTTCGTAGCGTTTTTATAAAAAAACTTTTTTTTAAACAAAAATAAGTTTAACAATAGTTTTAACAATAAATAAATTAATTATGTATTCGTCGTTGCTGTTTACTACCTTTTCCCACCTCTCGACCAATTTATTGATGCTGTTCCACCAAAAATCACCCGGTCTGATGCAACATGGGGTCTGGCGTTGTCGTGTATAGTTTGCCTTTGTCGATGGGATCATTTCAGTTGAATAGTCTTTATTACGCGGTGTAGCTGAGCTATCTATTGACCGTGGTATTCATTTCGAGCATTTCCTAATGCACCATGCCTTTCCAGTCCTGCCAAACGCAGATCATGGTCTTCTTTGGACGGATGTCAGGTTTGACTCTCGACTTTGGCGTATCTCCTGGAGCCACCCATTCCTTTCTTTGCTTCGTGTTGATGTATAGGCACCATTTCTCATCTCCCGTTTCGGTACAAAAAGCGCTTTTTATGACAACGTGTTGCTCGATGGCGGGCGAGATGTTGAGAAGCAATTTTAAGGCGTTTTTCTTTGTTGTTTTCGTTAAGCTAGTGAGGCACCCAGGCTCCCGATTTTTCGGCAAATCCCATGGAATGAAGATGATTGAGAATCGTTTTATGATCGCAATTCATTTATTCGGCCAATTTACGACTCGTTTGGTGACTGTCCTTCTTCAAAATAACTTTAAAACGCTCTTTGTCGAATTCAGAAGGTCTTCCACTACGGGGCGTATCATCAAAAATTGCTATTTTTGAACTTTGCAAACCATTTCCGCGTATGTAATAAAAAATGTCAAATGTAAAAAATTAAATTATTCAAAAAGATGATTAGAACAAATTTGTAGAACAGAAAGAGCTCTATCGAATGAATATCATAGAATATGTCAAAAGCAAAAAAATGTTGTAAAACAAAAAAATATAAAAACGCTACGAACTTATTCCCCAACCTGATATAAGCTTTTGATGCACAAAATTCGGCTGTAAGTGAATATAAAACTTGATTATAAGATAGTGGTGATGCAGTGAATTACTATGCGGAAATGAATAATAAATTATTATTGAAAATTATGCAGATAAATTATGAAAATTAATCTTCCAGCAGAAATCGAAAAAAATCATATTTAATCCCAAGTTCGGCTTTGCATATTCAATTAAAATCCGGTACAATGTTTGAAATATTAATCTACAGCCTCTCCTCCAATGTCTCAATTAAAATGTAATCGATGGTTTAGATGTTGTAGGAAAAGAAATTGCAATCTTCCTTTTTTTACGATTGGCGAAAATACTAACTGTCAAATAATTCAAATTTTGTAATATTATAAACTTGGTGAACATTTAACAGCGTTTTTAAAAATTAAATTTGTATTTTATTCATTAAACTTCTGCTGTAAATTTAATACAATATGGGGTAATAAAATGCTGATAGAATAAGCTATAAACATTGGTCGAAAAAATTATTTTTTAAATTGTTTTTGCCTATGATCGAGAAAATGGCTCGTCATTAAAGTCTCGCAGCTGAGTCTATTCCGCTGAAATATGCTATTTGAATTAAATCGTGTGCAGTTTCCCGTGCGAGCATCAACAAAGAACAGAAACACACAGGGTATGCGTGCATGCTTCCCACATGGACAGCTGTACATGAGCTGCTCACGCCCAAATCATTTATTACAAGACGGTACGCGCCATACGGTAAAGTATTGTGAATTTAAAAGCACTTCATTAGCACGGCATAAGAATAATCTTTGGGGTGAATATAACAACGGGGATGCATTTTCCCTCAAAACTTTTACAAAAAGCCTTAAATGCCCTAAAATTAGAGGCCACAAGGTTTCCGTATCCAACCGGACCGAATTTCGGACCACTGACACAATGAAGGATTATGGTTTGCGTTCATGAATGGATCTCCGCATGGATACTCCAAAGTTATTGAAAGCCCAGATCTAACCACTGAGGCTCTAAATCGCCCGTCCCGCCCATAAGCGTGCAGGACTTTCGTTTAAAACAATAACTATGAGTTCTTAGGTATGCAAAATAAAATAGAATATGTTAGAAAATCATATCATTGTAATGTATTAGTTTTTTAGTAAGAGTTTTTTTTTAACTAATTTTGCCATATATTTCCAGATTTTTTAAGCGGTTTTTTAGGCATTGACGCACATTCATTTTATATATTATTTTTGAATATTTATTATCGCATACTATTGCATGTAGCATATACGTTCTTAGGAGTATAAAAACATAAAGTTAGATTGATCAAAGTATTACCAAATTCATTTTGTTGTAGCTAAACGCGCTCGTTGATTTGTTAAATTATTAATGGATCATACGATACATTAATCCAGTATATTAGCTAGTTCCAACTTGAAATATTTCAGAAAAGCTTTAATTTCTTGGATCTCGCCTTTTATAATATTTTAAAGGATTTGCTAATCATTAAATAATATTCAACTATGGAATGGCAGTCTTCAAAGAAAATGTCATTTATAAGCTATTTTTGTTAATTCTGTACAAATTTTCTCTCAAAGTCTCATTCTTCAAAGTCTCATTTTAAATTTTAAAAAAAAATTAAATATATTAAGTCTATTGATATATTGTATTATATCATATATTTCTGATAAGTATCTAAGTTTAACCCAGGGAATTGCACCTCTTAAATTGAAAATATAAAGTTTGCAAATTAATTCAGTTACCAAAGCAATTCTTGCGTAATATTTATTTTATAAATTCATTTTTAATGTAGTTGTTAAGAAATAATCCCGTAAAAATATGAATTTTCCATTAGCACAAAAAAAGTCTCAAAAAAACCAAGAAAGCTTGTCGTCATCGATTAAATGAATATATTGTATTAAATCACATTTATCGGGTACGGACTGGATATATTCAATATTTTAAGTAAACTGTAGATAGTCTAAATTTTGCCATAAAACTGGCAATTTCTAATAAGCATAAAAGGGCTGAAGTGGATTAATTTGACATTTCCCGACTAAAATTTGACCGGCTGCCGTTGCATACATGTCCATCGATACTGCAATACGAGCACAAATCACACCGTGTTCCATATTCGAACATTTTATGCTCTACTTATACTCATTACAATGGTAAATTATAAAGATCCATAATTAGAGATATGATCAAATTGGTTTCATAAAAAGAAAATATTTTTATGAAATAGAATTTCATCGAAAATAATTGATAAATTATGAATCCTTGCAAACAGTCAATTTTTGCAAAAAATAAAAATTATGCATGATTGGTTTTTTGCGAAATATCGATTAATAAACAAAAACAATAGCTCTTTTTGGCTATAAAATAGAAACGAATTTCGAATTAATTTCATTAGGTTTCCGTTTGATATCAAGAGTCAAACTTAAGATCGACACTCATTACAGGTAAATAATTAGAATTTATTTGTTGGTTTTAATCTTTGATTTTTGTATTGCGATATGTTCATAATAGCATAGAATCGATATTTAATGATACTATTCAACCAATCAATATTATATTACAATCATTTATACTTCTGAATGTCATATTTATAGATCAGATTTCGATAATCCACACAATTTGAGTGATTGAGACATTTTAATGTGGTGTTCCATCTATAGTAATTTATGACCATATAATTGATACATGACTTGAATCAACATCTCCCTATTATTTTTTTAACATCAAAATATTAGGTTAACGTAAAGTACAAGTAGATCAATTGAAATCATGGAACACTACCTAAAATATTGATGATCCCTATTATTATTCGATGATATTGAATATTTTCTAACCAATTCTATGTATTGGTATAGTGAGTTGTCCATATCTACAAATTAGAAAATATTAATACGCTCAAATATCTGATCATTTGTCTCGATCCTAGATTTTAGCTAACTTTTTCAGAAAAATATATTGACATATTTTGATTGAATATTTTTCTAAAAAATCTATTATTTTAGCAAAATGTATAAATATTTATGCATGCTTGTCTCTGCACTCGCTGTGGTGAATGCTCATGTCATCCTGCCAGGACCTTGTCCAAATATTCCATCAAAACAGAACTTCATGCTGAATGGTGTAAGAATATTATCGATTGTTATCGAAACATTTTGACTATTCGATCAGTAATGTTTTCCTTTAGTTTCTAGGAAAATGGTATGAACATCGAAGATATCCTAACTTATTCGAATTAGGCGGAAAATGCATAACATCATCGTACATCATGAAAGGATCCGCCATAAGCGCTCAGAAGAAAGTTTTGAACGAAAAGTAAGAAACATTTAAACAATTAAATGATCGTTTTCCAATGATATATTATAATTGAAATATTGCATTGTTATAGAACCAACGAAGAAGCCAGATTTAATCTCGAATTAAGCCAAAGCTATGGCCCAAGTGTAGGCAAATTTTCAGCGAAATTCATCGATCTTCCATTTCAACCTACTACTACATATCAAATAATCGATACGGACTATTCCACCTTTGCGCTTGCCTATACTTGCAATGACTTCCTCTTTTTCCATATAAGTAAGCATATGAATTTGATTTTTTTAAATTTATAAATTCCTTCAAGCAATTATTAATCATTTGTGTCAATTTCAGGATTTGTGTGGATTTTCACAAGAACTCCATTCCCCTTCGATTTCAATATTAACGCCGCTAAAGCAGCAATGACTGCAAATAATCTTTCTCTTGACCCACTGATAGTATCTCCACATAATTCCTGCCCAGCTGTATATTAATATGGAATCGAATTCAATTTAAATAAAGGTTTTTTGGGGAAATACATATTTATTTATGAAGTTTTTCTTGTGTATTTAAAACACACACACACACAAAAATCCACAATTTCTATATTTATCATTCAGACAAATTTTCGATGCCATTTTTAGAACAACTTGTAAATTATAGTATTTTCACTCACATTATTAAAACTTTTATTCAGCATTGAGCATTTTATGGAACTAAAAATAAATGGAATTTGTTGGATGCAATATCTGGCGAATAAGATAAAAGATATAGAAATTCTAAGCCTAGCTCCATCGTTTGTTCTTGTATTAAATTTGCACGATTAATTATTGTAACCTAATGTCATTATTAGACCACGTTTGAATAATTCAAAATAAAATAATACATATAAAGCAGATTTATTCTCTTTAGTTTATATCATTAGCTTAGGACTAGAAGCTGACACTTGATTAAAAAATAGGCTTTGCTTTTTACGCATTTAAAGATAGACAAATTGTTCTTGTGTGTTTCTTGACAATATCTCGATATAAAACTATCAAGAGTAAGCTTCAAATTTTTTATCGCCGTCGAGAATAAAAGACTACACCCTCTTCAAAAAGAAGTGTACGTCATCGGCATCGTGTTCATCATCGAGACTACGGAGTGTCTCGTACTCCAAGTGACCCCCGGTGCGTTTTTTGAACATGAACAACGTGACAATCTGTCAATGCGACGAAGGCAACGAGTCAACCGAGAGCCCCTATTATATTATAAATGGATTAATAAAAATATAACAAGATATATTTTTCTCTTAAATTCTCTGCGAATTCCTGACCAGGTTTTTAGCTGATTTTTGTTCAAATTTCGAAAATTATAGGAGGCTGATTTTTTAGCGTTTTTCATAAAATATTTTAACAGAGAAGAAATAATTAGAATTTGTTCAAACTTTGATAATATTTTATTAATACTTTGAAATACAGTCGACCCTCCTATAATGGCAGGATAGGGATTATGTATCTCGCCCGGCCGCAGCAGTCAAGGGACTTAATGCATTAGCGTACGATGAATAAATAATATAAAAAGTAAATATAAACTGCAAAACTTTTTCGGAAATATGTTTTAATTTAGGAAACATATCAATATAAAATAAAAATATATAAAAAACAAACAATAATCGTAGAAAACAAAAAAAAGTATAAACATATTAAATTATGTAATCATGCACTCAATTACTATCAATGTCATCTTTTTTCTAACATGAAGAAAAGTACCGGTATGGTACTAATCGACATCGAAAAGGCATTCGACACTGTCTGGCACCGCGGTCTGATCCACAAAATGATATCCCTTAATTTTCCTATTTACCTTATTAAAATGATCCAATCCTATCTGTATAAAAGATCATTTCAGTCATATTAAACAGAGCAACGTCAACTTCCCAGTTTGTCTCAGCGGGAGTTCCTCAGAGCAGTATTTTAGGGCTTCACCTGTTCAACATTTACTTACATGATCTACCGACACCATCCCCATCAAACGTAGCACTCTATGCCGACGACACACATTATTAGCAACAAAATAATAGTCGGAAACCTCCAACGATCATTAAAAGCTGCATTTAAATATTTCGGTCGTTGGAAACTCTAAACTAAACAAAGAGAAAACCGAAGCTATCTTGTTTTCCATGAAACGGAAAAATCTTCAAATTGATCCAATAGTTGTCGGGTCTAGCTCTATCGAATGGAAACCCCAAGTGAAATACTTAGGGGTGACTTTGGACAGAAGACTGAGGTGGGGAGCACAGGTGTCGGTGACTCGTGCCCGCGGATTAGCAGCTATGGGGGCGCTGCACTCCATATTTCGTCGACGCAGTGCTTTTTCGGCCTCTAACATAAGCTTTTTTTCGTAAGCTAACACTCAGTTTTTACTCAAAAAATCCAAACCACACTAATCATCTCATATCTACTCTCGGCGATTATACCAAACAAAACAATAATTTTAGATACGTTCACAAAATGCCTAAACATATTTTACTATAGTTGATAGTCATGAATGCGCGATGTATGAAGGATATATGATTGATTGATTAAATTATTTATTTTTTAGTTTGTAAAATAGTTTTTAAGGAATGTCGCAAAGGGGTTTTAAGTTTCTTATTAAAATTAAATTATCTCTTATGTAAAATTTATTATAACTAAAATATGTATTTGTAATTAAGATAAGGATAGTAATCTAAGAATTAAATTGTTAAACCATTTTTATGTAATTGTGTATATTGATACACCATTTTACCTTGTAATATTATATATTTTTCTGAATAAAGGTTTATAAATAAATAAATAATATCACTTTCTTCTGCATTTCTCGGATTTTATAATATGGGGCTTGACATATTTCTAATTGTTTATTTAATTCAGCCAATCGCTCTGTTGAAGAATAGCATTGAATAAAATACGTTTCTAACTCTTTAAACAACTGTAATCCTTTATTTAATTTTTCTAGTGTTAAACTTTCATTGGGTTCTTTAAAATTGATTTCCTCGCTGACATTACTACCTTTTTCGTCAGCCAGAGCTACCAAATCTTTTTCATTTAACTCTTTGTCGTTATTTATTAATTCATTAATATCGTTTTCGTTCATGTTTTCTAGTCCTATGTTAATTATTCGGTCGTTTTCATTGAATAATTAAAAATTTCTCGAGAAATCAGCAAATTTCTTAAGAAATGAGAATTCTCGATTTTGCATATTTCTCGAGAAATTCTTAAAAAATAATTCTCGAGAAGACACTTGATGAAATCATGGATAACATCAATCCAAAATTCTTGAGCTGGAGACAGACGTGCCATGTTGGAAATGTGGCACAGCATTATTAAGTTTGCACATCCTTCAAATATGAATTTTAAAATATTTTTATAAAGAAATATGACATAATTTTAATACATACCAATGACTTTAGATTCAAACATACTTGTAGATTATTGATGAATTATGAATAAAATAAAATTTGAAGGATCGTCAGCTTTTATATATTCACCACAAAGCGTTTTTATAGACATTTACAGGACCGCATCGGAAGAAAAATGTTTTTTTTTTTAATTTGCAGAAGAATCATCTCACTTTGACAGCTCAAAAAATAGGCAATTATTAACAATTTTTTTCACAATAAATACACCATATAATGAAATTAATATTTTTGAAATTTATTATGGCACTCTTGTAAATTTAAAAAAATATTTATTTAAATCATTTTTAAATCATCAAAATGGCATATCAAAAAATATGCAAATCCGCTGTTGTTCGTTTAGACTTGCCTGAAACAAAAAAATAAAAAGATACTTAATCTGTATGAGTGTCGCTTTTATAAAACATGCAATTAATATTCTTTGTTTGAAATTAAAAAATAGCGCTGATTTAAAAAAAAAATATGGAAAAACACACCTTTTTTGGGGGGTATTCTTTTTTGTAAAACATAAGATAAATTAATATTTTGAGATGTTTTTTCTTTAACTGCCATAGCCATACATATGATGCCATAGCCGTGTGCGCATCGGTGCGCATAATAAATTCACTTCATGGTGTATGGTGTATTTATTATGAAAAAAAAAAATGTTAAAAATTGCCTATTTTTTGGGCAGTCAAAGTGAGATGATACTGTAGCGTGGGCGATTTACCATCCCCACGTATAGCGCTGTTAACAGCGATATCTTCCATCTCTCTTCAGGCGCAATGCATTATTTTAACAGCGCCATCTCTTGTGGCCCTCCGGAGACATTGCACCTGCTTACCGACCGATCGCTTCTTGCGCGTGCACTGTTGCCGGTTGGGTAGTGACGCGCAGGAGGCGGGAGTCGGGAGAGTCGTCGGTTAGCCTTGGCTGCGGGAGGTCGAAATTAATTTTCTTGAAACCAATTCCATAAAATTATAATTAAAATATAAAAGCCTAGGCGCGCCCCTGCATGTAATCCAATGCCATTTTGTGGGTTTTCTTCACCATTTCTCATTTGGTCATTCGTCTTGGCAGCTCATACGGCCTCGTTCAAGCTCTGCCACCCAATATTTTACTGTTGTAAACGAAGAAGCAGACTCTCCTAGAGTAGAATCTAGCTCGGCTTTAAAATTAATTGGACTTAGACCTTTCAAATAAAAGTATTGTATCAACCACAGACCTCTATGGCGGCCACAAGTATCTCTGGAGGTCCGTATTAGGGGTCTCAAATAATCAAATAATCTTGGAAACGTGTTCTATTCTATGGCTTGCACGGTTTGCAGACCTGACACTCCTGGATTTCTTTGTCTGGGAACGAGTCCTATTCCGTGGCTCGCTCGGTTTCCAGATCTGCAACCATAGATTTTTTTTTTGTTTAGGGACGTGCTGATTTTTTTCCTAAAGGAAAAGTATGCCGCGTTTTTCAATTGTTCAAAGATCGATCGTGATTGAGAAAGGTATATGTTCAACTATTTGAAATTGACCAAGGTAATATTCTTCAATTGTCTTTTAATATTGATTCATATATGCTGTTTCTATTGTTTAACAGAATAGCGTCAACAGTAAAAACCACTAGCTTTTGTATAAGTTCAAATTGGGTCACAATACAGTGGAAATAGGTAGAAATATTAATTGAGCATGGCGAGGATCTCGGCTAGCGACTGGGGCACTTTTGTCAGCATTGCCGCTTATGTGGCTGGGGCATGGGCCCACAGGACCAGTATACAGATGATCTCCAGGACCCTGCTGAGGGGGCAACGATCACCCCTCATATTAATCACCAAGGCGTTCCGTACTGTGAGGGTAAGGACCCCAGAAATTGGTGGCAAACGCATTCATGTAGACGCAGACGTCGCCAATGCGCTCAGTGACCTCCGTCGACGCGCGAGAGAGGCCGCGATAGCTAACTGGCTACCTATTCCTGTTCTTTCAAAATATTAGGTACCGCATGCGGTGTCGCTGGACCATCGAGGATTACTGGACATCCCAGTTCCTCACAAGATACGGGTGGTTTAGGGCCTCTCTCCGCAGGTTTAAGATTTCTCCTTCCTCTGAGTACCCATGGGGAGATCCATTCATGGACGCAGACCATGTTCTGTGGACATGCCCGGGCATGGCATCCGATCACGAGGCGCTATTTCGTTGTCAGCGATCCAGAGTTTAGACCGGTTGGACACGGAAACCTTGTGCCCACTCCCTCTAATTTTAAGGCTTTCTGCCACAAATTTGGGGAAAAATACATTCTTTGGGCATTCTACGACCTCAATAGAGTCGTAGAGCCCCCCCCCTGTGGCCAATAAATTCAGCAGGCTTGCACACTCCCTTTTCCCAATATTTATATATATGTATGTCTATCATAGAATTATTTATTATTATATTTGCGTATTTATTTATATATAATATAGCTAGTCATAGCTAATTCATCGCCCCCGCGCTCAGAGCGCAAGTGGCCCCAAGCAGTGAAGAAGAAGAAGCACAAGAGAAGAAGAAGAAGAGTCCTTGCAGAACATGGTTTTTAAATTAACAAAAAAACTAATAATATCCAATTAATTTTATAAATATTCGAATGTACGAATATTGAAAAAAAGGTAAATATATTTGATTGGGACCCCTAGGCTATATGTATCATTTTGGGAACCAATGCTTTAAATCATATTTAATAGCAATGAATTTATAGAAAAACTGCATTTTTATATTTGCACATACTCAAAGTCCGTTTAAAATGCATCAGAACTTATAAAAAAATTCGAAAAAAGGACAATCCAATGTTCAACAATAAAACTCATTATATAAATTTATTAAAAATAGCAATCGTTATATAAGTATTTAATTTACTTATATAACGTTTAAGTAGTAAGTATAAATAGTCGTGCAATTTTGTAAAAATCACTCAAGGTTCAACACTCACTAAGTGCATAACCAAAGTCGTAGAATTCATCAAAGGTAATATAAAATATAAATTGCTTGTATTTACTGTTTTTAAATTGAATAATCATCAACGATGGATCATGTTCGATATGTATCTTTAGGAAACATGCTGAAGTACACTTTCCTTATTGTGGCCCTTGCGGCTTTGGCTCAGGCTCAAACCCTCGGTATGGGCCCATGTCCAACAGTCAACACAACGAAAAACTTTGACGTCAATAAGGTAAACAGGATCAAACTTATTTATAGCATTCTCATTCGAAGACAAGACTAACAAATTAACTTTTCAGTACCTGGGAAAATGGTACGAACAACTAAAGACATTTAACATGTTCGAAGTCACCGGAAAGTGCATAACGGCCGAGTATACTTTGAACGGAACCAAAGTCAATGTCATCAATAAGATGCGCAACATTATGTAAGCATTTCAATCTGCCAAATATTATATTCTTGGATCACACATTTTACAATAACATTCTTGTTTTAATTCCAGCAATGATACTGAATCGCTCATCTCTGGATTGGCCCAATTCAGAGGCAATGCTACCGAAGGCAAATTGGGCGTCACATTCCCAAACAATTTCTTCTCGGCTCCCTATGATATTTTGGCCACAGACTATTCAAACTATGCAGTAGTCTACTCTTGTATCGATCTCTTCTTCATCAACATAAGTGAGATTTCTATGCAATATTATCACAAATCATTTTATTTGTCATCGATTCTAATGATATCCGTTTGTGTACAGAATTCGCATGGGTCTTGACCAGACAACGATTTCCATCCACCGCCACAATGGACGCAGCTAAAGCAGTTTTCGACGCAAACAAGCTAGATAGGACTGGCTTGAATTCTACTGAACAGTTTTGGTGTCCATTGTTACATTAAATCTACCCTAGCCACTAAACCACCCCCTATTTCTCTGACCGGCGTATAAAAGTATTTGCTAACTCTATTAAAATATGTAAAAGTTGTAAGTAGATTAGCAGTTTAAATAAAATTATATATACGAACATTTAAATTTGAATTTACTTTCAATTTATTCCGTAACAATTCTTAATGATGAATTTGAAATTCTTGATTCAGTGAATTTGATGATAATTTTGATTTATAAAAAGGTCCCTGGACTCCTGGGGGTCTGCGTAGTCATTACCAGGGGTCCATGAAAATATAAAAAAATACATTTATCATGGGATACGTCTTTGAAATCATAAACTACTCTCAAATTTTATTACCCTGTGCTTGCAAAAAGCATTCTAACATTTGATTCCATTCTGTACAACATATTTATTTAAACAGGCTTTTTCGTTACTGTTAAACAGTAGAACCTCGATTATCCGTAATAATTGGGGATGAAAATAGTCCGGATAACGAAAATAATTAATAGAAAGTATGAATAATTTAATTTTTTCTAGGTTTACATACACAAAAAATTATCGATTTTGTATAGACATATAAGACATATAAGCTGTCTTGAATAACACTCGTCTTGGTTCTCAAGCTATTTCAACACAACACTGAAAAACTTCAGAATACAGTGTATTCTCGATTAGGGAATCCAATCCCGGGATCCCGGACAGTTTTAGGTGCTCATGAATCCCGAAATTCGGGATAGAAATTTTTATCTAACAGAAATCGTACACCTCACCAGCACCATGAAGGCTACTAAATCAAGACATTCCCGTTGAAATCTGGACGCTTGGAAACAGTGGCGTAACTACTAATAGCCGAACTTAGGCGACGCCTAAGGGCTGTAAATGCCTAGTCTATGTATACATATATAGAGTACATATATGTTTTTCAAATTATTATATTACCCTTTCCCTACCGATGATGTATTTACTACACCTCGACTCTAATAATGGGAATATCGATATGAAATATAATAGATACGGGGTTCAGAATTTTTGTATTCCTCCGTAATATGATTACGAATCACATCAAAGTATCATAGTATAAAAGTATTCATCTACAGCGACGGAAATAAATATTTTTTTCGGGAAATCGGGAATTTTGCGAGTTTTAGTCCGTATCTCAGCAGAAAGGAAAACACAGATCTAGCCCTAACGCCCATTTCATAGTTTCCATTCTAATATGAAATCAAAGTATAGAAACAAACTCAATTTACAGAAAATTCGCGACGTGGCACACAGCGCATGCCACGATGGACATTCTGCACGAGCGATTTGAGGGTACATTGTAAAAGTACACCTTAGAATCCAATGAGCTGGTGACGGAAGTCTATGATACTAGAATACAAAAGCTAGTGCTCCGACTACAGAAATGTCTCTAACTCGACGAAGATTACATTGAAAATACTTTGAATATATTTGTGAAGTATCCCGTGAATTTAAATTAAATACAAGTATTTTTCGATCCAACATAAATCTTGTAACCTTAATTTCTGGATGACCCTCGTATTAATCTTGAAGGAGACTAGGCTGATGAATAAAGCCGTTATTGTATTTTGTTGATTATTATTTATCCTAAGAAGATGCATTAATTTTTAAAAAAAAATGTTGAGAATACCTGTGCATTCTTTTTTGACTAAGCGTCTTACAATTTTTGGAATTTAAATATTTCCTATATTTATTACCTCTGAATATACTATTATTTCAACTGTTCCATATGCATTTATTTTATGCGTAATTTTTTTGAAAGATGTCTCAGAAAAAATGTTTAAAATATTTGCTAGTTTCGTCAAGGTTTCGCAGGTCCGCAAAAAAAGTTGTTGACTTCACATTTTTAAGAACTCTTGACACTGACTATTATTTTGAATCGTAATTTTATATCTGCTGTAAGTAAATAGCCGACCCTTAAACATACAATAGGATGAATCGTTTGTAGTAAAATGGTATTATCAGTATATTAGTAAGTATTTGGACATTGGAGTTACACATAACTATATAAATGTCCAATAGCTCTGAGCATAGGAGTATAAAAAGCTAAGCAATAGTGAAAAAAATAACCACAAAAAAATTAATAAGATTATTGAACGTCTACCCTTGAATTTAAACAACATTAATCCTTGCACTAAATATATAATATATTTATACATGTTTAAACCAAAATTAGAGTATGGTTTTCAAAATCTGAAAATTTGTTGAAGAAATCTTGAAATCTTTCACGTGGAAATCTCTGTCAATTTAATAATTTTGCTAATTGTAAAAGATCTCCTTCAGAAATTCCATTATCAAAAAGATAAGATTAAAAAATATATCATCATATCAACAAAATGAACGACGTCAAACATCGTAATTTTTTTATACATTAACAACATCATTTCAGATATTAGATTCGCTAAAAAATACACGAAGAAGTATTCAATTATATGAAAGTCATATAAGCATTTGGAAACTGTAAAATCACCAATTAATGTAGCTTTATTCATTATTTCTAAATAAATTATCATACATATTTTTTATGAAACCACTTCTTTAAATTCTATAACCATCAATAGATCCGGGAGATTACTATGAGAGATTTTTGGAAAAAATGGATGTTATCACATAAAACAGTCGGTCTAATCGGAATACTTTATTTTGAAGTCTTTATGAGGGAATTGCCCAACCGCGAGACTTTCGCATCGAACCACTTCAGCGTATCGGAACTTGTCCCAAGACTGATCGGTGCAGGATATGAGTCCGTAAAACCTTTGAGAAAGATAGGCCCGATAAAATACAAGGCATTGTGTTCAAGTCTTTTGACCTAGAGAAGGCATTGAGTCTAGTGATGAACGTATGACACGCTGTACAAATGCCTAGGGAAGCCTAAGGGACTTAGATTTGAAGATTGTTGCAATAAAATCTGTATACACTTGGGTCTATTTTTATGCGATTTTGAAGTTATGCGGTTTTAAAAAATAATGTAATCTTTCTCTCATTTTTGTATAGAGCACAAAGCTTTTTTTATGCGAATCGATGAATTGCTTGAGGATAGTCCCTTGAATGCTATTATTGGTTTGATGTTTTATGCCAGCAAAAAAACAGAAGACGATATTGAAGTGAAGAAACTCCTACCCTCCTTACTGTAAAAATTATACAAGAAACTAGTCAATCTATTTATTGTACATGACTCAAATTCCGAACGTGCTTTCAAATTCCAGCACGAGCTTTAAAATTGCATATCTCCATATCACAAACTCTGTAAAAAAATTATTGGTTAATCTTCGCAAAGTTTTTTTTGTGCGATTTTTTGCTACATTTCATCACATTGATTTGAAGTTGTGCGTTTTTTAAAAATAAGGGAACCTATCCCTTAGCTTTCTATGTAGTTCAAGTCTTTGTTTATGCGACTCTCTGTGGAGCCTATCTATCACATAAAATCAGAACCAAATGTAATTGAATAAGATTTAATTTTATTGAAATGTTCAAAATCTGCAATCTAATTCAACTATATCAACACATGTTTTAATATTCTTTAACAGTATATCCTTACATTTATTTTGACATCCTTTATACGCGATCTAAGCAGGTTTTTCCACGGCTGTAGGAAAGTTTTTCAGTTCTAAAATATTAAATGTTGAGGTAATTAAAGTTGAACAAGGTCTTTTAAAATTAAAGAAGTAACGTACATATACTGTTTTTTAACACAGAAATCCTTGATCCTTTATATCATAAATTTTTCTAGCAACTCTCTCAATAAATTTGTAAATATACGACCCCAAAAACTAATCAAAAATTGATATTTCACTTAAAAAATCAAACGGAGTATATTCATGAAGTTATTATGTAACTAAATCTTAAGCCGCATCCAAAAAAATCGTATTCACATTCAAATTAAATCAGTTCCAAAGGTCTAGAAGGTATTAAAGTTTAGATATAAAAATGCTTGTAGAAGACCATGAAAATCACTCTGGAGTCGACATCCAACAGGTGAATTACTGAAATCGTAAAGTAATACCTAAAAAGTGAGCTATTTTTTTTATATTAAAATATTTATATATATACACTATGCTATTTTATTATACAATACACAAACTAAGCGCTTCATCTCTTACAAATTAACACAAAACGTTTTCAGCATATATTTTTTATTATTGTATAATTTAACAGGTAAAAATGCTGAAGATCGCTTTACTTCTCGCTGTTGTTGCGGTGTTAGTCGAGGGCCAAACTTTTGGATTTGGTCCGTGTCCAGCAGTCAGTGTGATGAAGAACTTTGATGTTACCAGAGTAAATATATTAAGAATCAATCTTATTTTCATGACATTTATTTAAACTTACAATTGTACGATGTAAATTTTTAGTACATGGGAAAATGGTACGAACAACAGAAATATTTTGCATTTTTCGAAGCTACCGGAAAGTGCATAACGGCCGAGTATACTCTGAACAAAGCCAATGTCAGTGTCGTCAATAAGATGCGCAACATTGTGTAAGTATTTAATTCGAGAAACGTTACATTCTTGGATCACACATTTTACAATAACATTCTTGTTTTAATTCCAGCAATGATACTGAATCAACCATCACTGGATCGGCTGTATTCAGAGGCAATGCTACCGAAGGCAAATTGAGCGTCACATTCCCAAACAATTTCTTCTCGGCTCCCTATGATATTTTGGCCACAGACTATTCAAACTATGCAGTAGTCTACTCTTGTATCGACCTCTTCTTCTTCAACATAAGTGAGATTTCTATGCTATATTATCAAAAATCATTTTATTTGTCATCGATCCTAATGATATCCGTTTGTGTACAGAATTCGCATGGATCTTGACCAGACAACGATTTCCATCCCCCGGCACATTGGACACAGCTAGAGCAGTTTTCGATGCAAATAAGCTAAGTAAGAGTGGTCTGAATAGCACTGAACAGTTCTGGTGTCCACTTTTACATTAAATCTTCCCAAGGCATTGATACATCTCCTACTTCAACAACCAACGCAAGAAAATGTTTTGTATATTGAGAAATTATACGTTTATTGTCATTTCATGTTAGAAAATTATTATAGATCTATAATATGATTATAAATAGAAATAAAATATTACATTTGAACATATTTCTTTTTTACATATTTCCAAGATCCTCGTCTTAAAAAAATGCATCGATTGATCTCTTGAAAACATTGTATTTTCTATTCTCATGATGGCTTAATTATCAAGATAATTGATAAGGGATGATTTTTATGCTAAAGAATTAGAACAATTTTAAATTAATTCTAATACATTTTGAAACCATCATAAAAACTTTATTTAGATCCAACATCAACAATGTTCGATTATCATTTTAACCGCAGATCACTAATCATTAGTCTCACAAACTACAAACCGAACCTTCCCTCATCGCCCCCTTCATTGCCTTTCTTTTTATTATAGGTGACACAATGATTAATGAAAAGATATAAAATTTTACAAATTAAAAATATATAAAAATAAAAGACATAAAATTACAAAAGATTACAAGTATTTCATTATGATGAAAATCAAAAAAAAAATACAAGAGGTTTTTTAAAAATTATCTAATTCCGATAAGTAGCTAAATCTAGCCGATACCCTTTTTTAGGTATTGGAATCTGCGAATGTTTCTTATGAATTTTAGTCCAAGTATCACCGTCGTAACTAGGGGGCGGTAAAGCAGGCGCCCGTCACGGGCGCGACTGGGCTTGGGGCGCAAAATGCAGAATACCGACCCAGTCGAGTGTTGCACATGGTTTTTATTTTACTTGACCATTCTGCTTTACATGAATCAACACTGATTAACACTGTTCCTTTTTTATGATACAATACTAAGCCAAAAGGTGTGCAATTTTATTTTGCCTTGGGAGCTACTTTTTCATGTTTCAGGATCAACTTCTACTATAGCTGGGAGCTGGCAGCATAAATTGAAGGTCATCTAATACATGTAAATAATTTAATAACTGTGTTCTGGTGTGTTTCTTGACTATCATTATGACAGTCTGGAGACTGAGTGTCGTCGAGTTTAGGAGTGCGCAGCATTTCTAGCGGGACTAAAAGATCAGTGGAAGACATTCTCTGTGTGGCTAGTCTGGGGTAACCCGGATCAGATCATACAGCATCGCAGGAAATGGGATCGCATATTAATGACCCCCCCAATCTAGTTAGTCGCTGTATGTCGTCTGTTATCTGTTCTTATTTTGTGCAGCAATGAAGAAAGACCTCTGTGGCTCACCAGTAGGGAATCCAATCCCGAGCCAAAATTTCGATCCCGGGATTTCGGGATTTCATTCAACAATCTCAGGACCAGTCCCGGGATCCCGGGATTGGGATTTTCAATATTTTAAGAAATTACATTGATAAATTTGATCAAAAATTACTAATAAGTCCATTTATTCAATATAAAAAATCACTTGAAGGCCAAAGAATTTTATTTATTTAAGAAAAGATAAGAATACAATTCAAAAATAGATAAATAAAACATTAAAAAATTCAAATATTATTTTGAAAATATGCCCGAAGCCACATTAATATTAAACATTAGTGTTTCATCATTTAGTCTGGATCTGATTTTGGAAGTCAGGCAACTTACTGCTGAAAATGCACGCTCAGCTTCCACACTCGTTGGAGGTATCGTCATCAGATATTTAAATGCTAGTTCGAGATGATGACCGCGTGAGCCCTCATTTTCGTATAACACAATCAATGTGACTGATTAAATTCCTTTCTTCCGTTGAGACATGGACTAAAACTCGCAAAATTCCCGTTTTCCCGAAAAAATATTTATTTCCGTCGCTGCAGATGAATACTTATATATTATAATACTTTAATGTGATTCGTAATTATATTACGGAGGAATACAAAAATTATGAATCCCGTATCTATTATATTTCAACTCGATATTCCCATTATTCGTCGAGGTGTAGTAAATACATCACCGGTAGGGAAAGGTTACTGTAACAATTTGAAAAACATACATGTACGCTATATATGTATAGATAGATTAGATAGTCACTGCCCCTAGGCGTCGTCTAAGTTCGCCAATTAGTAATTACGCCACTGTTTCCAAGCGTCCAGATTTCGTCGGGAATGTCTCGATTTAGTAGCCTTCATAGTGTTGGTGAGGTGTACGAATTCTGTTTCTAATCCTGGGATTCTTAAGTACCTAAAATTGTCCGAGATGCCGGGATCCGGGATCCCGGGATTGGATTCCCTACTCAGCAGGCATACGGTGGAAACTCAGCTACTGGCATTACGATAAAGAAACAATAGAATTGCAACATGGAATATGAGAAGACTCATCCAACTTGCAGGGAAGATGGAAATAATACAACATCACATGGAGATACAGAAAATCAATATTATTGGTTTATACGAAACGCACTGGAGAGGTTCGGGTCACAATATAACCAAATACGGAAATACTGTTTACTTCTCAGGACCAAAAAATGAGAGCTGTAATAGAGTGGCAATTATTATTTCAAAATCACAAAAAAACTCAGTGCAAGAAATCAATGAGTTCTATGTATAACTGGAAAATATTCTGGAGTAACTGGAGTATGGTCAGCTACAGATGGAAATCTTCAATCTTTAACAGACGCAGCCTGCTGAGTGCAGACTGTGGCAGCGATCATCAACTACTGTGCATTAATATGAGGCTCAAGATAAAAAGCATCAAACGTGCCAGAAAAACCCACAAATATATATTATAGACAAAAACCTCGTCAAATATATATTCGAAAACAAATTTTTTTGACCCAAATAAGGACCATTCTAATATATTAGGGTGTCCCATAAGTTTCTTTCGTTTTCAATAATTTGCATTACATCAAAATTTATTGAATAATATATGATCCATTCTGTTCTATTACCTTTTTCCATCTCTACGGAAGCCTCATAATGCCTTCTTGCCAAAACTTCCCAGGTTTGTTGGCAAAATATTGATCAAGGTATATTTTTATATCATTTTTTGAATTAAATTTTTTACCACGTAAAAATTATTTTAATAAATTACATCCCAGTCAAATGATAATAATTTATTTCTGACGAGCAAAGACACGTGAAGCCTGGCGTTATCGTGATGAAAAACAACGCCTCGTCTGTTCGCTAATTTTGACCGTTTTCTGGCAATTGCATCCTTTAGATTGTCTAGTTGGAAACAATATTTTGTTGAATTGATCGTTTTACCTTGCTGAAGTAGCTCATAATAAACTACCCCCTTCCAGTCTTTAACTTGTTAGCTATTTCGCGAACAGTATATTGCGGGTTTTCTTCAACCATGGCTATGATTAGATCTGTGTTCATTGGCGAAAGAAACTTATGGGACAACCCTAATACATCTTTGCCAATATCATCATCTAAGTATAGTCTTCTATATGCTGCTAGTCTGAATCAATGACAATTTGAAGAACTTCATACGATAACATCAATATGGCATGCCAATGGAAACCGACGACGAAAGCCGAAGCTAACGATCGACATGTCCATGAATTCCCAGTTTGATTTCATTGAGGAGACCCCAGAGGTTTGATTTCTGATATATGTCCCTAATTGATTCATGTTCATTGAATTTCATGTTCAGCCTTGTAAGCAATTATCAACCATTGAAATGTGATGAATTCAAATTAAAAAAAAAATATGAACCCACACTCAGCAGGTCACCAGGATGAGCGTGTCGAAGGATAGCTCCCTTCTTTGAGGGGATTTTTATGATTATTAATTCATTCAAATTGATTTTATTGAATAAGAAAATAATTGTGCTGACAAAACAACCTTACAGAATGCGACGCAATACTTTTGTTAAAATCATAATCAATTTTTTTCCCATTA
Organism: Stenopsyche tienmushanensis; assembly: GCA_008973525.1. Classification (NCBI taxonomy): domain Eukaryota; kingdom Metazoa; phylum Arthropoda; class Insecta; order Trichoptera; family Stenopsychidae; genus Stenopsyche; species Stenopsyche tienmushanensis. Next base: position 264,068 of record WACJ01000168.1, on the reverse strand, counting down.
GACTTTGCCACTTTGAATAAAATTTTATAAAAATATTTACGATTTTTTTAAGTGAATGGTGCAAATTTTTTAATATAGGTCTATTACGAAGCACATGGAACAAAGTATGAAGTTTCAAAACAAAATACTTATAAATTCAAACGGCTAAAAAATTCTTCCAAAGTCAACGATATAAAATCACAACGTGTTTTTGTAGATTTTTAATTTTCCTAATTTTTTAGTATCTGTAATATGATTTGTGGCTTGATTTTCATTTTGACCGACCTTATTAAACAAACGGTTTTTTTTCCTAACAGCGCAATGCCAGTTCCATTCGAAATAGTCCAAGTTTTTCGTTCAATTATCGGGCTGAAAATTGAATAAGGATGGTCATAAAAAAAGTCATGTCTTCGAAAAAATATACCCACCTGTGAGATTTTAACTACAAGCCTTTTTTTATGATACCAAGATGGCTTGCTCCTGAAGATTTTTGGTTCAAAATTTCCCTCCTTCCCCCTAGCGAAAGAAAGGAAGAAGACCCTGCCTGATAATTTATGAAACCTGGAGAAACAATAACTGCGGATATGTATTGTCAGCAATTAAAAAGGGTGAATAAAAAATTAAGAGTCAAACGTCGAGAATTAATCAAGAATAATTTAATAATTCTGCAACACGACAATGCACGACAGCATTTCCTTTTTCATTTTTGCCAAGGCAGCGCTTATTCTTTCTATTAGGATTTCTTTTGTGGACACATCCGTCATGTAAATTAATTCTTTTTGACGTCCCTAGATAAAGAAATCAAGTGGTGTCAGGTCTGGTGACCGTGCGAGCCACCGAATAGGGCCCCAAGACAAAGAAATCCATTGGTGTCAGATCTGGAAGCGCGCTTCTTGCCTCATCGTAAGTATCATTACGACAACAACCTAACTCACTTCATTACATGTTGTCGACTCATCACATCACCACCATAAACTTCCGATGGATATTCACGGTGGGATTATTCAGCAAAGTCAAAAATCGAATGAACGCGCAGATTTTACACTAACGCGATATGGTGGGAGCGCGCGACGATCTCGCCATCGAAAGAATTTACTGTGACTGAACATGTGGGATCAAACAAACTGATCGTTAGTATCGTCTTCAACAAAATTTGAGTGTGCTCTTGATTTGGGGGCATCATAAGACGCCAAAAAGTTCTACTTATGCGAGATTCACTCAGCAGTGACTCTCATAATGGGAATATCGATATGAAATATAATAGATACGGGGTTTAAAATTTTTGTATTCTTCCGTAATATAATTGCGAATTACATCAAAGTATTATCTATATATATATAAAAATCAATGCGTGTCCGATACAAATAAACAAAGCCTTTTGTCAACTATGCCGAGAGGCGATAATGCCATCAATCAAATGTCTGTCCGATCCACTTTGCTAAGGTAAACAAAACCTTTTGTCAACTATGCCGGGAGGCGGTAATGGCATGCCCGGTTTTACTAAGATAAAAGAAGTAATGCCATGCGTGGTGGGGGGCTCACGAGGGAGGAGGGGTTTTGCCGCATGGCGTGGCAGGGCCGCGGGGAACGGCGAGGAAAACAGGAAACTCGAAATATCTAAAAGATATGTATTTGAAATCTTAATGTACCTCTCAAATAATTACTAAGCGCGATCGTATTCGCGTTTTTAAGTGTAATTAAAAATATTTAAAGTCATTCCAATAAACTGAATTAAAATACATACACTTTATTTCTTTAAGTATAGCATTGCAACGCATGCCGGGTATTGGCTAGTAGTGTAGCGTCCTGGCACTGACTGCCATTCCGCCAATCGACCTGCTCGCAAAAGAAAGGAAAGCTATACGCACCGGGGAAACCAGGCAAAGAGCTAGGCAGTCCACCATGGTGGAATGGCAGTCCCGATGGGACAGTTCCACCAAAGGTCGATGAACCCATCGGCTCATCCCTGACCTAAAGCCCTGGACAGCTAGGAAACACGGTCAGCTGTGCTACCACCTTACCCAGGCACTCACTGGGCATGACTGCTTTGGTAGCTACCTGCACAGGATTCAAAAAGAGGCCGGTCCGAATTGTCACCACTGCGGAACGGAGCTGGACGATGCCGCGCACACGCTATTCGACTGCCCGGCTTGGAGCACAGAGAGGGACACACTGCGGGAGGAGCTTGAAGTCAATGCACTCACTCCCAGCAACATGGTCCCTACGATGCTAACCAATGCCAGGGCATGGAACGCGTTGTCCAGATACGTCGCGAGCGTTATGCTACAGAAGGAGGATGCTGAACGACTGAGACGTCGGACACGCACCGAAGCATCCTCCTCCTCCTCAACCCACGAGCGAGAAAACCCAGCAGAGATATATCAAGAATAGAAGAACCGTGAAGAATTCACGTTAACACGAGGCCCTAGAGGGACACATACCGCCACCCTAGAGCAATACTTCGCGGTAGCCGGGTGGCAGTGGAACCGGAGAAAAAAAAAGCTAGTAGTGTAGTAGTAAATAAATAATTTGTCGGTAAATCAGGAATTTTAAAGCATCTCAGCAGAAAGGAATTTTATCAATCGCATTGATTACTTCGTTGATGTGTGACTTTTTTTGGGCACCTCTCTCGTGTAAATTAATTATTTTGCACGTCCCCAGACAAAGAAATCCAGTGGTTTCAGATCTGGAGACCGTGCAATCCACGAAATAGGGCACGTTCCCAGGCGAAGAAATTCATTGGTGTCAGATCTGAATACCATGCGAGCCACGGAATAGGGCACGTCCCCAGGCGAAGAAATTCAGTGGTGTCAAATCTGAAGACCGTGCGAGCTACGGAATAAAGTCACCAAAACTCCCAACAAAAAAAAAAATACAAAAAGTATTTCCCGTAACTTGCATAACATATTTTTACAAAACTCATGCTATATAATTCGATTGAGACTAAAGTCATCTTTCGCGCTTATTAATCAGATAGCAACTTTTGTGAAAACAACTTTTTTACATTTAATTTATTTCTAAACACGCATGCGTGCATTATTTGACGTCATTTCACTTGAAAAACGACAATATAAAAATATCCTCGGCCATCACATAAATCACTTGTTTCGTTTAGCTTTGACAGATTAGCACGCGGACACACTTCGGTAATAAAAAAATATTTACTTAACGCACATTTACAATTGGTTATAATATTTCATGTTCTTGTACATCAATCCAAATGATACATTTTATTTAAATTATGTTTTTACATGCCTTCGACTGATTAACATACCTTAAAAAATTCAATATTAGTATGTGTTCGACTTAACCTTCATGTAAGGTCTAGGTTCGGCCTAATAATGGTTGAATCTGATATTTTTATGACTTTGTACGGAGCCCTTTTTATATACACGAATCTGTGTAATTTTACATCCTTTCAATAAATTCTTAAGAATCGAATTCAAAGAATTCACTTTTAAATATTTTGTGCATATTTAAGGTTGTATTTTTGTATAAAGGGTATTATCCGATGTAATTATTTAAAATAGATACATTTTATAAACTCTCTTGCAATCTTGGGATAAAGCTGTCTTTACCCACTTTGTAAAGTGAAAGTTCATTTGAATAATTTGTATTTTTATATGAACAAATCTTCAAAAAATGTGTTTGTAATTATGCCATTTTATTGAAAATTTTCAGAAAAAATGAACAGTCTGATTGTCTTGTTGGTATCAGTGTTGGCTGTCGTCAATGCTCAGGTTCCTGGCTTCGGAGCTTGTCCAGCAAACGTTACTGTAAAAAGTGACTTAGACACTGGAAAGGTAATATTGAATAAATATTTATTTTTATTTAATTTTCAGTCGTTACGGAAAATAAATTTGCATTTTTTTAAAATAGTTCGCAGGAAAATGGTACCAGTATGAAAAATATTTCACAGCTTTCGAAGCCATCGCTAAATGCACCAAAACGGAATTCATTGATCTGTTGGTATCATACGTTGTCATTTACAGCAATGCAGATTTCTTGTAAGCCAATGTTTCGTTTTTGTATTTTTATCTTAAAAAATGTGATGAATTCAGCATTCGATGTAACGGTTGAAAATTTTCAGGTCATCCGTTTCGACAACGCAATATGGAGTTGCTGTCTCCACCGGTCCAAGAAACGTAGGAAACCTTATTCAGATCTTCCCAGCTGCTCAGGCTCCAATCCCATTACCATTCTCAATTGTCGCAACCGATTACACCAACTATGCAGTCATCTACTCTTGTGTCGACGTTGGTTTTGCTAACCTCAGTAAGTATATCTGCTTATTTCATAGATCATCAACATAAATCATCATTTTGACAATCTTATCATTTTTTACAGAATTGGCTTACGTGATGACCCGATCCAGGACACCATCGGCAACAGTTCTAGCCCAGGCTTACGCAGTCATGGATGCCAACGGCATCGACAAAGGACTCCTCATGAAGACCGACCAGACTAATTGCCCAGCAAACCATTAATTCGAATAAAACAAAGGACGGATCGCACTAATCACAAGACACGAATTTAAGAAGATATTAGGCTATTGACATCCAACGAGAATTTATTTTGACCCATTTTCCAAAAACTGTTTATTCATACACTAAATGTAATATAGACCGCAAATAAAACTATTTGAAATTGAAAACCATCTTATAATTCTTGATATAAAACGTTTGAATCTGATAACAATGATTCTGATTGAATCTCGTAATAATGTATTGCATAATTTAGAATATCGACGATGCAAAGAATACGTTATTAAGAGCCTGGTTCATCATCAGCTTCCACAAAGATTAACGTCATAAAATAGATGTTTGCTTTGAAAGATTTGAATTGGAACAATACCAAAGCGAAAAATCAGCAAGAGAATTGAGGTAGCAAAACTGGAATCTATAACCGTAAAAGATAAAGTTGTTACTTACAGGAGTTATATTCTTACAGGAGCTATATTCCAAATTACAGGAACTGCAAGTAGACGCAGATGAAACAGTTCATATAATAGATTGTCCCGTTAGGAATGTCGTTTTTTAACATCAAAAACATCGAAAACTGTAAACATTTTTCCTTAGTTTAGGACATATTCGAAATATTTCGTCAGGGTTGGCGCAAACAGAAATTGTCAAAAATATCAAATTTATTCAAAAATATAAATGATTAATTTTTAATAGATAAAAAGTAAGCAATCATTCAAAATATCTATGATGTCAATAATCATAACTGCTTGGGAAAATTCCGATTTTTTTTTCCCAAAAATATATTTCAGAAAATATGGAGTTCATCATTGAAGAAACTATTAGGGTTGTCCCATAAGTTTCTTTCGCCAATGAACACAGATCTAATCATAGCCATGGTTGAAGAAAACCCGCGATATACTGTTCGCGAAATAGCTAACAAGTTAAAGACTGGAAGGGGGTAGTTTATTATGAGCTACTTCATCAAGGTGAAACGATCAATTCAACAAAATATTGTTCCCAACTAGACAATCTAAAGGATGCAATTGCCAGAAAACGGCCAGAATTAGTGAACAGACGAGGCGATGTTTTTCATCACGATAATGCCAGGCCTTTCATTGAATTTTTTTTTACTTGATAAAAAATTTAATTCAAAAGATGATATAAAAATGTACCTTGATCAATATTTTGCCAACAAACCTGGGAAATTTTGGCAAGAAGGCATTATGAGGCTTCCGGAGAGATGGATAAAGGTAATAGAACAGAATGGATCATATATTATTCAATAAATTTTGATGTAATACAAATTATTGTTTATTTTTTTTCTTAATATGAAAACGAAAGAAACTTATAGGACACCCTAATATATATGTGTATTTTTGAGACTATAAAATTATAACATTTCAAATTTAATAAACGTGGATATTACTTTTTAAATTTCTTTAATATTTGTGTGGCAACCCTAGTGAAAATCAAGTATCGTTTTTTCATGCAAATTATATCCTGATTGATTGTGGCTCACCAATTATGCAAGTGAAAAATATTTATTTATTAGTAAAAGTACTTTTTTCCACCTATTTATATCTTTTTTAATTCCAGAATAATAATGTTTTCGGTCCTCTTTGATTTATAGAGTCGCTCATTATCATGTTACTAAAGAATTTGGCAACGGTTGACTACACCTGGCCTCTTCGTACTTCGTATGAGTCCCATTTAAAATTTAAAAGAGATTTTTTACTATTAGAACCGATCAAGGAGTTGGTTTCTTTACATTCCCCTTTTTAAGCCATTTCCACATCTAGGGACTGTGCGACCCACAGAATAGGATACGTTCCCAGGCAAAGAAATCCAGTGGTGACCTTCCATTCTCAAGTCTGAAATTATCTATTAGAATTAATTAGCAAAAAAAAATTAATCTACTCTTAAGGTTGTTTAATAAAATTTATGACACAGGGATTATACGTCAAAATTGATTGAAATCGCATGATTAAACTAATGAGCCATGTACTAAAAATGCTTCTTAAAATGATGCATCCTAGAATAAGAAACATGTGCGAACATAATCTGGATGATACGCAATTTTGAAATGCTTTCGGAGCTAGAGAAGCATTGCTAGCAGTTAATATCTTACTACAATCGCATATCGGAATCAGGATAATGTCGGGTTCAACCCAAATAAGTATTTGCATGCTTTATAAACTACGAAAAAGCATTTGATATGGTACAGCACACGACACTAATGGAGATGATCAGAGAATTTAATACTGACTCTAAAGACCAGAACTTTATTAAAAATCTTTACTGGCATCAAACGGCAGAGATCAGGTATGGAAGTGGAAATACAGAGACTATGGCTGTACAAAGAGGAGTCCGACAGGGCTGTATTTTGTCACCCCTATTATTTAACCTGTATTCCAATAAAGTTTCCCAAAGCTGGAACATTGCCCCTTCAGATTATTAATTATTTTTTTGATGTAAAAATGTACATTGATCAATATTTTGCCAACAGACCTAGGACATTTTGGCAAGAAGGCATTGTGAGGCTTTCGGAGAGATGGAAAAAGATAATAGAATAGAATGTATCATATATTATTCAATAAATTTTGATGTAATATAAATTATTTTTTATTTTTTTCTTAATATAAAAACGAAATAAACTTATGGGACATCCTAATACATAGTCAAAAATCACCATTTGATCAAAATATGTAGCGAAATTGGTCCAATCAATAAGAGGCGTCCATTTTCTGCCAAACAATTTGTTTAACGACTTTTTGCGCGATTATGAAAATATGAATTTACATATTTTAGGATTATAAAGCATAGTAACAGTACAAACATGTTGTTGACGTATAAACTGTCGAATTAATATTAACATACAGGACTAAACAAAAAATCCTAAAAAATATTGACGCTCTCGCCAGCAAATAATTGCGAAAATAGATTGTAGCAAAAACAGTACAATCTGCGTTCTTACATTTTTTACTTATCTTGATCGATGAAAATAAGTTTAACTTGTATACGTCATTCGAACAAGTTGAATTGGTTAAGATGGATACAACCCCCTGTTTGGGGAAAACATGTTAGAGATATGTTATATTGGATGCAATTAATCCTGTTCTGGATCAAAATCTGCGAGTTTGAAGAAATTGGATGCTGAAGAAACCATATGCAAATTATCAAATCTCACTTTCATTAATATTTTTTTTTTTGCATATCTACAAAAGACTTTTTGTTTATTAAAGATTATTCGGTGCAATTGTTAAAATTTCAATTGCGTTTTTTCTTTGAGAATGATTATTTTTTTAAATGCATTTTTAAATAATTAATATTCGTATTTTCCAGAGGCAATATTATAATTTTTAACCTTGAAGAATTTATGTCAAAATTCTGTACAAATTAATAATTTACAAAATGGTCATGGAAAATACGAATATCTTTTTTGACTTTTTATGGCCGCAATTAAATTATACTGGTGTTTCTTATGTCTATTTTCAGCAAAACTTGAGAATTAAAAAAAAAAACCATCTAACCGTCACATTTGGATGACAGTTTGTAACAACTTTGACAGATATGTGGATAGACATCCGTTTTAAATTCATTATTGTCCCAAAAATCTTACAATTTTGACTGAGGATCGTTCTGGATAGGCTTAAGTTTTGTCTCTCATTTCCAAACGTTATACAGGTATATTAATTACTCGAAAATTTAATTTTGCAGTTATATGCTATACAGCTTTGGAAATAACATCAACTCTTCAGGACATGTAATGAACATATCATAAACATCCTTATTTTCTGCTATTTTAACCCCTTAAGTGGATATGACGTATATATTCGTCAAGGCCAAAATCCATACAAAGTGGGTATGACGGATATATCCGCATTGTGAGAGTTAAGCAAACCTCAATGGAAAATGGCGGATATGTCCGATTGTAGTGTTGAATACGTTAAATATAAGAATGGTTAGTCTCGGGAACCGACTTGTTCGAATTTGATGATATACTATTTTCGTAAACTGGATATGACGTACTTATCCGCTAGCGGTGAAAAGATTGCGTCACTACGGATGACATACGGATGAAATATAACGTTGAAGGGGTTAAGAAAGCTTTAATTCGCAAATCTGCCAAAATTAAAAATAATTATATTTTATTGTCATGCATTTAATATTTTTTGGTACCTTTTGATGCCTCTAAACCAGGACGACCCTCAAATATTGACAAAGACATATCGTGCGAAATCTCATCTCCAATATTAACCGAACACATTGAGGCAAATGCTTATTAGGATGCCGCACGAACTGTCCGCGGATAACAAAGCAGAACTATAAAACACATGGGCATCATTGTTGCAAGACTCCCGCAAATTTTTAAAGGAGAATAAAATGGATGGTATAAGATAATATAAAACAACAATAGCTTTCCAAAAACAGTCTCCAATCCCAATTCCCAAGCCAGGACTAATTTTTTGAAAGGCTCTTTTATGTACGATGGTCATCTAGAAAAATGGGAGGGATACTAACAGTCAGTTTGTTTGATCCCACATATTTGTCGACCGTTTTGTTCAGTCATAGTAAATTATTTTAATGGCGAGGTCGTCGCACGCTCTCGCCATCTTTCGTTAGTGTAAAATCCGCGCGTTCATTCGATTTTTGACTTTTCTGAATAATCCCACCGCGAATATCCATCGGAAGTTCGTGGAAGTTCATGGTAGTGATGTAATGAGTCGACAACATGTAACGAAGTGGGTTAGGTTGTTGTCGTACTGATACTTACGATGAGGCAAGAAGCGCGCTCTCCAGATCTGACACCATCGGTTTTCTTTGTCTAGGAACGTGCCCTATTCCGTGGCTCGCACGGTTACCAGACCTGACACCACTGGATTTCTTTATCTAGGGACGTTAAAAAGAATTAATTTACATAACGGAGGTGCTCACAAAAGAAATACTGTACGGTCTACTATAGCTAGTACGTATAGTACCTACTATACCTAGTATAATAACTATTACGGCCACATATTAAAAAGTTATGACGATATAAAGGTGAAATTCAGGATATTTTTTCAAAATGTTCTATTTCGACAACCCTGATACTTAGGACATAGGTCGTATATGTAAAACGTAGCAAAAGATCCCTCCTAACCCCCAATAAAAAAAAGTTGTCGGTGCATGTGCAAAACACCCTGTATGTAGGTCTATTTAAATTTCTCCATGTTATTGAATAACAAAAAAAAGTACCCAATTCACCTTTGGACCTATTGTCTATACATTCAAAGACAAAAAAAAACTCTTATATAAAATATCAGCAGCGAAATAATAAATTATTCGCTCGTTGTTCTCCTAACTAGTCATTTTTTGGTAAGTGAAACATATTAAAGTGGAAAATTATTTATCGCAAAAGTAATATTTTCCTGTTTTTGGATTTTAGATTTATTTTCAATTCTTGAAATGTTGATGTTAATATTCTGCCCATTAATATTTCTTGAAAATCAAAAATTAATTTATATTAAAAAAACGTGAAAAAATAGCAGTCCCATCTATTGACAAAATGTGTTAAAAATATTTTCAAACTATGATTTATTTTAATTATATGTTACAGCAGACCGACAGAAAAATGATGAAATTAATATTGATTGCTTGCTTCGCGGTGGTAGCCCATGGACAAACATTGGGCTTTGGAAGTTGTCCAACTGTCGCTTCTTTGCCTAGTTTGGATACCGGAAAGGTAAAACTTTGCAAACAAAATAAATATGGAGTCACATACTCGACTCCATGGAAGCCGATTGATCTCACTGATTTATTTTGCAGTTCGCCGGAAAATGGTACACGCAACAAAAATATTTCACCATGAACGAGGTTGGAAAATGCATCAAGATTGATCTGGTAGATGTCTTTGGACTCGCATACATAGTCACCAATTCCATCTCTGATTCGGCGTAAGCATGATACCATTTTAGCACAAAAATGCTACATCAAAGGCTTTAATTCGTGTTAATATCCAGGACATCTGTCAAGTCGACGAATATGGGAGTCTCCATAGCTTTGGGTGAAAACCGTGCACAACAAGTCTTGTTGTATCCAGCAGCACAGCCCCCAGTACCAACCCCCTACAATGTGATTGCAACCGATTACACCACATACGCCGTTGAATATTATTGCGCCGATGTTGGATTTATCCACTTCAGTAAGTATCATCGAAGTAGCATCGTTATTTTGAAGAATAGTCTCTTTTTCGTATCTAAATTATGGATTTTTCTCCCCAGAATTCGCTTGGATATTGACCAGAGCAAAGATTGCCGATGCTGGAGTCTTGAGCACGGCTCGTGCTGTCTTCGATGCAAAATCTATTGAAAAAACGCCCTTACAAACGGTAGATCAAACAACTTGTCCAGCTGACCACTAAATTTCGATGGATGGATTACTAATTTGGATTACAAAATATAACTTCAAACTACATTAACAGCAAAAAATTGTTTGAATACAGATAATGAAAAATGCATAGATTGTTTCTACAAAATAGCTGATTTCAGTTGTTGTTCAACTTTAGTGTATTCAAGCGTATGATTTTCATTATCATGTGTTAAGCAACTGAAAAAATATTCCCTATAAAAATTATGTTTTCAAAATTATAATTTCAATTTATTAATAAATCCGCTTTGAATTTACTTAGTTTGAATTTTATTTATTTTACCTATAGTACAACATATCAAGAATATGTTCCCAAAGTTTCAAATAAATCGGAGTAAAACTGTAGGAGAGAGAGCCTTTGGAAATTCTAGTGATTAGGGTCGGCCGGTTAGGAGTATCGCATTTTAATTGCATTTTTCTCAAAAATCTATTTTTGAGATCAGTACACATGATTTCTCAAAAATGAATACACCGATCTTCAGAACCGTAACAAAGACGTGGCAAAGCAGGCGCCCGCCACGGGCGCAACTGGGCTTGGGGCGCAAAACGCAGAATACCGCCTGGATCGAGAGTTGCTTTATTTTATTTTGATTTTACTTGACCATTCTACTTTATTTTACTTTACATGAATCCACAGCTTTTATTATATATACTAAGTTGTCTAATCCCTTTTTTCTTCGTTATTGCTTAAACATTGGGTTGACCTAGCCGGCATAAGCCCGCAATAAAATAAAGACAACTATATTTTCGAACGATTGCAAAATTTAAACAACCCACTCGATCAGTCTTCTTTAGACAACTTCGTTTCATAATGATAGTTTGTAATTGTTCTATAGACGTGTCAGGCATGGAATCTGATCGGGAGGCGCTCATCATATCAGCGATCCGAAAAGTGGACCGATTGAACATACTAACCATATGACCACTCCGTCCTCTTGCAGTAACTCGGTCGGGTACTTTTGGAACATATATTTAGCATAAGTTTACATTTTTAAAAAATTGGATTCCCGGGGAAAGGGGGAGTTCAGTTAGATACTTTTTTTTTTTTTTGATCACAATTTCATTCCTATGGTGTAAATTTACTCGAATTCTTCTCGGAGTCTTCGAAAACCAAGTCTTTAAATATTACAAATTAAATTTATTTTATTATATCAAAAATAATAGAGAAAATATAGTCTTTTTTAATTTTGATTTTTCAAAAACGACACATTTAATTATTATTAAAATCTTCAACAAATAATAGTACGACATAGTAAATATTGTGGAAAAATTCAATAGATGTCCTTTCAAAGATATAAATCCTATAAATATCGCGCACACAGATTTGTGCGTTCAGCCACTTCAACGTTATAGACAAAAAATCATATTAAATATTATTTTTAATCGAAAGCATTTATTTAATATATTATATATAGGTGCCACCAATATTATATTTAGCTAAAATAATTTTTGAGCAATAATTTTAAGTACATATTAAAATTTGCTATTCAAAATGGCAGCTAAAAATTTGTACACATATTTTTCAATTTAAAAAAAAAAAAATCTAATTAAATTACAAATTTGGCTCGTTAAAGAGGTATATTTTAGAAAAATCCATTTTTTTGTAGTTAATTGTTAGTACATAATTGAAAATATATAAAATATTTAATCACATCATTATAAGATAGCCAAATTACTGTATAGTTTATGGATTTATAATAAATAATTATAAATAACACACACCATAAATACTATTAATTCCTACTAATCTTATAGAAAATTGGGAATAAATCCAGTTTAATTGATCGATCGTCTGGATCCAAATTTATCCTAATTTCATCAATGTGAAAAATCAACAACTCAATATAAATTGATTAATAAAATTATGCAATGCCACCTATGAGTATTCAGAAAGTAAGTGTACTAGATTTTTATATTTTTTGGGAAAAGTTTATTTGAGAAAAAAAATTACAGTATATTACTAGAGCGCTTGTTGACCATTTTTCTAGATAATTTTTATCCCGTTCAATGCATGTGGTGAGCCATAATATAAGGTTTTCATGTCCTCTTCGAAGAACTCTCCCACCAGCTCCTTCCCTCATTTCAGAACCTCTTTCTGCTCCTGCTCGTCGGTTAAAAATTAAATTCCATCAATGTGTACCTTCAGGAAAGTGATAAAATGATAATATGAAGGCGTCAAATGAGCTTAAGAACGCCTTGGACGATGTTTTGTTTTGAATACTCCTTTTGAGTTTTTTAGGGTCTCACAATATCGTTGTACATTTATGGTCTCCCTCTGAGGCAGAAATTCGGCCAAAATGATGCCCTTTGTGATGCAATTTGTGCGATGCCACTGTGACAACTGTTTGTTTTTTTTACTCAGGCATGTAATAAATCCCCAGCATTCATCTCCTGGATACATGTTTACTAGATGAAATATTCCTTTATTTTATCACTTTTAAAATTTTAAAGGTAGGGGCGATATAAGAATATGTAAGAAATATTTGCATTAAATTTAAAACAAATTGATTAATTACAACTTAAGATATCATGTCAACCGTGATGAAAAAAGTAGTTTCGAGAAAAACGCGTATAAAGATTTAATTCTGGTAAGACTAAAATAGCTATAAAACTGCAAACAATTGAAATGTTGAAAATTCCTTTGGATTATAAATTTTTAAAGATCTAAAGTTTAAAAATATGTTAAAAAATCTAGACTAGAATACTCCCTTAAAATATTGATTATTTCACTACTATTCACAATGCTTGATATTAAAATAATCCTATTCTTACTTAACTGCGTATGAAAGACACATGAATCATGCTTTCCACAAAAAAGAATTCACATATAAAGGTTTATAGCAATATATAAGCATAATTGCTATCCGCCCCAAATGAACTTCAGCACGATTTTTGTTGGAGAGTCCAAAGTCTGTAAATAGTTTTTTTTACTTATCTACAATACGATTGTATATTATAATAACTTTCATGGCATATTTTGCATTAATTTGTTTGTGATTAAAAATATGAGCGGAAGGCTACCAATACCACTTAAATTATAACCTGAGTAAGTCCTTGCTTTCTTATGGCCACTCATCGTTTCTAATTATTCAATGTGCGACAAAATAAATAAATTGCTATTTTTTTATTTAAAAAAAAGAATCAGTAATCTGTTTCGTATTTTTAAATGCTTAAATTGTAGTTTTAAGTGTTCTTGATAGTACATTTGTGAATAAAATTAGTAGCATTTATGAAGAGCATACTTCGACAGGTAAGAGATTTTTTTGTCAAGTTTCAATTAAATTTCCAACCAAATTTTACTATCATAAATACGAAATCTTTCTCGAATTTTTTTTGGACGAGTAAAAAATTGAACCTATTTGAGACACTATTATGGGATACAAATGTATCGATTTTAATCTCGACTCTCTTGAAGTATTTCTTTGTTGCTAAAACTGAATGCACCTATATAAAGCTGTATTTTATCCTTTCCAAAACATATATATTGAAAAAGGTATTTTCAATAAGTTAATTTACAAAAAACAACAACAAAAACATTTTTTTGGTATAATTTTTTTTTAAATATGTTTAATGATTAATTTAATACGATGGTTGAAATTGCATGTTATTTTTTTAACCAGTCTCAAAGTTTGCTGGTGAGTTTTTGTTAATGCCAACCTCATGTCATTCTCAACATTTAATTTCTTTCTTTCTTTTCTTTCTAAATGAAGAAGAGTTGAAAATCTTGTCTCGCAGAGATATGTATATACAAATAAAACTAAAAATTTCCAAGATTTATTTTATTTTGCCAGTTTTGTAGCTTAGATAAAAAAAAGTCCTGAGATTATCGTTAAATGTGATAATATTTGTTTTCTTTTCCTGTAAGTTCAGATTAAGCCTATTTTCTTGTTCTAATATATATGCTAGATATACTACTTTTTTCAACCAAGCTTTGTCATTAAAGTATACCAAAAGGTCATGTTTCTCTTGCATTTCTAAGAACAACTTGAGTTCATCTTTCAATTCATAGACACGATTCACAACATTTCCTTTCAACAACCAGCATACTGCATTCTAAAAAAGAAGAACCTCATGATCAGAATCCATGTCTGTACACAATTCTTTAAACAGACGGGTGTTAAGAGCTCCAGAGTGGATTCATCAACTTGAAGAAAACAATGGTGAGCTTGATTTCATTCAAAATCTGCTCTTTAACGTTTACGGATAGTTCTGATATACGAGCTGAATAGTATTATATTATTAGACAGAGATATTCGTTGCATCTTTAGTTCACTAGAATCCCTGAGAGCTAATTTCATCATCTTCAACATACAAGATTCGATAAGCTTTTCTCCAATTGTTTTTATGCTTGGTAATTTCCAATGCGACTTCATATGATGCTTGCACTAATGATGTGTTCGCATCGTGAAAACTTCCAGTTCGATCAAGTCTCTGATGTTTGCAACTAGTTTCATGTCGATGAAATATTGCAAAATCCTTTTTAGTGTGTTCTGATTGCTTTGTCTCTAAGTGACCTTTAAGTTTTGAAGGTTTCAAAGACTCATGAGTAGGGATATACCCGTCGAAATTTGAAGACTTGGAAACAGTGGCGTAACTACTGATTGGCGAGCTTAGGTGACGCCTAGAGGCAGTAACTGTCTAATCTATGTAAACATATATGTTTTTCAAATTGTTATGTTAACCTTTCCCTACCGGTGATGTATTTACTACACCTAGACTCTAATAATGGGAATATCGATATAAAATATAATAGATACGAGGTTCATAATTTTTGTATTGCTCCGTAATATAATTACGAATCACATCAAAGTATTATAGTATATAAGTATTCATCTGAAGCGACGGAAATAAATAATTTCTTACTAACTAATATGTCCCCTTCCTTCCCCTAACTCCCGTAACTAATAATTCATTGCTTAAAATAGGGTATCCTTTCTTCAGTTATATCCAAAATTAGCATAGTAACTCGGTATGCCTTTGAAAAGCGTGACGTAAATCACATTGGACTTCGACGACCTCATCTTGGAGGCTGAATCTGAAAAAAGTCAGGTAAGTCTATGAAGGTTAATATAATAAGTTTATACTAAATAAGTTAATGCAGGTGCTCAATTATAACATTTTTAACATTTACTAGCTTTTTTTTTGTAAAATTTTTACTTAATTTAGAATTACTATTGTATGTTAGCATGAAGTGAAATGAAAAACGAAACATTTTATCAAATTTATGGCGCCCATTGCGGAAACCATCCAACGACGATCCAAATTAAGACCTAAAAGTTAGATTAGCATTAGATTCGCCCTTTAATTAGGAAGTTGCTTTTTGCCTTTATCGTCCACGCAAATTCACTTTTCTCTCAGGACCGCGCAGCATGAGTCAAGCTTGTATATCAATAAATTAACCTTATCACTGTTGATAGCACAAAATATTCCTTAATTTTTTCGTGCAAACATAAACAATAAGCATGAGTATCATCATTTTTAGTAACAAAATAATGCATTTGTTGAATATGTGTAATTAATTTAGGTGGCTTACAAATATTTATTATGATTTTAAAAAGACCCCATAACTAATGGTTTCAACCAGGCATTGACAAATTCCATTATAATTTTAATGTTTATTTTAAACATTTCGTCATCTTTTGATAACGGCAATATTTAGACGTGTACCTTTATAGCACGACCATGCCATCGATGTATGAGTGTATGATGAGACGCAAGACACCCGTCTCTGTCTCCGATTCACTAATCTCCTCACTCAATATGCGAAAATACTCTTTCTTTATCAATGAGTCCGTTCGCAGCATAAACGGGATTCGTCATTAACGGATTAAAATAATAACACTATTGCAAATAAAATAAGAGTAAATTTCTGATTTTATGATTTTGAAATTAATTAACAGATAAAACAAAACGTCCGGTTAATAAATGAATAGCGCACAAATAGTTTACGTCTACTAAAAATATCTACTAATCCTACACTTAAAGTCCGACAATAAATCCGATAAAAAATTACTATTGAACTCATTTGTATTGCAAAGTCCTTGTACTTCTGACATATCCAAATGAATTGCGAAGTACAGATATGAGTGTGTAATGCTAAAAAAATTGACATTGGTTCTTAATTTTATGAAAAGACGCAGGGCATTTACTATGATAATATAATAAATATCAAATATTTTCACATGAAATATCCTATTTTTATATCATACGAGATGTTTCAAGTGTAAACCGGATTTTTGGTGTAAAAAAATATTTAGTGAAATATAAAAGTACGAATGGAGTATCTTCTACATAGTTCCTTTCATTAGAAAAAAATATCCATCAGATAGGAAGCTTTTTGATCCTGTCACTAAATAAAGAAGGAATAAGTAGCATCCTTTGTTGCGCAACGCGTAATTATCAGTTTGAAGCATGTGAATGTTGAAGGCAAATGACTGATGCGTTAAATTATGGCGTCAATCACGAGGTACTACAAATGACCAAACCCATACGAATACCATGGATAAGGGATAACTCCTGCAGTCTGCTTCAAACTGAGGTTGGGCTCGTGGTTGCAGTGAACCCGTAGTAGTATTCCCTTGAACTTAGCTGAACTTATTCCTTCCTCCTCCTACACACCTTCGGGTGCACATTATCTGAAGCTGGTCTTCCTGCAGAAACCTCGCCTCCTCTGGAGGACACGAAGCAAAACCGGGGTAACCTGGAACAAACCATGCAGCAGCGTCGGAAATAGGGCGCTACTGCATGGGAGTCTTTAGTCACAAACAGGATTGGGGGGTCTTTAGTTGTGACTAGTTGCTGTCTCTTGTTTGTGTCTTGTCCAACAATTGAGCCTCTTCCGGATTAAGAGTAGCGTTCCCAATTTCCATCGAACGGCTGGTTTTCCAACGGAATTTGGCAGCACTAAATTGGAGTTGAACGTCCAGTAGAAAAAAGAGAGCAAGACTGTTGTTTAGAGACTGGCTGTTTAGGGAATCTAGTATTCTAGCGACAACTTTCTTAAGTCCCGATGACACGGCTTCATAGGCTGGTCACCATTGATCAGATCCGCTTTGATCTCACACGAGATTCCTCCACTTTTGCGTTTTTACCTTTCCAATGGCCAGGTTGTATTCATTTAATAGCTTTTTTGTTGCAGGCTAGTTGATTTATGATTTATGATTCATCCAGAGATAAATGGTTTTTGAAGTTTTTCGCAGTCTGCCATTTCCTCCTGATCCTGCAAAGAAGTGTTCTTTGATGGGAAAGCTCTATAATCCACTAGGGAGCTGCTCGATATTGTTTCCCTTTGATTTACCTACGCCGCATTTAGGGCCTTGGCAGCTTGGTTTGGGTCTAGCTTCTGGCTTCTGCTGCATATCGCATAGTGTCAAAAGACGCCGTCCTGGCACTGACTGCCATACCGCCTGGCTTGCTCGCTTAGGTCGGTGAAAGCACGACAGTACCGAACCAGAGAGCCTGGGTAGACAGAAAGCACATTCAGCTATGCTACCACTTGATCCAGATTCTCACCGGGCACGGCTGTTTTGGTAGCTACCTACACAAAATAGGCAAAGAGACCAACCCGAAGTGCTACCACTGCGAAGCGGAGTACTACAATGCTACACACACGACATTTATCTGCCCAGTATGGAGCACTGAAAGGGACATCCTACGGGAGGAGCTGGGAATCAGCTTGCTCTCCCCTAGCAACATGGTACCTTCAATGTTAACGGATGCTAGGGCATGGAATGCGTGATGCAAATTTACGACGTGCGCTATGCGGCGGAAGGAGGATGCTGAACGTACAAGTGTAATACTTGTGCAATACTTAATTAGTAGCCTGGTGGCAGCCGAAGAGAAAGGGATTTTAGTTGGTAAAAATCCCACCCTACCACCAGAATGGTGGTTTTTTTTTAAATTACCTCCTTCGCAAATAAAAAATAAAAAAGCGTCTGGCTTAGGTCCAAAAAGTTGATCCTTTCCAGTTTTTCGGACAGTGGCTCGTCGAGCGCCTCGATACCTCTCCTGGAAAAAAATTTGCTTTATAGTTTCTGCCTGTGGTGGATTCGACTATGTCAAATGTGATCAAGTTATGGTCGCTGCTGGTGGCGTGTTCTCGCTATTCCGAAGTTCTACTCGCGATGTCTCTGCTGGCCAGAGTAAGGTCAATGGGACTGAAGCCTATTGGGCCATCCATGTCGTTGAGCACTATCAGTCCGCTCTCTATGATGAAGTCCTCTATTGCTTCATATCTGCATCGATTTTTTGCATTTGTTTCACTAAATTTTATCGGTCACCATAGTGGCGAGCACGCATTCAAGAGCATGAAAGAGGCATTAGAAGGGCAACGATTTCAAGACAACGCTGCGGTCAAACAATACGTGCGCAACTGGTTTTCGGAGCAGCCGCCTTCTTTCTTCAGCACCAAGATCAAGCAGCTTCCTATCCGATGATTTTTTTTAACGAAGTGAACTATGTAGAAAAATAAGATATTCTATTTATATTTTTATATATCGCTCTTAAATTCGTACGGAAAATTCCAAACAACTAATTTGATCGTCGTCGTCTATTATATATTATATTGCAAAATCAGTGATTTGAATTTTCCTGCAATATGACAATATTCAGATTAATATTCAATTCGTTTTTTGGTTTTTTTGAAGATGAATTAATGATAATACTGCGACCTGCTTTGGATTTTGTTCAGCTTCAGATGCTCGCAAAACATAGCTATAACTTGCCATATCGAAAATGCTAATATGACGAAGAAGAGAATATGTCCTTTTTCAGTCAAGACTCCCTTTGTTTCTGAAAGGTTTAGGTCTAAGATTCAAAAATCTAAATGGCGGTTTTCTGCCTGGGTAATTTCGCAGTGTTATCCAATTCAGAAATTCCTCTTCAATTCAGAAAAGAACTTTCAAATTGCCAATCGATTTTCAAATGACTTATGAACACATCGAAAAGATTTTAAGCCAATGTTTATTATATTACAGATTTATACAACCCTGGCAATATATACATATGCATAGAAATGACGATGACACACCGAATAAATATAATCTTTGTAAAATGATTATAATTTGATTAGTGTCTGGCTGGAAATCGCATTGAATATAGTGTCCTGCAGTAAGAATTTTTATTGTACATTATTTTTAAAATATATATATTTTCTTACATGAAAAAGAGATTTAGTCGTCGTTTTTAAGACTGAATTATGTCATTGTCAAAAGAAATGAGTCGATATCTAATTCTGATTGTTCTGATGGGATTGGCCAAAGCTCAAATAGCTTTCTTGGACTCATGTCCTGTAGCAAAACCACAGTTGAACTTCAATACAAGAAGAGTGAGTCAATATCGAACAATCGATATAACATGTATATTTTTTATCATAACATATTTTTTTAAATGCAGTTTGCTGGAAAATGGTACGATCAAGAGCATTTAATATCAGTTCCTGATATGGGTAGATGTCCCATTAAGATATTTTCTGATTTTGGCATTGGATACCTTTTTATTAAAAGGGAAACTGATTTTTTGTAAGTAACATGTCCCTTATGAAAATAATGTATTTGAGGCAGTTATTTAATTTTTATTTTATTTTTTAGAACTAATATTGAAAATACCGTTACGGGTGTAGCAACTCATTTTGGTGCTAACAATGTAGGAAAGATGTTTCTTTTAATGCCAGCTCCGAATTTTATAGTTCCAACGGAACTCATAATACCAGCTACTGACTACAAAAACTACGCAATACTTTACTACTGTATTCAACTTCCAGTATTTTTCAATATAAGTAAATATATTTTAATATCCTTCATTTTTATTGAATTTATATCATATATTTGACATTGTATATTTTTTGCTTCAAGGATTCGCCTTCATCCTTACGAGAGAGAGATTCCCGAGTCCAGAAGTAATGAACAACGCATACCTCGAATTTGATAAAATTGGATTCGATAGAAGCGATTTGATCAAAAGTGATCAGACAAATTGTTCAGTCTTCCATTAATATATTTTTTATTAGATATATTTGGTATTCTTAGGCTTTTTTTTGCAGATCGCCCAGATCCAGACATTCAGGATCTTACACTTTTATCTATGAAATCTTCATTAATGAACTTTAAAAAAATTAAATGCTTAATTAAATTTATTTTTATCATTTTTATTTCATCTTAAAAAGTTTATATATATATATAAATGTGGTCGATGAGCATAAGAGGTCGTTGAAAAATTTGGCTGCCGTTGCATACATGTACACCAAATTAATAGTCCTTCATTCTGTCATACTTAATCCTGAATTTCAACTATCCTTCTATATCCTATACGTAAAACGGGAATTTATACATTTTATTGTTGATTTGTATCATATGACAATGTCCATGAAAGACAATCGTGTGAAATAATGTCAAAAATGAACATCTAGATCCAAAAAAACACATTTCAAGATCACAATAATTAGACGAAATGATGTTCTTCTTGCATTATAATTCACAATGATGGATTCTATCAAATATATACTGATGACATTGGCCATCATAATGAAGAATATGACGACATCAAAATAGTACAAAGTAGCAACAATTGACATCACAAATATGAAAAAACACGCAAGACAAAGGCTAAAGAACAGATTTTGTACCATAATAGCATAAGCAAAATTTAATATACCGAAGTTTCTCCTAATTGTTTTATGCATAAAAGATACTTCGATCAAATAATCAATTTAAAAGCTGTAAACTCAAGACTTTAAATCTAAGAATAGGTATCAATCTCAGACATCAAATGCGCTTTATTAAGAATTACCATTTTAAATCGCCATAATTTCAATTGGTTCGCCACTCACTGCTCCAAAATAATCACTTAAACTAAACTGATTAATAATTAATTTTTGCTTATGAAAAATTGCGTATTTTTACAATATAGGGCTTGTTGGTTTTCCAAAACCTTATACATATTATATTTAATAATGCTTAAGTGCATTGTTAATTTCATGTGCTAAAAGTCTGTGTGAGCTTTTAACATTGAATAAAATTCGATTTTGATATACCCGTTATTTTAATTTTATATTTCATATGTATATTAAAACAGAAAACCGGTTTTATTCGAAAACCAAAAACCGAAAACCGCTTTGGAAAATGTCGGTTTTTGTATAAGCCCTAATCCGATCGCTTAGTTGCGGAAACACCAACAGTTACAAATAATAAATGTTTCATGAGGTGGAGACCTTCGGAGTGATCGACCTCCTCTTGTGCAAACTAAATAGTTTGTTAATCCTTAGAATGCTAAAATACGATATATCGTCGATTACATGTAACAGTGCTTAACTGTTCAGATTACATCAAACAAGAGAGTTTATTGACAGCAGTAGCTGTCAGAGGGTTAAACTGTCAAATTGAAGATAAAGCCCAAAATTTTCAAATAATAGGATAAGAAATAGCTGATCTTTCTTCGTAATATTTACTTACAGTCTTCAAATAGAGAGAGACCTTGGCTGCGAGACTCCGATGGTACGGAGCCAACTTCTCAAGCATCACGATGGACTAAACACGTCTTGTCTCAAATAAAACTCGACAGATTCCTATTTTCAAAGGCGTTTTTACCTGCTAGGAAAAAGAACCATATCTCAACCCTTCTAACTGTATGCCCATGCAATAAACTATCATTAATCACGCGAAATACGCCTGTGATACATTAAATTCCAGCTTCGTAACAAAGTCTTAACATTCAAACGTTATGGCGTATGCTACAAAAAATAAATTCATATTTTTTACTTAAAAAATAATCAATTGCACAAAAAAACGTAATAATTGAAATAAATTGATTTATAGTCTTGTGCATTTTTTCGATTCAAACGTTTGAATATATAATTTTTATCAGGGCTTCAAATCGTATAATTTTTCATTTCGGCTTCGTTTACGTTCTTAGCATTTATATCAGTCCGGATACAGTTTTCGTTTCTACTAGGGAATCCAATCCCGGGATTGAATCATGGATCTCAGGTGCTCATGAATCCCGGGATTAGTAAACGTAATCCCGAAAAAATCGGGATTGAAATTTTTATCTAACAGAAATCGTACACCTCATCAGCACGATGAGGGCTACTAAATCGAGACATTTCCGTTGAAATCTGGACGCTTGGAAACAGTGGCGTAACTACTAATTGGTGAGCTTAGGCGACACCCAACGGCAGTAAATGTCTAATATATGTATACATATATACAGTACATAGATGTTTTTCAATTTGTTATATTAACATTTCCCTACCGGTGATGTATTTACTACGCCACGACTCTAATAATGGGAATATCGATATGAAATATAATAGATACGGGGTTCAAAATTTTTATATTTCTCCGTAATATAATTAGGAATGACATTAAAATATTATAGTATATGAGTATTCATCTGCCGCGACGGAAATAAATAATTTGTCGGGAAATCGGGAATTTTGCGAGTTTTAGTTCTTGTCTCAGCAGATAGAAATTTTATCAGTCACATTGATGGTATTATACGAAAATGGGGGCTCACGCGGTCACCAACGAGTGTGGAGGCTGAGTTTAGTTTGGCTGAGATTAGTTTCTAAAATCCTAGATTGAGAAATTGAAAATTCCAAGCTCAGATTGAATCGCCTTTTCTGAATATATAGAGAATTTTTAATAGAACACATGTCATTTAATAAAATTCGGCCCTGGTGAATACCAAAATTTATGCGGCAAAATAAAAAAATATATATACATAAATAAGACGATCGATAACGAAAATGTCGAAATTCCACTTGAATATCTGATAGAGGAGTTGGCAATTATTTAAAGGTAAATTACAATATCGATTTTCTAAATATCGGGGCCCGATTTAAGGTCAAAACACAGCTTTGTTCCAGTTTACTTCAAAACATTTATATTGGTTCGGTGATGGTTTTCGCTCCGGAAAAAATATATTTTTTTCGGTTTTCGTTTCAGCTCTTCAGAGTTATTTTTGTTAAGTAATTTTTGATGTTTTTAGATGGTTTTATTTATATTAGAAACGTATATTAACATTTACTTTCTTGTTTTGTAAAAAGCAGTCTGCATGAAAATATTGACCAATTAAAAGCATTATTTCTATTTCTATTTTTACGTAGGGTTTGTGAATTTCGACAGCTTAAATTTTAAATGATTTGAGGGGAATATTTGGAAGAAACAATTTGAAGGAAATAGCAATTAAGAGTATTCTCGAAGGAATTACATGTTGAAATGCTTCGGAATATCATAGAAGGAGATCGAAAAAAAAAAAAATGGACTATTGTCTACACCAGCAGCCCTTAAGCTTATATAATCCGCGGAGCGCCTCTTGAGTAAATATTATTTTTTTTCGCGGACCCCTTCTTGAACCAATTTTTTTTTTGCGGACCCCATCCCAACGCTTTGCTTCATTGCAACTTTTTACGTTGTTCTTGAGACTAAATTTTTCAAATAAACAAACAATTTTTGGTCAAATATTGGCCAAAATAGATTTTCTTAAAAAAATTCACAAAAATATCTTGTTCAAACATAGATTTTTTTTATTAAAAATATTTTTTTGCGGACTCCAGTTTAATAAGATAATCTGAGAGTCAGAGTTGATCTAAAAAAATACATAATAATGACTTAAAAATACATAATAATTCTTAAGATTACAAGAGAGATTAGTCCCAAAAGTACCCGACCTGACGTATAAATAGCGAATATTATTAAAAAAAAAATGTCTACGGAAAAAAATATTTATCTTACAAAGCTTAGTTTCAAGTTTGAAGACGCTACGTCGTTTAGTATTTGTTTGGCAGCCATCAATAGTGAACGTTCTCGGTGAATTCATAAGCATGGAAAAAATCGATCAACGTTATTTGATACGATACTTTTATTTGAAATGTCTCAAGTTCAATCAAGATCAAAATCGAACTAGATTCTACTCTGTAAGATCTAGTTCGAATCTTCGCTTCTTCGTTTACAACAGTAAAATATTGAGTGGCAGAGTTTAAACAAAGAAACAGTCAAAACGATGGACTAAAAGGTGAGTTTTTTGAGATTCACGTGGGATTCATTTGAGATTTTCATTGATTATCTTAATAAACAAGGAAAAAACAACCAACGGCGATTATTATGCGAACTTGTTGCAATGTTTGAGTGATGAAATCAAGAAAAAATGTCCGCATTTGGCTAAAAAGAAAGTGTTGTTTCACCAAGACAATGTCCAATAATTAGCCAAAATCAAATAATTAAATTTCCAATTGTTTCCTCATGGACCCTATTCGCCAGATTTAGCCCCCTCGGATTATTTTATTTTTAAAATCTTAATCCACTTTTTTCCGAATTTCATTTTCTGATTGGCTCTGAATGTTATTTCAGAAGAATGAATAAAATTTTGATCTGTTTATTCGCACTTTTGGGAGTTGCAATGGGAAATCTGCCTATGTTTGGGTTTTGTCCTGATGTTCCACCGAAGCAGGATTTCAACACCAGATCTGTGAGTTTATTATGTGACATTGCATCTAGTTACTCTACAAAGTTTTGATCAAACTTTACATGTCTTTTTCAGTTTACCGGAAAATGGTACGTACAAGAACATCTACCGTCGCCGCAAGATTTTGGAAAATGTAATACTAAGATATTCACAGATTTGAAAACATTGTTCATGGTTATCAAAAAGGATACAGATATTACGTGAGTTGAATGTGTGACTTGTTCTTTGGTATTTTTACAATATCAAAAATATGTATTAATTCAAAATATCAATTGCAGTACAAATGATACTAATATGTTGTTTGGATTCACACTATTTCACAATGGTCCGAATATTGCAAATATGCTCTGGTACTTCCCACCTCCAGACATGCTCATTCCACATGAGGTCAAAATAATAGCCACAGATTACACGAACTATGCAATCTTGTACTATTGTGTTCCGATTGGAATTCTTCATTACAGTAAATATAATGAACAATATCATATTATTATGCCTTAAATATAAATAAATATAACCATGTCATTTTTGTGTTTTAAGGACATGCCCAAATTTTAACAAGGGCTAGGTATCCATCTGCAGCAGTGATGAGCGCAGCCTATCTTGAATTTAATAAAGCCGGCTTCGATCAGCAAAGTTTGATTAAAAATGATCACGTGAATTGTTCTGTCTTCCATTGATATGCGTTTGAACATCTCGACATCTTCTCGACTCGGTGATGATACAATTAACTATTAAACTGGGCTATTAAAAATATATTACACAAATATCACCTTATATGCAAGCATCAACTTCAGAAAGAAAACATCAATGCAGAATAAATTGGAGAAATGTTGAACGTTATCATAATTTAACCCTTTCCACTCGTATGTCGACATTATGTCGCCAAAATTTTAAACTCGTTTATATACCATATATTATGTTCTATTCATCATTTTTACTATTTATTACATTATATTTATCTAAAAACAATAGATACTATTTTACTATAGAAGCACAGATTACAGACACAATTAATTTTTATTTATCTATCTTAAGATATTAAAACTTAAAACAAAATTTCCTTCTTTTTTAATAATATTACATTTATTATACTATCTTTCTAATAAATATGTAATAAAATTATATCATACGTTTGTCATAATTGAAACTTACATATTTCAAATGATTAATAATGTTTTAATTGTACTCTTTCAATTTATTTATGAACATTGCTTGAAATTTTGTATACGTGTGGCTGTCACAATAGAATCAAACTACTAAAGATATTGTAATGTAGGCGAATTAGCATCCCCATGTAATAACGCTGTTAGTCTGAGCAGATTTAATTCACCAGATTAACAGCGACATCTTTCGTCTCTCTTTATGTGCAATATGCTATTTTAACAGCGCCATCTCTTGTGGCCCTGCGGAGACATTGCACCTGCGTTACCGACCGATCGCTTCTTGCACATGCACCGTTGCCGGTTAGGTGATGACGCGCAGGAGGCGGGAGTTGAGAAAAGTCGTCGATTGGTCAAGCTGTGGGAAGACGTCCTTCCTGCAGCCAGAACTATCTAGTGTGAATAAAGAGTTATCTAGTGAAGAGAGTATTTCTGTTCGACGCCCGTCCATCCCCATCCAACCGTCCAGCTACACATGATTGGAAAGAAAACGATAGAAGAACGGACCCGTGCGCTAGCGGAGCCATCCCGATGAACATGTGGGAGCGTCCCTGCTCCTAACTAGCACGCGACGACTTCTCATTTGGAAGAATTTACTGTGACTGAACAAAATGGCCGACAAACACGGGGATTTGGTTAATTTGACCATAATCTGAAGGGGCAATATCTGGAGAGTATGGAGGATGAGATAAAACATCCCAGTCAAATGATAATCATTTATTTCTGACGAGTAAAGACACATGAGGTCTGGCGTTATCGCGATGAAAAACAACGCCTCGTCTGTTCGTTAATTCTGGCCGTTTTCTGGCAATTGTATCCTTTAGATTGTCTAGTTGCATCCTTTGGATTTTGTTGAATTGATCGTTTCACCTTGTTGAAGTAGCTCATAATAAACTACCCCCCTCCAATCCCACCAAATGCATAGCAAAACTTTTTTTTAGGTGTAGGCCAGCTTTAGCTACAGTTAAAACTTCTGTACCCTTGGTCCAAGACGGTTTACGTTGGATATTCTCATAGAGTATCCAACTTTCATCTCCAGTGACAAGCCTCTTCAAAAAAGATTGGCTATTACGTCGTTGGAGAAGAAGATCGCATGTTGAAATACGCTGAAGTTTATTTGAGTCAGTCAGTTCATGAGGAAGCCACACATCTGAATGATTGATGTAGCCCAATTTCGACAGATGATTATGCACGGATGTTCGTGGAATTAATAACTTGTTAGCTATTTCGCGAACAGTATATCGCGTATTTTCTTCAACCATGGCTATGATTAGATCTGTGTTCATTTGCGAAAGAAACTTATGGGACAACTTAATATAAAGGCAACAAGAATCTATTAGACGTTCTCACAAGTAATGTCATTTTTTTAAATTTGAAATAGCTCGAAGTTTCTCATGTGAATTTTTTCACAGTCAAGTTAATAATAAATATCTTCATCCTAAGTCACAAGTCTTAAGATGAAGATATTTATTATGTACATATTAAAAGATAAATTTAAACAAATTTTATCGATAACCGTTTTTTTAATAAAATAAACGTCTGTTCAAAGATTCGGTCCTGGTGAAGATGCAAATTTATAAAAGGTGAATATATATAAAGTATGCTGAGCAATAATGAGTAAGTTGATATTCAACTTGAATATCAGACAGGAGTGTTTGCTGAAAATTGATTTTCAAAATAAAACCCTCGATTTGATTTGGAATTTGGTGAATAATAACTACAAATTATTTTTTTTTTATCATGCATGTCATCTGTCTATAATCACAATTTTTTAATACGACTAATGTGTTTAGGTTTAAAAAAATTATTGATTGTAACTGAAACAGGATTTAATCGGCTTGGAACGTGAGTTTTTCATGCATATTAATTTAATTTTTCAGAAAAATGATTAAAATTTTCATCGTTTTGAGTGCACTTTTGGGAGTTGCCTACAGCACAATCCCCATGTTTGGGTTTTGTCCTGATATACCATCGAAGCAAAATTTCAGCACCAAATTAGTGAGTAATAGCGTTATATTTAAGACGCTTTACATAAATATTATGTTATATTTTGCTTATGTTATAGTTTGGAGGAAGTTGGTACGAGCAAGAACATTTGCCAATATTAGGTAACAGTGGAAAATGCAATGTTAAAATACTCACAGATCTACGCACAGCCTTTATGGTTATTGAAAAGCGCACTGATATTATGTGAGTTGATTGTGCTAATTTTTAAAGTTAAAGTGTGGTATTTATGCATTTGTTCTAAAAATATATTATTTACAGCACAAATGACGTTAATATAGAATTTGGATATGCATATTTACATCAAGGTCCCAATGTTGGAAATATGCTTTGGTACATGTTTCCCCCTGCGATTAACCTTCCACATGAAGTCAAAATAATAGCGACTGACTACACGAACTATGCAATTTTGTACTATTGTGTTCCGATTGGAATTCTTCATTACAGTAAATATAATAACCAATATCATATTATTATGCCTTAAATATAAATAAATATAACCATGTCATTTTTGTGTTTTAAGGACATGCCCAAATTTTAACAAGGGCTAGGTATCCATCTGCAGCAGAGATGAGCGCAGCCTATCTTGAATTTAACAAAGCAGGATTAGATCAGCAAAGTTTGATTAAAAAAAATCACACAAACTGTTCTGTCTTCCATTAATTTTAATTTTCAAGAATATTTTAAAATCTATTTCTCGACCAATTAAAACATTAACAACAGTTTATACTAAATGTCGATAAAGAATAATTGAAGTTGGAATGATTCTGCATGTATTCATATATTATCTCTATCCTTAACCAATAAAATCCATTAAGCACCAGCACAAGTTTTCTAATTTAGCAAAAGTGTTAACCAATTATTATAAGTTAAATATGAAATATTAGGGCAATCGAAAAGTATTCGCGTATTTTGGGACCTTATATTTAAGCTCAGTTTGTGTCCGGATACAGTGACGGAGACATATTTTATTTGGGTTGGGGTATTTGGGTTTTATTTGGGCTGCCGACACAAAAGCCAATAAAACATTAAAAGATGTTTATGGTAAAATAATAACAATCTGCCTTAGTTTATTTTCGACAATTAGAAGTTTTGTATCAAAAATTAAAAGAGAAACGTCCTTATTTATTCAACAACAAAAAGAAGACGATGTTGCTTCATGACCTACCAAATGATGTGTTGAATAATTAAGAGAATAATACTTTATAATGTTATATATAAAATTGTATGTTTTTAGTAAATTTTAACTTTTATACGAAGTACGCGAATACTTTTTGATAACCCTGATATTATTGATATTCTGGACAATGTCATATTCAAAGAACTGGTTTCCACAAATATATTTATTTCCATACCCTGAATAATTGTTAATGAATCGCCATTTCGTATATATTCATTCAAAACTGGTAGCTTTGCATATTTTTTTTGTATTGTTCAAGCTGTTTACAATCAACATTTATTTGAAAAAAAAAATGTTGTTGATAACCTCCTACAAAATAAGACTTACTTGGAATAGCGCTATTCCTGGCGTGTGATTCTGACAGGCCACACAACGCACGCCACGATGGACATTCTGCATGAGCAATTTGAGTGCATGGCTATCTTGCGCAGCGGTGACTTGAACTGACCACCGATATTATGCGATTTAACGTTTTTAGACTTATTTAATTGGGGGTTATCTTAAATCGCAAGTCTATATCTATAAACCGCAAACAATTGATGCTCGCAAAGTCAACATGCCGAACCGAACAACCGAATGCGTGCCATCAAGCAAAACCGTAGCAGACAATTGAACGACGTTGTCTTTTTTTCTTTAAAATAAAAAAATATTAAGAAGATATCGTACACACAGCTTGTTTTATTTACATTTAATTAAGGAGTCATCTTACTTTATCACGTCAAGAAAATTATTTTTTTTAAATTTCATTTCTCAAAAGTACATAACACTAAGAATGTCGTCTATAATTTTGGCAAAAAAATCGGATTATTTCAATGCTTTAAAGCTAATTCGCGAATTGCGCTCGAAATAATCACTCCGTCCAGATTGCGCCCCAACGACTCCGAGACCGCTGCGGTCGCAGACTTGCCTCTATACCTGCTTTTATTTGCAGACCAGATGTAACTGTTGGAACCTTTCTTATCTTTGTTCTAGTAAGGGAGCAAATTAAGTGGATAATAAGGGCACAAAAAGAAAGAGCTCTATACGAAGTGCTTCGAAAATCGAACATCTAACTAATGCATTGATTTATCTAATTATTATGGCTTAGTTATCCGCCAACAACCTGACTCAATCAACAATATAAGAAATGCTGTTTGGGCAACACACTATTATAAAATTTCGACTGATGAAGCCTCTCAGCATTCATACTGTCCAGAAGGCGCAGATTCTCGGTGCGAATGGTAGAAATATGCAACTACAAGATGCTTATATTTGTACAGGCATTCTCCCGTTTTCAACGAGGATGTTTAGCGATTCTTAAGACCCATTTAAAAAGAATTATAATCTGATGATTTACTGGAAATATGCCTTGGATCGAATACACAAAATAATATTTTAAGAATAATGGTCGTCATGGGGATCACAATCGTTTCAGATCCTAATCACTTACCAACCGCCGAGGCTCCGAATCTCCGAAAACATTTTTTTTTTTATGGAGCTGGAATCGCTGATTATTAGTATGTTTTTCTATTAACCAATTTTTAATTACTTAGCACTAGCTTATTTTACAAATATGTGGCAATGAAAATTCGCAAAATCAGGTCAAAATATTTATTTTATCTCATTTTTATATTAAAAAATATCACAAAAAAGACTTTTTTTTAAATCAGCGTCATTTTGTTGCTTTCAAACATAAAATAATAATTGAATTTTATATAATAGCGACACTTGTACAGATTAAGAATCTTTTTAACTTTTTGTTTTGGATAAGCTTAAATAAAAAAAAATGTTGAACAATGCGAACTTGGATTTTTTTTGATATGTTGTTTTGATGTTTTAAAAACGATATAATATATAATGTTTTTCGTTATACATGTATATAGTCGTTTTTCGTAGACAAATTCCTAGACAAATCTTTATAAATCGGTTAGAGATGCTGTTTTATCTCTTGGCCAAGAAATGGAGTCAGGTCTTCAAGCTTTGAATATTTTTTAAAGCAATGGTTTTCTGACATTTGCACCAGCTTTTGACTCCAGTCGGTTTCCCATGACAATGTCTTTTTTTTAATTCCTCGATCTTCTCTACCTTTCGTTCCCTTATTAAGATATTTTGACATTTTTGTTTCGAAAATTCAGCCACACGCGACATACTATCGAGCTAAACTTCGAGCAACTTCGAGCTGACTTCGAGCAACTTTAATTTCGCTTACCTACAATTAGAGATATATGATAATTTTGCTTAAAATATTTTTAGGAATATCTCCTATAGTAAAACGATACAAAATATTTAAACAAATTTATTATAAAATAATGGTTGCTCAACTTCAAGCGCTTCTACCTGAATCGACTCCCAAGTTCACAGCGGTTCCGAAGTGCTCCTGATTACGCGCTATAACTTCGTAAATATTTCATATTCCGATTTTTCTCTTTTATAATATACTCACAATATGTCATACTTTCCTACACAGTGTTGACGTCGGGAGACGGCAAGCGATAGCCATGTCCATGACCTCCCGGCTCAATTTCATTAACTCCACACATCAAGGAGTGAACCAGACGGATTCCACACACTGGTTAAACCATTCCACACACAAAACATAAACATACTTTTTTTAGAACGTTTCCGTTACGTTATTTACATACGTTTCAGAAATATTGTCCGTAAATCGAAATTTGTCTATCAAATATTTCTATAAAAGAATCCATATAAAGATTTTTTTGTATTGAATCCATATTTGTGGTTTTGTAAATTTTGGCGTTAACCTGTATTACGATTATATTAACCTTTAAACTGCCAGCACGTTTAGAGATATTAGAAATTACGTAAAAAGTTGTTTGACTAATATATTCCATTGAATAAAGGCTACTTGTGTGTTCTAGCATATGCATAGCATTTCTTGTTCAGGATTGTCACAACACAATGAATATTTTTTGTCAATATTATATACACGCAATTAAAATTGATTGTTTATTTAGAATTGTATAATAATACTAATAAGAACATTTATTTTGCAAGGCATTCTGTCCAATACACCCCAAAAATAGTTTTAGCTATATAACAAAGATCATTCAATGGGCAGCCCTGATAACATCTATTGAATTAATTTTTAAAATAAGGAAACAAACAGATTCATTAAAATGTGAGATTGTTGAATTCATCAATATGTCCCTAGCAATAGATTTTTTAAGTATTATTTTTTTTCTCTATGAAATAACACAGCGACTCACCGGTGAGTCGCTGGCACTTCAGTGGTTAATAAATTGTTCTAGTATTAAATTTTCAAATCCATATTCGATATTGCATCGTATTGATACACGTGAGTAGCTTGAGTTGGTAATTAATTAAAAAAAACTGATACAACTATGATTATTATAATCAATATGCACTTGTATGATAAATGCAACAAGCAAATAAACCATTTGTCAATACATGCTTCTAATCAGTCAATGATGTTATAAATAATGGCAGCTGATAATACAAATCATATTTAAAGTGCTTAAAGACGAAGATTAGATTCACTTTTGAACATAGTATATAAAATCAGTTAGGATTGTAGAGCAATTTCAGTACAGTCACAATGAAGTTAACAACTTTTGCTATGGTGTTATCTGCGTGCGTGTTAAATAGGTGTTTGATTTCAGCTGAAATCTATGACTTCTTGTTGTATAAAGAAGGCCAAAGATTTTTTTATGCGCCGGATAAAAACGGAAGACTTCAACTTATCGACCTGCTTGAAGAAGAACCCAATAAATATGATCCCGAATCCGATATGATATTCCGACTCTTCACCAGGTGATATATTTGATATTTATTTTTCTTTTATCTGTATGCAAAATGTTTTTGCAACATGTGTCTGTAAAACCAGAGGGTGGGTCTGTGATTCAGGATATGGATATCCTTGTAAAGGTATCCTGTACTGGAAAAGAAGAAGGTGGTCCAGAGAGCAGTCAACTTAAGTAAAAATGTGCTACTGGAATTAACTGGCAAATACAAAGGAAGTGAGAGAACGGTTATTGTTGACAATTTTTTCATAACTTTCTATGGCATGGAAAAACTTCAACAGACGTGGCTTGCTTTTGTTGAGATTATTCACCGGAATAAAAAAAAATATTTGAACTAAGGCAATATTCCAGTAAATCATCAGATAATAATACTTCATAAATGGGTCTTAAGCAAAGCTGTAACGAATGTATGAAGTGCCCGTGGCAAGTATCTAACTTGCCCCCCCCCCCTCTCTCTAATTAAAAAAAAGTAAGCCTCTGATGGAGCTTTTGTGATCGAGATCATAGAGAATGCCGCAAAAAGCCCTAAAAGAAGACGGAGTGGCCACAAGGTCTATGTATCCAACCGGTCCGCTTTTTGGACCGCTGATGCCATACCTGAACAACGGCCGAAAATATTGTTGTCTTTATTTTTTTATGGGCTGGGTCGGTCCAATGTTTGAGCGATAATGAAGAAAATAGGGACTAGATAACATAGTAAATATTATAAAAGCAGAGTCAATCTGTGTTGATTCATGTAAAGTAAAATGATCAAATAAAATAAAAAAACATGTACAACTCTCGACTCCTTCGGTATTCTGCCTTTTGCGTACCAAGCCCAGTTGCGCCCGTGGGGGGCGCCTGCTTTGCCACCCCCTTGCTACGGCCCTGGTTTTAAGAATTGCTAAACTTCCTCGTTGAGAGAGAGAGCATTGAAATAATCATTAAATCGCAATTCATCAAAATTATAAAGAACGTGATAAAGTGAGATAAGCCCTTAAGTCCATTTTCATACAAAATGTATAAAAGTCCAGCCAGATCCATTTCATTGACGGGAGTTAAAAAAATAATTGACAAAAGGATTAACGTTTATATTATTTTTGCAGAAAAAATCCAACTGAAGAAGAAATTATATTATACGGGGATGTCCAAAATTTGACTTTGTCAAATTATGATAGCAGCAAGCAAACCAAATTCTTTACACATGGATGGAACAGCAACAGCAACACCGATGGTTGCTTTTTACCCAGGAACGGTAATTAAGTTTTTATTGATGCTAAAAAAAACAAGATAAATGACATTTTGAAGTATTATTTTATAGGAATTCTAAGCTATCTTGATGCCAATGTCATATGTGTTGACTGGAGCATCGGAGCTGATGCTGCTTACACGACGGCCGTCAAAAATGTACCACCAACTGGGCAAATGATGGCTAAATTCATCGACTGGTTGATAAGTCAAAGTACGTCCATCGACAATATCCATATTACTGGTCATAGCTTGGGGGCTCATGTTGCTGGCGTTGCGGGACGTAGTGTCACTTCTGGAACGATCTCATATATAACTGGTAGTTTTTAACAATAAAAACGTGCAGCATTTCATTCTTAGACACAATGTATATTTATTTTATTTGTATTATAATCAATGTATAGCCTTCGATCCTGCAAATCCTCTATGGGGAGCAGATAGCGAGCGTATTAGATCCAGTGATGCGACATATGTTGAAGTAATCCACACCAATGCCGGAATTATGGGTCTTGCAGATCCCGTTGGTGATAACGATTTCTATCCCAATGGTGGTAGAATTATGCCAGGCTGTGGCACATTAGATGTGGGTTGCTCTCATAGTAAATCTTATGAATACTTCGAGTATTCCATCAACAGTACCGATTTCATGTCTAACCAATGCGCTGACTATAACGAGATTGTCGAAGAAATTTGCTCTGATCTTAGTCAACTTCATATGGGTGGTGTCCACCCTAAAGATGCGTAAGATATAATAAATCAGTATGAATGTAATACATGCAATCATTATAAATCGATTAATTTCATTTTCAGTCGTGGGGTCTTCTGGCTAGCAACGAGCGATATGCCTCCTTACCATTTAGGAGATATTTCAATAGGGACGCTCAAAATGTATTAGATTATAGTGGCTATGTAGTTAAAATAATGTTTTTCAAATTTATTGTAAATTATTTACTATTATATGGCAAATTGTATTGTACTATTATATGGCAATTGCAAAAAACTGCATAATTTCTTTGTTAGTATTTTTTATACGAAAATGCTTAATTTTAATTATATTGCAAAAACATTTTCGTATAACTCCATCAATGTGACTGATGAAATTCCTTTCTGCTGAGACAAGGACTAAAAGTCGCAAAATTCCCAATTTCCCGACAAATAATTTATTTCCGTCGCTGCAGATGAACACTTATATACTATAATACTTTGATGTGATTCGTAATTATACTACGAAAGGATACAAAAATTCTGAACCGCGTATTTATTATATTTCATATTGATATTCCCATTATTAGAGTCAAAGTGTAGTAAATACATCACCGGTAGGGAACAGTTAATAAACGTTACTGTTTCCATGTATCTAGATTTCGGCGAGAATGTCTCGATTTAGTGGCTTTCATCGTGCTATTGAGGTGTACGATTTCTGTTAGATAAAAAATTCAATCCCAAACTTTTCGGGATTACGTTTACTAATTCCGGGATTCATGAGCACCTAAAAATGTTCGGGACCCCGATATCCAGGATTTTTGGATTGGATTCCCAATTTGGGTCCCATACGCATTGATCAAGCGCAACTTGAACCAACGGCTCAATCTCAATAGATGATTGCATGATTTCAGTCCCTTAATGGTCAGTGCATTCAAAAAGTGCTATTGTGTTTAAGGTGCGTTTAAGATTTAGCCGATTTCAGACTTTTTCAATAAAAACCCGCTGAATTTTACGAGAAAGGCGTTGATGATTTAATGTAAAGCGGCAAAAAGTCAAAGATTTTTAAAAGTCATTGAAAAAAACACGACATTACTTATGGGAATATCTAATAATGCAACTATTCGAATCAATGATAATTAAGTAAGGACAAATTGAAGGATGTGTAAATCGATCACAGTGTGTTTACATATTTAAAATGAAATATTATTTGGACAAAATTCCTATCTTATTCCACGGTTTAGGATTGTTGATAAAAGCTATTTATTATTAATATACGAAAAGATAATTTTTATATATACCCGTTTTTTAAATAAAATAAACATCAGTTCAATAATTCGGTCCTGGTGAAGATGCAATTATAAAAAATGTGCTTATATAAAGTATGCTGATCAATTACGAATAGTGTTAGCTGAAATTCAACTTAAATATCATACTGGAGTGTTTGCTGAAAATTTATTTTCCAAATAAAGCCCTCGGTTCGATTTGAAATTTGGAACTTTTCCCTTGGAATTTTTGTATAATAACTTCAAGCGTATTTATTTGAAGGTAATATTTCAGAAAAATGATCAAGATTTTGGTAGGTTTATGTGCACTTTTGGGAGTTGCCACCAGCCAAATGCCCATGTTTGGGTTTTGTCCTGATATGCCATCGAAGCAAAATTTCAGCACCGAATTAGTGAGTGATAACATTATATTTAAGACGCTTTTTGTAAATATTATATTATATTTTGCCACAATATTTTTATTCGAATTTTACAGTTTACAGGAAGTTGGTACGAGCAAGAACATTTGCCAATATTAGGTAATCGTGGAAAATGCAATGTTAAAATACTCACAAATCTACGCACACTCTTTAATGTTATTAAAAAGAAAATTGATATTATGTGAGTTGATTGTGCTAATTTCCAAAGTGTCTATTTGTGCATTTGTTCTAAAAAAATATTATTTACAGTACAAATGAGGTTAGTATAGAATTTGGATATGCATATTTTCATCAAGGTCCCAGTGTTGCAAATATGCTTTGGTACATACTTCCCCCTTCGATGAACCTTCCACATGAAGTCAAAATAATAGCCACTGACTACACGAACTATGCAATTTTCTACTATTGTGTCCCGATTGGAATTCTTCATACCAGTAAATAGAATAACTAATATCGCATCCTTATTCCTTTAAATGTAATAATATAACCGTGCCATTTTTGTGTTTTAAGGACATGCCCAAATTTTAACAAGGGCTAGATATCCATCTGCAGCAGTGATGAACGCGGCATACTTTGAATTTAATAAAGTCGGACTCGATCAGCAAAGTTTGATTAAAATAGATCACACAAACTGCCCTGATTCCCATTAAGATGACTTTGAAGAGTATTTTTGCATCTATTTCTCGTCTAATTAAATCATAAACTAATGTTTATACCAGGTATCAATTTAGAAAAATTTGAAGTTAAAATGATTCTGCATGTATTCATATTTTATCTCTATCCTTAACCAATAAAATACACTAAACACCACAAAGTTTCCTAATTTAGCAAAAGCGTTTATATATAATCATTTACGTCAAACTGTGGACATTTTCGGGCATGGTGTCTAATCGCGAGGCGTTCCTTCGTTGTATCAGTGGTCCGAAATTCGGTCCGGTTGGACACGGAAAACATTTAAGTCAAAAATCAAATATTAATGTTATTAAAAAGTATTCGCATATTTTCAGACTTTATGTTTGAGGTCATTTTGTGTAACAGTTTTTTTTACTATTAAGGGTAAAATATCCGGGCCCTATACTAACGAATATCATATCCGGCATTGTATGTTAATTTTTAGAATGTATATTTGGATTGGAATGCCACAAAAGTCAATAAAACATTAAAATATATTTATAGTGAAGTAATAACAATCTACAGGTGTCAATATTGGTTCCAGAAATTTAATTCGGACAATCAGATTTACGTATAATTATAACGATGCAATAGAATCCTTAATCGGGTCATAATCATGGCAAAGTAACAATGAGTAAAATTCCCAATTTCCCGACAAATAATTTGTTTCCGTCGCTGCAGATGAATACTTATATACTATAATACTTTGATGTGATTCGTAATTATATTACGAAGCAATACAAAAATTCTGTACCCCGTATTTATTATATTTCATATCGATATTCCCATTATTAGAGTCGAGGTGTAGTAAATACATCACCGGTAAGGAAAGGTTAATATAAACATTTGAAAAACATATATGTACTGTATATATATATATATATATACATATACATCAATTAGACAATTACTGCCCCTAGGCGTCGTCTAAGCTTGCCAATTAGTAGTTACGTCACTGTTTCCAAGCGTTCAGATTTCGGCGGGAATGACTCGATTTAGTAGCTTTCATCGTGCTGGTGAGGTGTACGATTTCTGTTAGATAAAAATTTTAATCCCGAATTTTTCAGGATTACGTTTACTAGTCCCGGAATTCATGAGCGCTTAAAACTGTCTAAGATTGGATTCCCTGGCTACAATGAAATTAACGACTTTTGCTAAGGTGTTATCTGCAAACAGCATCATATTTATATATTAAGTCTAGTGTAAAAATAACATTGCTTTTTTCAATACGTGGTTAATTTCAACTGAAGTTTATGACTTCTCAGTGTATAGAGAAGACCAAAAAATGTTTAACGGCCCATGTGCAAAATACCCTGTACACTTGATATTTGTTCGATCTTTTTTCAATGTGCTTATCGATTATAATCATATGAATCGCAAAAAAATCAATTGATATTTGATTAAAATATTTATGATTTTCTTATACTAAATAATGATTTTTTTTATTTGATGCCCGCATTCGACATTCAAGTTTTTTTTTATCTTGACAAAAAAGTGACTGAAACATCCTAAATTCATCTGCTTCTTTATAAGATTGTAACTGGCAAGATAATCTGTATCAAATAATCACCTTCTTATCCCCTAGATATTGAAATTATATTTATTTTTTGAGCATTCACCCAGCGAGTCACTATAGTGAACGTATCGAAAGATACTCTGGCGGCTATATTTTATCTCTTTGTGGCAAATATTTTATCAATGAGTAATTTTTTCAAGTTTAGAAAAAAACACTGGACGTCTCAGTTCCTCACAGGAAACGAGCGATTTAGGCCTTCGTTGTGTCAGTGGTCCGAAATTCGGACCGGTTCAACACGCACGAGACTCAAAACTCTTCCCTACCCTGTACAACATAAATTAATATAATTATTTTCATCCATTTAATTTTTAAACAGTTTTCTTCGTCTATATATTTATCCTAGCTTATAAATCTCAAAGTAATAATAAAATTATTAGCTAGCTTCCCTCCGCGTTCAGAGCGCAAGTGACCACAAGAAGTGGAGAAGGAGCCTGTCCTTGCAGACTTTTAATTTCACCTTTTTGCACCATGCTGTGCACTTTTCGAGCGGGCTGATATGCTCCCGAATAGGGGGATCAATCACACCCGATGATTGATCAATCAATCAATTAATCATCGGGTCTGAGGACGTTCTCCATGTTGTTATATTCGTCCCTAAGATTAAGCCTATGCCGTGCTAATGAAGTGCTTTTATATTCACAATACATTTCCGTATGATGCGTACCGTCTGTTAATAAATGATTTTGGCGTGAGCAGCCCACATACAGCTGTCCATGTGAGAAGCATGCACACATACCCTGTGTGTTTCTGTTCTTTGTTGATGGTCGCATTGGAAACTGCACACGTTTCAATTCGAATTGTAGCTCCGATGATACTATTCATCTTTTATTTTCACTAAAAAACCTGGTACCGTTCGCTTTTAGAATACATGAAAGATTGATTTGTTTAGGCATATGTTGGATATGGTCGCTTAGCAACACGCGCTTAGAAAGAAAAGCAGTAGTAGAGCTAGGTGATGTATTGCAGTGGGGCTGAGAGGTTAGGATCCATGCGCTCTCCTTTACTTCGAAAAGCGACTGTCTTCCTCTCCGCACTACGCGGACTTTTCCTCCCCACGCCCCTCCGCACCTTGCGAGTCACCCCACCCCTTGACCCTCCGCGCTCCGCGAACCTCTCCGCCCCGCAACCACAGCTGACGGCCGAGTGCTTTACTTCACCAAAGCTACCACCGGCTATGGCATTACCGCCTCTCGACATAGTTAAAATTAGATCAGACACCGTGATGACAACGCGCTGATAGATATTGATTTTATATATATAAAGATAGATATATTTTACTGTTTAGCAATTCAACATTTCTTTAAAATATCAAATCCAAGAAAAAACAAACAATTGTGTTGTCGCAACGACTACAATCGTTTTATTGGCTGTCAGGATCAATGTACAACTTCGTAGAACCCTTGAACGGATTAAATAGTCGTTTTTCAATCAAACATTCTAATGCCACTCTGTTTATTAACAATCGTTTTCATATTTGAATAATGTATGCTAAGTCATAAATCCCAATGGCGAATACGTTGAAACGTTGATATTTAAATTTCACTTTAAGTGAAAAAATTTTGCTTGCTTTTGCTTTGCTTTGCTTTGCTGTTCCGGAATAAAATGATTTAGACGTATATCTCAATCATTCTGGGCTCAAATCCATAGAAAGTCAATGTGCTTTACAAGTCTGTAATAACAAAAAAAAATGATTAGTGAAAACTGTCTGCTGTTGCACACATGTTATTATATGAAATACACTCAAAAGTTTTTTTTCTAGTTTACTTCTGAAGGAGTAGATTTTGCAAAAGAGTGGTGATACTCAGCTAATGACGCCACTCCAGAACATTCAAGGGGGAATAATACAATTGATCAACGATAAGAATGATCCGAGTATCTTAATTATCAAAACAAACTCCTGTTCGCAAGATAACACGTACAATCGAGCTTTGACTTCAAGACTTCAAGTTGTTAATAGCTTATCCGATGATAGCGATTTCCGTCAATTATCCGATTAAAAGATTCTTTAGAATACGATTTTTTGTCGAATAGTAAATATGCACATTTGCAAGTTTATATTAAAAAATAAATAAAAACATATTGAGAATGTGTAGACGTGTAGGGGTAACTTTACGGCACGACTTTACTGCCATCGATGCACGAGTATATGATGAGACACAAGACATCCGTCTCTATCTCACGATTTTCGGTCTGATAGAGTTAAATAAAAAATATAATAAATACTGTATTATTATAATAAGGCGAATTAATAGAAGCCTAAAAGCAGAAAAATAAAGAGAAAGTCGTCAAGCGTCATGCGGCAGCTATTTCGTATTGTTCAATTAAGTC
Organism: Stenopsyche tienmushanensis; assembly: GCA_008973525.1. Taxonomy (NCBI): domain Eukaryota; kingdom Metazoa; phylum Arthropoda; class Insecta; order Trichoptera; family Stenopsychidae; genus Stenopsyche; species Stenopsyche tienmushanensis. Next base: position 222,443 of record WACJ01000168.1, on the reverse strand, counting down.
AAAATTCAGATCGTCGCGTCAGAGCACGCGACGACCTCTCCATTGGAAGAATTTGCTGTGACTGAACAAAATGGCCGACAAACCTGCGGGACTAAACATACTGATCGATTTTTAAACCACTAAATTTACTTGAATGTAAAGTCCAAAATTTACCGCATTTATGTGTTAATAATGTTCAATTACGGATATAAATAAACATATATTGATGATAAAGATATTTTTAAATACAATCGGAATTATTACACAGATTTCCAATTACATTAATCAATCCGCTAAAATATGAACGAAACTATTATTGTAAACGATAACTATCAAATCTCAATATCGATAAGATATAATTCAATAAATCAATTGTATAAATAGGATAAAATAATTTAGAGACCAGTTCAATCAAAATGAAATCAATCGCTGTTATATTTTTGCTCTTCGTTAGTGCTTCATTCGGGGGTTCAAATATTTGAGACTGCCATCCACATCGTCACAAAATTCGTGCTAAACAACCAATATTTCATTTTTTTCAGCAATAATACCAGATTTTCTGACATACAAAGAAGGACAAAGATATTTTTTGCTGCCGGGACGCGATGGTCAGCTTCAACTCATCGATCTTCAGGCTGAAGAACCGGAAAATAGATACAATCCCGAGGCTGATATAGTATTCAGACTTTACACCAGGTAATCAATAATGAATAGCTTATGACAATTTAAAAAATTGTTATGTAAATATAATATTTTTCATTGTGTAGAGACAACCCAACAACGCCCCAAATTGTGACATTTGGAGATGCAAATAGTTTGGCGATTTCAAATTTTGATGTTAATAAAGATACAAAATTCTTTTCGCATGGATGGAATAATGTAGGCGAATCTTATCCATGCTTTTTGATAAGAGACAGTAAGCTATATTTTTATTGGATATTGTTAATAATATGAATTGGGATTTATAAAAAATAATCTATTCCAGGATTCCTTGCACTTTATGATGTTAATATCATATGTGTCGATTGGGGCGTTGGTGCCAATACACTTTATTTGACGGCTGTCAATAATGTTCCTCCAACGGGCGTTATGGTCGGTAGATTTATAGACTGGTTGGTCGAACAAGGAAGCTCCATTAACAGCTTTCACGTCACCGGTTTCAGTCTGGGAGGACATATTGCTGGTGTTGTAGGAAGAAGTGTTAATTCTGGAACCATTCCATACATCACCTGTAAATAGTTTCGCATCATTTAATAACGGCATACTTGAAATGGCTTCTGAACGAATGTATTTTTTAGCTCTTGATCCTGCCGGTCCTCTGTGGGGACCTGAAAGTCAACGTATCAGACCAAGTGATGGAGGCTATGTGGAGGTTATCCATACGAATACTATTTATCTCGGTCTCGAAGATCCAGTCGGTCATAATGACTTTTATCCTAATGGTGGAAGAACCATGCCTGGGTGTGGTGTCTTAGATTCTAGCTGTTCACATGCTAGAGCATTTGAATACTTCGCTTATTCCATTGAAAATACCGGCTTCATGTCGAACCAATGTGAGGATTATTCTGAGATTGCTAATGGCTTTTGCTCAAATCTCAGTCAACTTCATATGGGTGGCTCTCAAATTAAAGAAGCGTATGCACATTTTTAATCATCATGTATGATATCAATAATAGTATTTTTTCAACAAAATGATTATTATTTGCAGACGCGGAATCTTCTGGTTGGCCACAAGTGACACACCTCCTTTCTATCTCGGTTGAACCCTATTACGACTTATTGTATAATAAATAAATTATATCAATTTTAAAAAATCTAATTTTTTATTCAAATTAAAAATGAATCTTTATTGTTAAAATAGTGTTGACAGCTGATCCAATAGATTGGGATGATTGAATTGAATCAAATACAAATTCGATCTGATATGTAATATATCTGCTGATTATGGTTATTATTGTATTGTTATAGAAGCAAACAAACATGCTTTTAAACGATTAAATCTAGGAATGTATTAATAAAAACACAATCAAAGATATGTTTAATCAAATGTTTATATATAAAAATCATAGCGTTATTTGATTCAGTTCATCAAAATGAAATTAGTAGGTGCATTTTTATTTGTCTTCGTCAGCACTGCTTTCGGAGGTATTCAATCGTTTTTAATACATAAAATCATATCAAATATTAAATCCATTCAATGCAAGTTGTATGATTTTCAGCTGAAATCTCTGACTTTTTTACATACAAAGAAGGTCAAAAATATTTTTGGACTTCAGATGAAAATGGCAAACTCCAGCTGGTCGATTTGACGAAGGAAGAACCTATCAATAGGTTCAATCCGGAAGCTGATTTAATATTCATCCTTTACACCAGGTAACGAAATTTAAACAACATTAATGGGACTCAAAAGTATTCGAATATTTAGTAAAAAAAAAGTCCAAATTTGACAGTCTTTCGAACCTTTTTTAGTAAAACGAACTTAAATTCCATGACTTAAAATGAATTGGCAACACATGATTATTTCACTTATTTGATATTTTTTATCGTATCGTAGAGAAAATCCAACTTCGGGACAAGTGATAAATTTTGAAGATGTGGAAAGCTTGCAAAACTCCAACTTTGATGCGAATAAAGATACAAAGTTGATCACGCATGGATGGGGCGACACCGCCAACTCGAATTTATGTTATCTACCCAGAAATCGTAAGTTTAAATATTAAATAAATTTAAGTTTATAAATAGAAAACTAATTGTATGTTAAAAATCAGGTTATTTGGAACTCTTCGATGTTAATTTCATCTGTATCGATTGGAGTGCCGGTTCCAGTGGGCTTTATACTACGGGGGTAGCCAATGCCCCACCAGCAGGTCAAATGGTTGGAAGATTCATCGACTGGTTAGTCAGCCAAGGAAGTTCTGTCGACAGTTTCCACATGATGGGATTCAGCTTGGGTGGACATGTTGCCGGTGTAACCGGACGCAGTGTTACTTCAGGGACGATCCCTTACATCACCTGTAAATAATTTATTTTACATTTATGAGCATCATTATTTTGAGATTGTAATGGCCGTTTTATTTTGAATTTTTTCAGCTCTTGATCCTGCAGGACCTTTGTGGGGACCCGATAGTCAGCGTATCAGACCCAGTGATGGAGGTTATGTGGAGGTGATTCATACTAATACTGTTAGTCTTGGTCTTGAAGATCCAGTCGGTCATAATGACTTTTATCCTAATGGTGGTAGAACCATGCCTGGGTGTGGTGCTTTGGATTTCAACTGCTCTCATTCTAGAGCGCTTCATTACTTTGTAAATTCGATTGATCACACAAGATTTATGTCAAACCAATGCTTGGATTACCCCGAGATTGCTGAAGGATTCTGTTCAAATCTTAGCCAGCTTCATTTGGGTGGAGCCAGTCCGAAAGAAGCGTATGTACAGTTTTATTCAACTTTTTAAAATTTCACTAAAGCTTCATTTACCCATTTTTTAAAAATTGCAGACGTGGAATATTCTGGTTGGCAACCAGTGATGCACCTCCATTTTACCTTGGCTGACTGAACCCTGGATTATTAAATTAATTAATTAAGCACCCTTTCCTGAATTATTGAAGGCTTCATCAAGATCAAGATATATCCAAAGCTTTAATGATAAGAGACTACCAATATATTTTCACCGCATTTAATTCAATGGAAAATCCCAATGTCAGCTGACAATCTTATTGAAATTCTAATCGATTTTATAATTGTCTAGTCATCATCATCATCATAGCGCAGCCACTAACAGTCCACTACAGAACTATGGGCCTCTTCAATATCCATTCATAGGAAAGGGGTTACATCCATTTCGTCTGTATCATACATTCACCTCCTCATTCGCTCGATATTGAAGGTAGCATTACCACCGAGTTTTATTTTGAACGCTCACCCAACGGGTATCCTGAGTGAACGTATTGACGAACACTTTCGCGAACGTCTCGATAAGGAGTTTGGGGGGTTTGTAAAGACTGAGTAGTTTTCATAGGGAGATGGTGGAAAACTACTCTAGACGACCTTTTTGACTCTACTGGAAAGGGCTTTCTGGAGTACAAGGAGTCCAGTCCCCCCTTTCCTCGCTAGGGCGTTGCCGGGGTAGGGTGAAGACATACGAGACGCTTAAGTGCATCTCGGATTCGCTCCTACACCAACTGAGGGTGTCTCCCCGTCACCGTACAACTTACCCGAGCGAATTCGAAACTGAGTGGTTTCGCCATTTTTTCAGGTTGCCCCTCTCAGTTCGGCGATTACAAAACGATATAGAAGTCAACGGAAGACAATGTTGTTTTTCGTTGCAAAGTAAAGATCATCAAATGCATCTCCTCGAGGCCGTCTTCTTGGTGTTCTTCTTGTTCCTGCTCCGTTCCTAGAGCCTCTCGGATCCGAACCGGTGAGGTTCCTCGAGTTCCATACTGCTAAGTAGGGAAGACAATGCAAGAGACAACGAGCGACATGCAAGTTAAGATTCGTATAAAAAGCAATGAATAGTATATAAACTGGATATCAGCTTGCTGTTAGAAGAGTATTTAAGTATCTACTCTGTAAAAAGGTACTAGTCAAGTGGCCAATAGTTAAAATACATAAAATCGTATAAGTATAATAGTTAGGAGTAGTCAAATGTGGTTAGGCCGCAAAAGTATTAGTCAAATTGTATTAGCAAGGGGTAGTTATGTCGCATCACAGTATTCGAACTTTGACGTTTAGTGTCTACCGGGCACAATCAAATAATATTTAATCGGTCAGACTGGGAGTAACTGGAAACAAATATATAGACATAGCTGAAACGAATAGGTTAAAGTCAGGTATCAAGTAATATCAAATAGTCAGGTCCATATCAAATAGTTTTATAGTCAAGATTGTATTATGGGAGCAGTCGAAAAAGCATTTTGCTCCCAGTGTTCCCGTGTTTATGTGATAGTAGGAGGCGGATGTGTGCGAGTATTTGTTAATTCACTTACCTTGGAAGCTTGGATTATTATGATCTTACTTGCGTTATTATCCTTGTTGTAGTTCCTCTCAAGTGACTCGGTGAAGATGTTCCATTTTTTGTGCAGATGTCGTAAAAACAATGTTTTTCGGCGTCACTCGCGAATTTTATATACAAGTGTAGTCGGCGTTTCGTCAGAGCGTACGAATGAACTTGCGCGGGGGAGAGTGCAGGGGGGGGGGTCCCCGGCGTTGAGGGTGCCGACAAGTCACAGAAAGAACTCAACGTATCACAGAAACGAATTATTTTCGCAAAGCGTATCGAGCGCCGAGTCGTTTTACCTCCGACTATCGGGAGAAGACTGCAATTGTCTAGTAATGCTTATTATACATCAATGTTGTTAAGTCGTTCAATCTATAGACAGATAAGATATTTTTAATCCAAAGTGTGAATGTATATAAAAAGGAGAACATAATCCAATTCAGTCTGCCAAAATGAAGTTAGTGAGTGTGATTTTGTTTTTCTTCGTCAGCACGGTCTTTGGGGGTACGCGTTTTATTTTATAACAATTATGTGTCCATCATCAAAAGACTGTTTATTGTGCCTTCATTTTGTTCATATTCACAAAATGATTATCATCATCTGATTAACAAACTCAGATCCAAGTCTATTACAATGCATTTAATATCATAATAAATATTTTGAATTTGGAACATGTTTTTTACTATTGTTTTTTATATAAAGTTCATAGAAATCCATTTATTTTTTCCATAAATTATTTATAAATATTTTCAGCCGATATATCTAGTAGGTTTACCTACAGAGAAGGGCAGAGATATTTTTTTGCCCCTGGTAAGGATGGTAAAATCCAACTAATTGATCTATTGGAAAAGGATCCAATCAATAGGTTCAATCCAGAAGAAGATGTGACTTTCAAACTATACACCAGGTAATATTTATCAAATTATTATTATCAATATTTCGCCAAATTGTATTATTAAATATTCAATACCATAGGGACAATCCGACTTCAGGACAGATAATAGAAATCGATAATGTAGAAAGCTTAGAAAGCTCAAATTATGACGATAGCAAAGAGACGAAGATTATTATTCACGGATGGACCGGCAGTGCAGATTCCTCTTTATGCTATTTACCCAGAGATCGTAAGCTTAAAACTGTACAAAAATAATATTTGCATTAATGCATTAATTATATCGTGGATGAATTACTCCAGAATATCTTGAGGTCTTCGACGTTAATTTCATCTGCGCTGATTGGAGTCCCGGATCTAGTGGACTTTACAGCACTGCTGCTGAAAATGTTCCAGCAACGGGTCAGATGATGGCTAGATTTGTTGACTGGTTGATCACCCAAGGAAGTTCTATTGAGAGTTTCCATCTGATAGGATACAGCTTGGGTGGACACATTGTCGGTTTCGCTGGACGCGGTATCACCTCAGGAACAGTTCCCTATATCACTTGTTAGTCATTTTAACATCTGAAATCGTGCATGTTAAAAAAATATTTAATATGCAGCATTCATTCATTATTTTAGCTCTCGATCCTGCTTCTCTCCTGTGGGGTCCCAACAGTGATAGAATAAGACCCAGTGACGGTGGCTATGTGGAGGTTATCCATACAAATACGGTTGCTGCTGGTGTAGAAGATCCAGTTGGACACAATGACTTCTATCCCAATGGTGGTAGAACCATGCCTGGATGTGGCGTTTTAGATTTCGATTGTTCACACTTCAGAGCCGTCGAATACTTCGCATATTCCATCGATCATACTGGCTTCATGTCTGCACAATGCTTGGACTATCCTGAACTAGCCGGTGGTCAATGTTCAAATCTCAGCCAACTCCATATGGGTGGAGCCAGTCCCAAGGAAGCGTAAGTCTAATTTGAATATCAGTAATTTATAAATATCCTACGATTTTCAATTTCAATTTTAACGTAAAATTTTGATTACAGACGTGGAGTCTTCTGGTTGGCAACAAGCGGCGAACCTCCATTTTATCTTGGAGTATCGAAATAAATGCTATCGTGAAAATCTGCTACTAAATTGTTTTTTAAATACAATACTTTATGATAAAAACGTTTCAACTTCATCAGACAATCAAAATATTTCATCTTTATCACTGATTACATTATTATTGTTTTTCAAATTAAAGCATATCTTCATATTTCAAAACACAATGAGCATGTATTTTTATTGGAATTAAATTATTCTGCTTTATTTTGCAAGTATTTGTTACGAAAAATCAATTAACCCTTTTCGATCCAAGGTAACTCAACCATCTCGGGTTCAAAATATACAGTAGGTGTGGCTGGTGACCACATTTTTAAAAACATATATACACCAAAGTTTACAAGGTTAACCACCGATACCCTGATACACTTAAATTAAACCAAAAGCTGGTGCAAATGGCAGAAAATCATTGCTTTAAAAATATCCAAAGCTTAAAGATCTGACTCCATTTCTTGGCCAAGAGATAAAACAGCATCTCTTACCAATTTATAAAGATTTGACCAGAAATGAATTACTTCAAAGATGCTTGGGTGGCCATACCCAAAATGCTAATGAATGGTTTAACTCGACCGTTTGACGACTTGCTCCAAAACACTTGCATTCAGGTGAAAAAATCATTGAAATTTTAACATACATTGCTGCTGGGATATTTAATAACGACTACAGATTCATTTCGAAGATGATGAATATATTAAATATAATTATTAACACCCACTGTAAAGTCCTTGCTGAAAATACCGATGAAGCGCGGATAGCGAGGTAGAACCCTAGGAGTCTTTCTGAGACAAAAACAGCTCGTATAACCCGAACACAACAGTCAGTCAAAAATAATCAACCTTTTGAGAAAGCTGAACATTTATTATATGCACTTGGAATCATTGGTTGATCGGTAAGTCACTAAAATTGATAGTTTTATCGCATTTAAACTTTAAACGAGATTATCTCGAAACTGCATTTTCAATATGTTCGCCAGTTGTAGAAATGTGCGATGACCTCTCCATCGGAAGAATTTACTGTGACTGAACAAAATGGCCGACAAATACGCAGAACCAAACGAACAGACCATTCGGCCTCATACATGCCAAAAACATCAGCTTTACAACAAAAAAGCATTATCTCATTTCATCATTCCATTTATATTGAATGTCATCTATTTTAAAATTGTATTCCCTGAATACGTGGTTATGGATATTTAATTCTATCCAACGCCAAATTATTTTGTGTTTATAAACAGATGTCTCTATCTGTCTAAATTGAACAAACATAGTAAATTGGCAATCGCGTTAGATAACTTTAATCTGGATATTTATAGCAGAATGATATGATCCTGAAAAATGACGATAAGATATATTTTTTTAAATCTAGAGTATATAAATACCAGCAAGGGATGTAGAGCATTTTCAGTACGATCGAAATGAATCTATCGCGCAGAATTTTGTTAGTTTTCTTCGGGGTGGCTTTTGGTGGTGTGTTTTTAATTTAAATAAATAACAGTGTGTTTTTTTCAATTTGAATCTGAATCTGATGAATATTAATGTGTTTGAAATAAAAAAATATTGTTATAATACATGCAATTCCATGTTATTCAAAATCAAGGCTATATATAATACATTGAACTGTTGAAAGATCTTGAACCTAAATAAAGGCAGTTTATTATTTTATCATGAGATTTTCATAATTAAAGATCGAGGGATTGTCACTATACGTCACGATGAGATAAGATTTCATAGATTATATTTTTTAATTTTTATTTCAATAGCCACACACATTTTATCTGATGAATGTTAAAAATATGATCCTCTTTTCGTCGTATTTATCAAGGTTTTTATCATTTTAAGCTGAAATTCCTGACCTGCTGTCGTACAAAGAAGGTCAAAGATTTTTCATCGCTCCGGACAAAGATGGAAAACTCCAAATCGTCGATGTTCTTCAAGAAGAACCCATCAATAGATATCATCCAGAGACCGACATGATTTTTAGATTGTATACAAGGCAAGCATTGATTTTATTTAAATTTATTCAGTCCCAATCTCGGATATACACACGTATATTAACACAAATTATCGAATTTAATAACATTTCAGAAATAACCCAAGGATACCAGAAGAGATAATTTTCCAAGATCTTGAAAGCTTGGCGAATTCCAGCTTTGATGTAAATAAAGATACGAAAATCTTCACACACGGTTGGAATAACCATGGAAACTCAGGCAGTTGTACCCGACCCAGAGACAGTGAGCATTGATTTAATGACATCAAACACATTAGAACTTAATTTAATTGGGATTTTTTTAAGGATACCTTGAAATTTTTGATGTTAACATCATATGTGCTGATTGGAGTGCTGGATCGAATTCGCTGTATGCAACATCAGTATTGAATGTACCGCCTACTGGTCAAATGATAGGAAGATTCATCGATTGGCTCGTCAGTCAGGGAAGCTCAGTCTCTAGTTTTCATATTTCCGGTTTCAGCTTGGGAGGACACGTTGCTGGAGTCGCAGGACGTAGCGTTACTTCGGGAGTGATTCCCTACATCACTTGTAAGCCGCATTTATATTGTTAATCAAACGAAAAATAGCGAATACTCGGTTATAACGAGCGCCAAAAGAGCTATATTATTACAATTTTATGACCAAATTTATATGTTTGTAAAAATGTTCATTCAGTATGTGAAATCATATTAAATACTTTAATAAATGGCAAAAGAACAAAAAAATATCAAAATATATTATACACACGCTCGCTATAACCGTTATTTTCCTAATAAAATTGCAATTTTTATGTCAGCTTTTGATCCTGCTGGTCCATTGTGGGGACCCAACAGTCAGCGAATCAGACCCAGTGATGCAGCCTATGTAGAAGTTATCCACACTAATACTGTTTCTCTCGGTCTTGAGGATCCAGTGGGTCACAACGATTTCTACCCGAACGGTGGTAAAACAATGCCAGGGTGTGGTGTTTTGGATTTCAACTGTTCACACGCCAGATCATATCAATATTTCACTCATTCCATAGACCACACTGGTTTTATGGCTAATCAATGTGCAGATTTGGCTGAAATATCCAACGGCGAATGCTCAAATCTTAGCCAGCTCCACATGGGTGGAGCCTCCCCCAAAGAAGCGTAAGTTGCGTTCTTACTCCTATGTATCAATTGTAATATGAATTCATTATATATTTATTTTTATAGCCGTGGCATCTTTTGGCTGGCAACCAGCGAATCTCCACCATATTACTTGGGATGAATTCAATGGACTTTTCTTAAATTTCAATAAAGCATTCAAGCAGCATCTTTCTTTCATTGATTTCCCACATCTTTATGTTTTGATATAAAAATCGTGACGTATTTTTTGATCATGAAAATTAAATACGAATTGTATGAAATGATAAAATATTTATCTATTCATCGATGTAATTGATCATATTGTTGATTGTTTCGATTTGACACATTGATAGCAATGATTGAAGAAGGTTAGTCTTTTAAATGTATTGTTGTGCTTTGATATTGAAAGCAATATAATGTTTTACTATCCTAAAACAATTTTATCGATCTACATCAAATGCCAAATTTTTGGCATATCGACATTTAGGATCAGATTGTGTATATTCTCAAGAAACAATCTATTGTTGGAATACTTAATCATCGAATAATTTTAATACTCTAATCAAACTTCTTTTGCAGAATTCACAAAACAATTCAGCATATCTATTATTAAGTTCTGTTCATGTAAGTTTGTTTGGTTGCGCGTGTTTGTCGGCCATTTTGTTCAGTCACAGTAAATTCTTCCGACGGAGAAGTCGTCGTGCAATCTCGCCACATGCGTGCGAGATCTGCACGGTCATCCGTTTTTTGACTTTGCAGAACAATACCGCCGCGAATGTCCATCGAAAGCTCGTGGAATTTTATGGTAGTGATGTGATGAGTCGACAACATGTCATGAAGTGTGTTATGTCGGAATCAGAGGTTCCGACATAAAATGAAATAATGGTATCGATTTCAATTATGATGCAATTAAAAAGATTGGCTGACATATGCATAATCCAAGATGATCATAGGATTAAGTACACGATCGATCAATGAATTATTTTTGATGATCAATAGTGGACGCAATTTAAGCTTATTCTTGTTCTTCTACATGTTTTGTTGATATCATAATGAGCTCATATATCAAAAATTGCAATAAGTTGCAATAACTGTACTTTTGACTTAATCTGTTATCAAAAAATCTGCATAACGAATCAAAGTTCATTGAAATACTAAACCAATATTATGCCCGAAAATCTTAATAGAAATAAAACAATCTTATATTAGGAGGACCCGAAAGTATTCATAAATTTTAAGAGCTTATGTTTGAGGTCAGTTTATGCCCAAACACAGTGACGGAAACATCTTTCTGAGTTGTCTTTTTTATTTTGGTTGGAATGTCACAAAAGACAAAATCCCCAAAATAACTCCCATGGACTACTGTGCGAATACAAATCGAATAGGATGGGTGCTATGGGAATAGGATGGGTATTGCGCGTCTTGACCGAACACATCAAATGCGATGAGATGATGAGAAATGGCACATTTACGATGAAAAAATCAATGGCTATATTTAAACAATACAACATGTTTCTTTTTAAAATCAGAAACAAAATATTGAATTGAAGAAGTTTCGAACTGTATGAATATTGACTGTAAAGTTTACATTTTTTTTAACTCTTGCGGATGCAATAATCATTTATGAGGAGATTAAACTTTGATTTACATAATGCCATATAAATGTTTATTTTGGAGAATTTAAAACACGATACAAAGTATACTTTTTTTGGAAAGTCCCTAGAATTTTTTTAGAATAGAAGTCCCTAGAATAGAAGTCCCTAGAATAGTCCCTAGAATAGAAGTTTATATTATTTACATATTATTTCCATAATGGATTTGCTTTCACAAATACCCTCTTCGATAATCGGGGCCAATGAAATCCTTGAAAGACCGGTAATATTATCGGTTAAGACCGGTAATATTATCAGGAGTGAAGCATTGCCCATGACGGTTATGAATGTGGGGAGGTCATGGACATGCCAACCGTCAGCTTCATCCTGTGGCACCATCTTCACTAAGCAAACCATGTAGCATGGATGCTACTGTAACATTGGGACGGGGGCGCTCTCGGGCGCCTTTCGCAGCCAAGGCTAACCGACGAATCTCCTGACTCCCGCCTCCTGCGCGTCACTACCCAACTGGCAACGGTGCACGCGCAAGAAGCGATCGGTCGGTAAGCAGGTGCAATGTCTCCGCAGGGCCACAAGAGATGGCGCTGTTAAAATAACACATTGCACCTGAAAAGAGATGGAAGATGTCGCTGTTAACAGCGCTACTACGTGGGGATGATAAATCGCTGACGCTACACTACTAAACAGAATTTCTGGAACCTTCTTAGATTAAGATACGAATAGCAGTATCTCAACTATGATAGGATGATCAAATCTATAAAGATGGTGAACATCTAGGCCTGGATCAAAGAATAGCGAATTGTCAAAATATATATATATATATATTTCGCAATAATTGCGACCTGAACTGGTTCTTATGTCCACTCGTTGCTCCAAATTTTTTTTTTGCCAAAATAGAACAAAAACAGCATCATGATGATGTTTAATCGATTGTTTGACTATATTTTAATACTATGATTCACTACAAAGATTTGCCAACAATGAAGTGGTTGAGTCGGCGGTTGATGGCCATTTTAAGGAGTTTTCTCTATAAACATGATATCGAAGCTATTGAACATCGCTTTTAAAAGATATTTTTCCATCGTACTCTCATTTATTACAGTCATTCAAGTTTAAGATTTTTCTGGGTCCACATCTGTTGCTATCTCAAGCATTGAAACAATTCAAAAATGTCGCCTTATGCTGTTATATCGTTTTTTTTATATTGATATGCATCTATTAACAATGTAAAAATAGCTCTAAAAGCTTTTATGCAATAATAACAATCAGTTTCAAGATTTATCTCAATTTCTGATTTTTTCCAATAGCAATAGATTGTTTTTAATGCGATATGTACATCTTCTATGATATAATATTATTAATATGTGATAAGATAAGCTTAAGATCGATATTACATATATATATATAGAGCTGGATAAAACTATACGAATTTAGTTCGGATAGAATTCGTTCAAAATGAGGCTGGTAGGTGCATTTTTGTTCTTCCTTATCGGATCGGCCATTGGAGGTATGTTCAATATTTGATGGTTTAAATAGTTCTGTGCAGCCAAAAGCTTTATTTCAATTGGATAGTTTGTTTTGGTGGGTAAATTTATTTAAAAAAATATTATTATACTTTCAGCCGGTCTTCCCTTCCTTAGATACAAAGAAGGCGATAGGTATTTCTGGAATTCTGATAAAGATGGAAAACCATACAGAGTAGATCTCCATGAAACAGAGACAGAAAGCAGATTCAACCCCCAAAATGATATCATCTTCAGGCTTTTCACAAGGTGATTTTTTTTAAAATTCGATTTAAATAAAAATATAAATTCGATCAAGGATGATCTAATATCGTTACTTGTTTTCATAGGAGCAACCTTTCAAGCGGACAAGTGATTACTTTCCAAAACGCCAATAGTTTGGCTAGCTCCAATTACGTCCATAGCAAGAGGACCAAGTTCATCGTTCACGGATGGAATAACAATGGATTTAGCGATGCTTGTACTATTCCAAGGCAAAGATTCCTCAACGCCCTTGATGTCAATGTGATTTGCGTCGATTGGGGAGTAGGAGCTAATGTAATTTACACAACAGCCGTCAACAATGTTCCTCCAACTGGACAAATGGTAGCCAGATTCGTCGACTGGTTGGTAAGTCAGGGAAGTCCAGTTGGAAACTTCCACATCATGGGACACAGCTTGGGTGGACACGTCGCTGGAATTGCAGGCCGTAACGTCAATTCCGGAAGAATTACATACATCACCGGTGAGAATAATTCAAAACACTGTAATGACTGCGCAAACATATTAGGGTTGCTCCAACAATGGATTATTTTTTTCAGCTTTCGATCCTGCCAATCCTCTCTGGGGAGCTGGAAGTCAACGCATCAGACCCAGCGATGGAAACTATGTAGAAATCATCCACACCGACTCTGGAAACCTCGGTCTTGAAGAACCCGTCGGCCACAACGACTTCTACCCCAACGGTGGCAAGAACATGCCCGGATGCGGTGTTGTCGATGTCGGATGCTCCCATGGAAGATCCTTTGAATATTTCGCATTCTCCCTTGACCACACCCAATTCATGTCCAACCAATGCTCAAACTATCCTGAGCTTGCTGCCGGTAACTGCGCAAATCTTAGCCGACTTCATATGGGTGGAGCCAACCCCAAAGCAGCGTAAGTTTTAAATCAAAACCATTTATATAAATACAATCAATAATATTCATGTATCCTTAATCCTCATTATCTGATTTATCTTTGCAGACGAGGTGTCTTCTGGCTTGCCACCGGTGCCAACCCCCCATACCATCTTGGTTGAAAACTGACAATTATCTCTTAATGCTTATTATAATATATAAAACCATCACATATCTTGTTCATCATTGTCAATATTTTTCTGCATTTACAAATGTAAATTTTTATTCATCGCCAATAAAAATATCTACAAAATTTTCAATAAAATGTCATCTTTCTACGCAAGTAGAAAGATGAAACGACAATACAATTGCCTTTATTACATAATCGTTCTATAACCTAATGCCATATTTTGAGATATTGAATATTTGTTAAAATAATACATATTTATAGAGAGAAAATTGCATACAACCAAAAAGCAACTATTTTGTTGTGTTGTCAAGAAGGTGTCGCAAGTGTTTCGTCACTCATTTTAATTGTGTTCTATAAAGGCACCCACGAATAGGATGGGTGTTATGGGATAGCCATCCTATCCTATAACACCCATCCTATTCGTTTTATCCATGAGGATCCTAGTCTTTGCCAGAACTCCTCGATTTTTTGCTATGGATCTTATTCGATTAGTAATATCCTGTTCTCGCTTCATTTCTTTAACTTCTAATGCACGATTTAAATTTCTGAAGCCAATATTGGCATCTGTGGATTTTTACCATTTCACCATAGACATCTTTGAGTGTTTGATTGGCTTTTGTGACATTCCAACCCAAATTTATACAAAACAGCAGATGTGGAAATTTTACTTTTATCAATAAAAAAAGTCTGGAAGCAAACTGAGCTCAAACATAAGGTCTCAAAATACTCCTAATACTAATAAATTAGTCTTAGATTAAATGCACTTTTTATGATATACGATAAATTATCTTTTATGCAATTTACCGTATATCAGAAATATCAAGGCAATGTCACAATTTTGATTTATCGCTTATTTTCCATGCATTCAATAAAACTCTCAGGGATTCTATAGTGTGAGAAATTCATCACAGTAATAAGTTAGGGAGATCGAAAGTCTTTATATAGATTGTTTAATGCGACAATAATAATCAGATTTACATTATTCATTCAAAAATATATTATATCTAACCAACTACTATATAATCACTTATTCCGAAATCCTCAATGTTTCAATCTTAATTTAATTACAGAGTCTTTCAATAGAGACGCACAACTTTTGTTAAGTTATAGCGGCCAGATAATTAAATCAATATCTATCAAATTTATTGTAAATCTTTCAATAATACATGGCAAATCACTATGAAAGTTTATAGCGTTGAATAATATGTGCATATTACCAAATTTTCTTTTCAAAATCAATGCTCCGTTCGAGAAACGTTTCGCCAAAACCCATTTTTAGATGAATGTATGTATGTAAAAGTAAATTTGTTATATTTGGATTAACACCAATACACATGAGATAAACCAGCACAAAATGCATCCCGAGAAAATTACTGTTTGGTGCAGATTTTGGTCTGGCGGAATTCTCGATCCGCACTTATTTCAAAACGAAACTGGCATCCCGGGATCCCGGACAGTTTTAGATGCTCATGAATCCCGGGATTAGTAAGCGTAATCCCGAAAAATTCGGTATTGAAACTTTTATCCAATATAAACCGTACACCTCACCAGCACGATGAAGGCTACTAAATCGAGATATTCGCGCCGAAATCTGGACGCTTAGAAACAGTGGCGTAACTACTAATAGGCGAGCTTAGGCGACGCCTAAAGGCAGTGGATGTCCAATCTATGTATACATATATACTTTTCAAAGTGTTACATGCACCTTACCCTATCGGTGATGTATTTACTACACCTCGACTCTAATAATGGGAGTATCGATATGAAATATAATAGATACGAGGTTCAGAATTTTTATATTCCTCCGTAATATAAATACGAATCACATCAAAGAATTATAGTATATAAGTATTCGTCTGCAGCGACGGAAATAAATAATTTGTCGGGAAATCGGGAATTTCGCGAGTTTTTTGCAAGCGAAGCCGCGGCAGACATCTGAACGATCTTATATTACATACTTAATGCCATAAAATATTCTCTCAAATAAATATAAAATTAAGTGAATATAATAATTAAGCGTCCTTATTGAATGATCCTATACAAAGAACAATTTATTTTTAAAGTATTTAAAATTTTTCATAATTGCAAGTGCATTTATTATGACTTTTAAATGGAGAAATACAAAAATGGCACATTTCGAAAGCAGAATTATAAATAAATTTGAACACATTGTTCACGAAAACAATCATTCGATTGATTGATCTCGTATTGTAATTATTTTTTCTAATTGATAACTGATTAAGACCTATTTTGTTCGTCGCATGATTTAATCTATCTTCTATTAATATAAATCTTATTACGAAGGAAATTGATAAGAGATTTTGAGGAATCTGGAGTATATATATAGAGGTAGCATTTGTGAACATTTCAGTAGCGACATCATGAAAATAGTTGGTGCGTTTTTGTTGTTCTTCGTCGGGGCGGCCCTTGGAGGTAAATCTTCTGTAATGTCATAACAAAAGTAATCTTAGACGTTTGATTTATTTATTTTAAATATACGCAATATGCTAATTTTAGCCGGACTCCCCGACTTCCTTAGATACAAGGAAGGTGATAGATATTTCTGGAATTCTGATGAAAATGGAAAACCCTACAGAGTTGATCTTCATGAAACAGAGACTGAAAGCAGATTCAACCCCCAAAACGACATCGTCTTCAGACTATTCACCAGGTATTTAAGATTATATTAATTTAAGATTAAACTGTACTATGTATTAAACATGAAATATGTCATTTTTAATTGTAGGAGTAACCCAACAAATGCACAAGTTATTACATTCCAAAATGTTAATAGTTTGACAAACTCCAACTATGACAGAAATAAGAGAACTAAATTGATTTCCCACGGCTGGAATAGCAATGGCAATAGTGCAGCTTGCACATTGCCCAGGACCAGTAAGTCAAATGCACGTATCTTATACATGTAGGCTAAATTGGGATATGTATGATAAATATATCTTCTTTAGGATTCCTCAACGCTCTTGATGTGAATGTCATTTGCATCGATTGGGGAATAGGAGCTAATGTAATTTACACAACAGCCGTCAACAATGTTCCTCCAACTGGACAAATGGTGGCCAGATTCATCGACTGGTTGGTAAGTCAGGGAAGTCCAATTGGAAACTTCCACATCGTGGGACACAGCTTGGGTGGACACATCGTTGGAATTGCAGGCCGTAGCGTCAGTTCTGGAAGAATTCCATACATCACCGGTGAGAATAATTCAACACTATAATAACTGCGCAAACATATTAGGGTTGCTCCAACAATGGATTAATTTTTTCAGCTTTCGATCCTGCCAATCCTCTCTGGGGAGCTGGAAGTCAACGCATCAGACCCAGCGATGGAAACTATGTAGAAATCATCCACACCGACTCTGGAAACCTCGGTCTTGAAGAACCCGTCGGCCACAACGACTTCTATCCCAACGGTGGCAAGAACATGCCCGGATGCGGTGTTGTCGATGTCGGATGCTCTCATAGCAGATCTTATGAATATTTCGCATACTCCCTTGACCACACCCAATTCATGGCCAACCAATGCAGGAGCTATCCTGAACTTGCTGCTGGACAATGCGCAAATCTTAGCCGACTTCATATGGGCGGAGCCAACCCCAAGCAAGCGTAAGTTTCAATCAAATCAATTGATATAAATGCAATCAATATTATTTATTTATTCCCTGATTTATCTTTGTAGACGAGGTGTCTTCTGGCTTGCCACCGGTGCTAATCCTCCATTCCATCTAGGTTAAATCCTCTCTAAATAGCATGTAATATCATTAATAAATACTCTTTTTCTCATATTCCTATGTATCAATATGAATTTTAATTATGCTACCACCTTAATCCCTTGATGAGTATGCACTCACATGTTGAGTGCGCACTCGAACGATCCTTTGGTCATAGTGTGTATAAATTATTCCGAAGAATTTATTGAAAAATTAATGTTGAAATTCTAATATTATTATATTTAAAAACTTTCATAGATAAATAATTTTATTATATATTTAATACATTAAAAAAAATATTTTAAAAATCATATTTGCGCAACAGATTTCTTCTTTGAATACCTAATTAATAAATTTAAAAAATCTAACTGTTATTTTTAAATAATATTTTTTAAGCGGTATATTTAAATTTAGCCAAGAAACACACCAAAATTTATTTAAGTTTATTAAGTTCTCTCATATTTAGATGGCGTTATTAATTCATGCTTCAGATGAATACATCCTTAACCCACAGACTGCTAAAATACGTTATAGAGGAGATTGCGATCAGGTCGATGATTGCTATCGACGTCGACGATAACGTCATACTTTTTGTGCGCATTAGTGATTGATAACACTTTTTACGTATTTATAAAAAGTATTGCCTTAAATATGAACGCCCACATAAATTTATAAATTTCAATTACTGCATTTCGCATGAGATTATATAATATTATTCTGATGTTCTTATCTGGTTTTGACCTTTTTTTTTTATGGTTATATCTTACCGGATAAAAACTTTTTTCATGTTTTTGGAAATTTAACACTTTAAAGAGAACATTTCTGTGAGCGTATTAGCCTTATCTAAATCGGTATAAGCGATATTATGAATTCCCACGGTTTTGTTTTTGGGTGGTTTTACTGTTTTCCTTGTAAGTAAATCTGATAATTGAGCTGCATTATAAAAGTTTTGTTTCAAAAATACTTCAAACAGACATCTTTTCTACAGCAGATCTTGACAGTATTTTGTAAAACACCATAGCATTATATTATCCGTCTTTAATTGAATTTCAATTAAAATCATCAAATTCAGTTATTTTTTGATTTTATAAGCATACAATTCATAATCATTCAAATAATAGTTCCAATTCTAAAATGCTCTAATCTATAAAACAGCACGTCGAAGCGGAAGTGAACCAAAAACCGTTATTTTTTATGGAACTATACCGATTGGCTCTATTCCGTGGCTCGCATGGTCTCCAGATCTGACACCACTGGATTTCTTTGTCTGGGGACATACAAAACAATTAAATTACACGACAGAGGTGCCAACAAAAGAAATTTTAATTGAAGGAATAAGCGCCATATTTACAAAATTATAAGAGGAAATACTACTTCAGACAATTACAGTTGAAATAAGGAAAAGATGTTGATGGCCATTTTTTTTAAATAATTTAATAAAAATATCATAAGCATAAAAACATATTTTCTTAATCCTGATCCTGGCCAACTGGTACTTCTTCAAGTCTAACGACTTATTGAATTATTTGTATGACATATCGTTGGAAGGGGTATAATCTAGAAAGCTTTTTAAAACTAAACTAAGTTCAAAATAGTTGTTACTTTTTTGTTTAATGAATTTAGAAATTGACAAGTCTCACTCATTTTATGTGACTTTAGAAGTTTAGAAGTATTTTTTTTTTTTAGAACTATTGCATAAAATAATTATTTATTTAGATCAAAAATTGATAGCAAAATATAAACACAATTATTCCGTGCTATTATGTTATGAAGATTTAAAAGTAAGCTTTTGGGTGTTTTTTCAAAATATAGGAACTATGTGTGAACTACTAATTGGCGAGCTTAGGTGATGACTAGAGGCAGTAACTGTCTAATACATATATAAAGTACATAAATGTTTTTCAAATTGTTATATTAACCTTTTCCTTCCGGTGATGTATTTACTACACCTTGACTCTAATAATGGGAATATCGATATGAAATATAATAGATACGGGGTTTAAAAATTTTGTATTCCTCCGTAATATAATTACGAATCACATTAAAGTATTATAGTATATAATTATTCATCCGCAGTAACGGAAATAAATAATTTGACGGAAAATCGGGAATTTTGCGAGTTTTAGTCTGTGTCTCGGCAGAAAGGAATTTTATCAGTCACGTTGATGGTGTTATTAGTAACATTTAAATCAAATGGATTTATTAGTAATTTTTTATCAAAATTATCAATGTAATTTCTTCAACCCGGGATCGAAATTTTGGCTCGGGATTGGATTCCCTACTAGTAGCGTCATGGGTTCAAATCAAAAGGGGTGTGACTAGCGACCACATTTTTAAAACATATATATTCGCCATGAAAAATCATGTCAGAGTTGTTGTTATTATGAACGAAGGATTAAAATATTCTATAATAATAGTGATAATTTCACTACCTACCCTTAATTCGCTACATAAAAAATGACAAAGAACATTACAAATATTGCTTAAAAAATGTTTGACTGCTACCATATGGTCACGTTAATTTTTAAATATTTCTGGAAATAAAATATGAATATATTTGACGTTCGTTTATTGATAAATCCATTGTATACGAATTGTATATTTTACAACAGTTGCATCTGATATTTTAAAAAAACTGGTATTAAATATGATATGAGGAAGACAATGGATGCTACTAAATAAAATCTCATGTCCAATTAAGATATCAACGTATTATTACATTAAATTTGATATCTGGCAGGAGATAATCGTCGATAACATTGAAAATATGTATCTGGATGCTATAAAAATACATAAAACTGTGACCTTAGACTATATTTAAGATAATCCTGATTGTTTAAAAATGTAATTTCTTATTGTATAATAATACAAAGGATTCCTTGTGTTATGTGAGATAATTGATTATTATGTATATATAAAAATGGGATCAATAAGATCTTAAATCCAGATTTTTTATACTGTACGATCGATCGTCTCGATCCAGGTTAAACCTTATTTCCTCAGGAGATTCTCACGTCGGATGGAAATCATCTTCATCCAATAACTCATAAAGCACCTCAATATTGAAATAGATAAACGTCTATCAGAAGATTGCTCTTCAGACATATTTTAATGATGCTTATATGAATGAAAATTTTAATAAAAACATCCAGAATGAAAATTGAATAACAACAATACCCACTATCAAACTTGTTTTTGTTAGATTAAACTTTTATCATGTAGCTATTTTTGTAAACGCACATACATAAAATGTTGACAAAATATAATAGCATCACGTTGAGAAGATAAAAAAAAACATCAGGTCACTCGCCTAAAACAAATCGGATCGATGCAAAAGTTTAGACGTATCTTTCATTCATAATTACAAGGCGCGCGAGTAGAATTGTCGCAAAAATGTTAAATAAATTTAAAAAGTTATATGCACATTTGTTGAATTTGTCTCGTCCTTCTGAGCAAAAAGGTAAATCGCCACTCTTGTATTTTCTTATAGTTTTTTGATCGTTTGGACAATGTATTTGAATCGTCTGTCGAATCACTGCCAACTGAAATTCACTCCATAAAAACTCCATAATATCTTCTGACATATATTTTATAAATTTCGGAATTTTCCCAACCAGTTATGATTATTCACACTATGGATATTTTGAGCTTACTTTTCATCTATTAAAAATTAATTATTTTTGAATAAATTTGATATTTTTAACAATTTCTGTTTGTGCCAACCCTGACGAAATATTTCGAATATATCCTAAACTAAGGGAAAATATTTATAGTTTTTGATGTCAAAAAATTATTCTTAACGTCACTGTTAAAAAATCGAAATTAAGTTCCCCGTTTTTCAGGGAATAGGGATAGGCGCGCACCGGTGAGCGCACGGCAACCAACAGGTTAAAATACCTTCAACATTTTTCAGCGACAATCACAGGACCCAAACGAAAACAGAAGCAAGAACTGGATCAGTTTTATAACTTATTTTGCTTTTATTGCTACGGAAGCATTTTTTTCAGTTATATTTCCAAATCAAAATTTGAATCCTTCAACCACTTTCTCATTTCCTGAATGATCTTCAATAGCAACTTTTACTTTTTTACGATATAATTTTTACCAGACTATCACATTCCTTTATGGCACATCAGGCTACTAAAAATGATCAAATTTGCTTAAAATTTACATTTTTAAATCTTTATTGTTTATTAAAAACATGTTTGAATAAAAGTCTTGCGTTGTCTGTATTTATATTAAAAATAGATATATTCCTCGCTTTAAAAAAATTCAAAAATATTTCTTATGGAGAAGATCATATCATATCATATCTCTTATTTATAAATTCAATCATCAAATGTCATTAAAGGGCATTTCAATAAGAACGCTATAAGAGATACGTTTTTGGTTGAAGAGATGTGTCATCATCATTATAGCGCAGCCACTAACAGTCCACTGCAGAACTATGGGCCTCTTCAATATCCATTCACACTAAGGGGTTACACCTCCTCATTCACTCGATATTGAAGGTAGCATTACCACCGAATTTTGTTTCGAACGTTCACCCAACGGGTATCCTAAATGAACGTATTTGTTGAACGCATTCGCGATCGTCTCGATAGGGAGTGTGGGAGGCTTGTAAATACTGATTGGTTTTCATAGGGAGATGATGGAAAACTACTCTAGACGACCTTTTTGACTCTACTGGTAATGGCTTTCTGGAGTACAAGGAATCCAGTCCCCCCTTTCCTCGCTAAGGTGTTGCTGGGATAGGATAAAGACATGCGTGACGCTTAAGTGCAGGAGCGTCAAACCTTTTTTTGTCTTGGGAGCTACACAGGGGAAAGACACTAAATCAAATG
Source organism: Stenopsyche tienmushanensis (assembly GCA_008973525.1). Lineage (NCBI taxonomy): Eukaryota > Metazoa > Arthropoda > Insecta > Trichoptera > Stenopsychidae > Stenopsyche > Stenopsyche tienmushanensis. Next base: position 199,375 of record WACJ01000168.1, on the reverse strand, counting down.
TTAAATTTAATGAGATATTTGACTTTGTGTGTCATTGGCAATCTGCAGATAATCTGGTTGATAAGCACTCGTTGCAAAGCGCATGCAGTCGTCGAGGTGCTTATCTGTCAAATTAGTCCGAAGTTTGGACTTTATATAATTCATATGAGAAGAAGAAGATTTGCATGAATATGTACATACTTCCAAAGCATGATGAAATTCAGAGATAGACGTCATTCAAGTTTGAACTTTTTTCAGGATTCATCACCCTCCATATGTGAGAAGAGTTAAATTGTGATAACGTGATATCATTTTGCAATTCGATTAATTGCAATTCAACGTCACACTTGTCACACTTCTTTGTTCATATTCAACCGTGATAATATGAAGCTGCAAACTGTATTAAGCTTTTTAAAATCTGCGAATCTCTTATCGAATTGATCCAATATTTTCCCCAATACAGCAATATATTCTTCGTAATTATATACATCTGCGTTTTCACCAATCTCATCTTTTAAATTATAAAAATGAGTGAAATCCTTTTTTCGTTGTTTCGATATCCATAGTTTTAAATTCATCTTGAAAGAATTTACTGATGAAACCATATCAATAATGATTTTAGATTTTCCTTGTAATTCCAAATTCATTTCATTTAATTTAGAAGCTAAATCTATCAAAAATGCTAGTTTTAATAGCCATTTTTTATTTTGGAGCAATTTAGGGCAATAACTACAGAAATCGAACAAGAACAAGCAAATTACTCAAACCATCTTATTTCATTATGTATCAGCAAGTCTTCGTAATATTTGTTTACTTCTTTTAAAAGCAATTTGAATTTTCTTCTCTGCATATCTTTATGGTAATTTGATGAATGGTATGATTTATTTTTTTTAATTTTCAAATAATATTTCGGCAGCTATATATAAATCCTTCTTTAAAAATCTCACCATCACCGAAAGATTTCTTGTGTTTGGCCAATAAATGAGTGACACGTAACAATGCCACGGTGGCAGATGCAGATTTGTTACAAACGTTCTTGAAGAATGATTGCTGTGAGTGTGGTACACTTTAAATTTTGTACTAGTTCTTTCCTTATTTTAGAATTTTGACGATATAAATACACATGAGATACACCAGCACCAAAAGCATCCCGAGAAAGTCACTGTTTGGTGCGGATCTGGCGGGATCATCGTTTCGTACTTCTTCCAAAACGAAACTGGCATTGCCATAACCGTCTTAAAAAAGTAGTTTATTGTGGCCTAAACTGGATGATACGGATACCGACGATGTGTAATTTAAACAAGTTGGCGCCATGCAACACACAGCACATGCCACGATGGACATTCTGCTCGGGCGATTTGAAGGCATGGTTATCTCGCGTGGCGGTGACGCGGATTGACCACCGATATAGTGCGATTTTACGCTTTTAGACTTCATCCTTTGGTGTCATTTTATGTCGATATGCTATGCGTATAAATCATAAACAATTAATGTCCTCATATTCAACATAATGAACGCCATTCATCAAATTCAGTCAGATTTATGCGACAAAGTCATTGTAAATTGGACCTCCCGAATACATACCGCCAAGCAAAACCGCGGCGGATATTTGATCAATTTTATATTCTATATTTAATGCCATGAAACACTCTTTCAAATAAAAATAAAATTGATTGGATATCTTACACACAGCTTGTTTTATTCACATTTGAAAATCGAGCGTCCTTATTCATCAACGATGCCCATTTTTCAGTAGCTGCGCATTTAAACTTCGAGAAGATGAATGCTATCAATAGATCATTTTTCATCTCCTGTCACGAATTAACGCAAAATGGCTTATATTTTTATCTAGGCATCGGATCTTAATCCGTTGCATTGGCAGCTGCTCGGTTGGCTTTGTTTTCGACGATGCGCACCTGCGCGCGCATCAAATTTTCAAGCTCGCCTGCATTTTACATAATTTTGGCGCAGATTTCCAAATTATTACCCCACCGAAGTAAAATTGAATTGCACGATAAACAATTGACCCTGTGCGACCGATGCTAAATTCGTACCGATACGGCAAAAAATCGACAAGCCAATCGGCTTTATTTATAATTTTAATAGCATTTCATGACCTAACACGTCCGATAGAAACATCAGCATATTTCCTTTGTTACAAAAATAGCTTTTTTTATTAATATTTGAAATGTTTTTATAAATTTCATCATATTTTCACTTGGATGTAGTTCTGATTCATGCTGAAAATTTTGCAGATTAGGCCTTCGATATGACAACTATACCGACACTACTAGATTTATACTTTTTTGTTTTTGTCAACACGTTGTTTTTGAAATGAAACTATTTAGGCAATTGAATGCGTCACTACAAAGTATGCGTAAAACCATATCGTTTTAATGAATGAAAACATCTCTAAGTTTACGTCATAATCTAAAAGTTAATCGGACATATTTTTAATAGATCATTTTTTTGTTTAGCCTTATCAGAGTGATCATAATGATTTATAATTACACTTAATTTCGATATGATCTACATTGCTAATGTTTTAGATTATTATAAATTTCGGGTTTTTTATTTCATTTTTAAAAAGAACACATCTATAAGAATGTCTTCCATAACTTTGGTGAATAAATTCAGATTATTTCAATGCTTTACAGCTAAATCGCGAAATGCGCTCGAAGCAATCACTCCATCCAGATTGCGCCCCAACGGCTCTGAGACCGCTGCGGTCGCAGTCTTACCCCTGTACCTGCTTTTATTTGCAGCCCAGAGGTTTCTGTTGGGTACTTTTTTATTTTTGTTCTAGTAAGGGAACAAATTAAATCCAAAAATGTTAACACAGATTTAAAAAGCAAATGGATAGTAAAGACATAAAAATAAAGTTTTTTACAAAACGCTTCGAAAATCGAATAATAAATTAATAAATTGATAAAATATGTATCTAATTATTATATCTTAGTTATCTCTGACTTATTAGAAAATATGAGAACTACTATTTCGACCACATACAAATCGCTGATTTTGGTCTGTAATTTTACAAACTTATTATAAACATGTATGGCTATGGTGGTTCATAAAATCAGATCAAATTTTTTATTTTATCTTACGTTTTACATTAAAAAATACCACCAAAAAAGGTGTTTTTGTCCAAACTTTTTTTTCAAATCAGCGCCATTTTGTTTCTTTAAAACAAAAAGTATTATATAATAGTGACATTCATACATATTAAGAATCTTTTTGTTTCAGGTAAGCCTGAATGAAAAAAACTGTTGAACACTGCGAGTTTGCCTCTTTTTTGATATGCCATTTTAATATTTTAAAAACGATACAATATATATTTTTTTAAAATAAAAACTACTAGTCTATTTTTTTGGCCGTCAAAGTAAGATGACCCCTTAAATTATTCAAATGGGAATAAAAACTGTATCTTAATTCATAATTTAGATAATGGCTATAAAGTTGGGTTGATATTGAACACATTGCGTTCTTCTTACATAATCAAAACTACCGCCCGCCGTTGCTCACTTGTCAGTGGGGAATCCAATCCCGGGATCCCAGACGGTTTTAGATGCTCATGAATCCCGGGATTAGTTGTCAATCCCCAAATTTTTATATTAACCTTTCCCTACCGGTGATGTATTTACTACACATCGACTCTAATAATGATAATATCGATATGAAATATAATAGATACGGGCTTCAAAATGTTTACATTCCTCCGTAATATAAATACGAATCACATCAAAGTATTATAGTATATAAGTGTTCATCTGCAACGACGGAAATAAATAATTTGTCGGGAAAGCGGTTCTTAAACAGGGGTCCGGCCAGGATAAACTTGGATCGAGACAATCTGGATTGAAATCAGGATTTTAATCCAAACCTTTGTAATAAGAGTTCTTAATCCAACAGACTATACCATTATTTAGATTCTGAACGCATATATGCGCGATTACTAATCAACGAGCTAACAGTAGCATGTTTCATGTTAAAAAAGATTTAAAATGCAAAATTTAGCTTGCAAGTTCGTTTCTTTAAGCATCTGAATTAAAACAAAATAATATGTATAGAACCATCCATCAATCTTAAGACATCATGGTTCCCGAACGTCGTTTTTTTCAGATAATTAATAATTCAACAGTTTGTCAATAAACAAAATAATCGTGTTCGATTGCGAGTTGGAGCAGCGAGTGATCATTAGAAAGCGAGGATGTTTTCAGGTCATGATTTAGGTTGCATTACATCATTAAACGTCACGTATGTCTTCACCCTACCCCGGCAACGCCCTAGCGAGGAAAGGGGGGACTGGACTCCTTGTACTCCAGAAAGCCCTTTCCAGTAGAGTCAAAAAGGTCGTCTAGAGTAGTTTTCCACCATCTCCCTATGAAAACTACTCAGTCTTTACAAACCCCCCAAACTCTTATCGAGACGTTCGCGAAAGTGTTCGTCAATACGTTCACTCGGGATACCCGTTGGGTGAGCGTTCAAAATAAAACTCGGTGGTAATGCTACCTTCAATATCGAGCGAATGAGGAGGTGAATGTATGATACAGACGAAATGGATGTAACCTCTTCCTATGAATGGATATTGAAGAGGCCCATAGTTCTGTAGTGAACTGTCAGTGGCTGCACTATGATGATGATGATGACATCATTAAAAATGATGCGCATACCCCATTTCATATATTTAATCTAAAATATGGCAAATTGAAGGGCACACACGTCAGTGTTTTTTATTATATCATCAATCTTAAACCTGGCAAATTTTAAGATTTGATCAGTCGTTTATTCGTTGATATGATGCTATCATTTAACAAAGCAATCTAACAGTTAGGGTCAAAAGATGTGACATCATTTCCTTTCTTTTGTTGTTTGTATTTATCAAAATCGACAACTGTAGATGGAAACACTGACCTGAAGTCGAACGATTAGAAGAAATCCTATTTTTGATTGACAATTCGTAGCGTTATCATTTTAAAAAACTCGTATGATGTACAAGTCAATACATCCTATTATTGTTTAATAAATTGAAATTCGGTCGTCGAACCATATTGATGGTGAACGATAAGGAATTTAACACATTTAAGCCCGCTTATGTTAATAATTGATGAATAGATTTGAAATATTGGATGATTTAAAAAAAAGGGACTATTTTAAAAAGGGATATTGAGATGATTTATCTAAAATTTTGACTCTAATCTAGAATCCAAAAGTAATAAAAAATGTTATATTTTTGATCTAAGAACAGCTATAAAAATATCTCATGGATGCTCCTGCATGAACTCTGGACTACAATATGTATATTAATAGAACAATTCTTCCTAGAATCACAATAAAAATAAGCATTGACTAAATAAGCTCTAAAGATTGATTGCCATAATATCAATATTCAATGTTAAGCTGTGATTATGTATATTGATAAAAATCAAAGCGAATACCATAATACAATAAGTGATAAGTAATCTTAATTAAGACGCTGTATTTAGTTGGAAAAAAATTCAAAACGATTCCCAAAATTAACAAAAGCAAGCAATACGATAATAATATTAATAAAATATATGATACGTTTCATAAAAACGCGTAAAAAAATCTATGAAGTATTGCGTATTTCAATAGAGACGCTCAATTTTTAAATGTAAATTAAGCACGATGTTTGTAAGATATCCACTCATTTTTTTTTGTATTTAAAACATTATTTTATGGCATTAAATATGATATATAAAATTGTTCAAATATTTGCTGCATTTTTGCTTGGTGGCACGTATTCAGGAGGTCTAATATACGATGTTTTTTTCGCATAAATCTGACTGAATTTGCTGGATTGCGTTCGTTATGTTGACTTTAAAGGCATCAATTATTTGCAGATTTAAGACAGACCCAAAGAAAGACTATTATTAAGAGATTTATCTCAAATCAATCTCAAATGTCCATGACAATGCTATCATCATTTTGGAAGAAGTACGGACCGATGATTCCACCAAACCAAAATCCCCACAAAACAGTGATTTTCTTGCGATCATTTGGTGCTGATGTATCTCATGTAGATTGGAATCGACCTAAATCTGACAATTTTGCTTATTTGCTTATTGTATTCATCGCTGAAGATGATTTTTTGGCGAAATATTTCATGAACGGAGCACTAATTTTGAAAATAATATTTGATCATTTGCATGCATTATACAACACTATAACATTTCCTAATAATTTGCCATATATTATTGAATAGTTTATAATAAATTTGATAAAATTTTCTTTAACAACATATCCGTTATAATCCAACAAATTTCAAGCTTCCCTATTGAAATATGCAATATGAATTATTTATATACAACTTTATGCTAATGTATTCATGCATTTATAAAGTGTCTCAGAATGGATTGCATATCCAAATCAAGATTGAATCTCTATCCTTTTTAATTTTATTAGCATTATCGTATATATTAATGTTCATCATAATTTGAGAGGCGCTCCAAATCCGCAATTATGTCATGTGATTTTTTGTTCGCATTTTCTCTCGTACAGACATAATCTTTTACATAATACCAATGATGCATCTTCCAAAATATCTACGATAACAAATCTTTAAAATTACTATAAAATGCCTGTATTTGGCCCACTCAATCATATTCAGTACTCGAACAAGGCGCTGAAAATGGTCAAAATGCGAGACTTTGCGATCATCGTCTTGGTATCGATATTTGCGACAGGTATAATATTTTTCACTGTAAACTGCATACAATTTTCAAAATACATTCAGTGCCCTAATTATTCGTTTGGCCTTTTTTAGCATTTGCGGATACAATCCCGTCTTCTTCTAGGGTCTATGAAGAAGGACAAAGATATGTCTGGTTTCCCGATGGCGATGGAAACCCCCATTTAGTGGACCTCTTCGAAGAGGTTGATGACAAATTCAATCCTGCTCAAGACATTCAATTTTTCTTACATCGAAGGTATTTTATCAAAATAATTATTTCCATATTGTCTATTGAATAGATCGCATCCATTTCACATCATTAAAATGGTTATATTGAGCTAATTTACAAATATTGCAATGTTTTTTAGAAATCTTCCTAAGCAAGAAATCCTTTTTGGAAATAATGCAAATTTGAATAACATAAACTATGATGCTAGAAAACCTATGAAAATAATTGTCCACGGATGGAACAGCAACCAAAATAGCCCACCTAACATTCTGCTGACAAAAGGTAAGGATCAAGAAAAACAATCTTGGAATATTAAGCCAATTAATCCTATTAAGTATGATCGATCGATCAAGATGATCGTCTTTGTTAATACAAGCACCAGTTGACTTTTGTTGATGTTTGCCATATTGTTTTAGCCTTTCTTGATCATTCCGATGTTAACGTACTTGTCGTCGATTGGTCCAGAGGAGCAAACTCGGCTTACACCACGGCTGTAAGGAATGTCCCCTTTGTCGGTGCATATTTAGGATCCATGATAGATTGGCTCATTGAAAGAGGAACATCTGTGCAATCCTTCCATGTTATGGGACATAGTTTGGGTGGACATATTGTAGGAATTGCCGGACGCTCAGTAATCAGAGGAAGGCTCCCATATATAACATGTATTTACCTTCTTTTTTTATTGAGAAAAAAGCAATCATCTATTGAAATTCATGCACATGATTAAAATTATGGCATTTTTCAGCTCTCGATCCTGCTAATCCTCTGTGGGGCAGCGGTAGTGATCGTATCAGACCCAGTGATGCTGTATATGTTGAAGTCATCCATACTGATTCCGGTGGACTTGGACTTGAAGATCCCGTCGGTCACACCGATTTCTATCCCAACGGAGGAAGTAATCAACCTGGATGCGTTTTGAAAGGAGGCGTCGGCTGTTCTCATTCAAGGGCCTATGAATTCATGGCCGATTCCATCGATCATGAAGGTTTCAGGTCGAATCAATGCGCCAGCTTGTTTGAAGTCAAATATAACAGATGCTCCAATCTCAGCGTCCTACACATGGGAGGATCAAGACCAAAAACTGGGTAAGTACAAATCATCCTGATACGATTTTGAATGCCAAAATGATTAGACATAAATGTATTTATTTCTCGTTTATTTTTACAGTCGAGTTGGTCTCTTCCACCTCCGGACAAACAGAAACAAACCGTTCTATCAAGGATAAAGCGATCAATCTTGGCTGCTCAACGATGACTTATTGTAACTCATACTATTTTCCAAAATCTTAAATACTCACAATTCGTTTGGTATGAATTTAAAATTATGATTTAATAAAAGCCCTATGCTTCAATTAAAAATCTGGATCCAAAATAATTAATGCACCTATTGAGCTATTGAGGTTCAACGTTAAATTTGGATTGATTGCTAATGGTTTTTTATTAATTCATGATTAAGTATATAGTTTCCGCAGGAAATATACCTTTAATGTTCTCAATAAAACTGTTTATAATAAACATGTTATTTGAAGCTGTTCTATTAAATATATTTATTAAATTAAATCTCTGTTTTTTCATTAACCCTTCTGTTAATTAATGTTTCTATTACCTCCTGACAATTAAAATGGTTTGGCTGGATTGTATGAAAATGAATGGAAAAACGTTATGGCTATATTTCTTTCGTAACATATTTTTTATTGCGGTGGATAATTTCAACAAAAGTAAGCCCTGCCTATTGAAATTTTTCCACGCCATAGAAAGTTATGAAATAGTTGTCAGAAATAACTGTCCTCCCGCTTCCTTTGTACTTGTCAGTTAATTCCAGTAGCATCTTTCCACCTAAGTTGACTGCTTTCTAGCCTCCTTCTTTTTTTCCAGTATACAGGATACCTTTACAAGGATATCCAATGCCTGGATCATGGACACACCATCTGGTTTTTACAGACATATGGTACAAAAGCATTTTTTGCAGAACATACAAAAGAAAAATATCATACTAATTTTTTTTTCCAAGCATATGATGCGAAAGGATTAAAATTTTCTTGCGAAACAGAAAGAAAAACGTGATTTTACATACAAATTCCACGAAAAAAATATCTGAGTCTGGCCAGACTATTTTTATTGAATTTTTTCTCGAAACTACTGTTAAAAAAAACTCATCGCAAAAGCAAAAAGTCTGGCCAGATCATCTTATTGACAGAAGTCAATCCCTGATGTTGCTGTTTCTTAAATAAATTAATGAAACATATATACAGAGAAAATGTTAAATTAACACCGTTATTATTAAAATTCGAGCTCTAGTCCAGATAGGAAGAAAATGATCTTGTTCTTTAATCTGAGAAAATAATTTCTGTAAATATTATTTCTTACATTATATATATTAGGGGGGACCCGAAAGTATTTGTACATTTTGAGACCGTATGTTTGAGTTCCGTCTGCGTCCAAACACAGTAACAGACACATCTTTGGAACTAGGGAATCCAATCCCGGGATCCCGGACAGTTTTAGGTGCTCATAGTAAACGAAATCCCGAAAAAATCGGGATTGAAATTTTTATCTAATAAAAATCGTAGACCTCACCAGCACGTTGAAGATACTAAATCGAGACATTCTCGCCGAAATCTGGACATTTGAAAACAATGACGTAACTACTAATTGGTGAACTTAGGCGACACCTAGGGGCACTGTCTAATCTATGTATACATATATGTTTTTCAAATTGTTATATTAACCTTTCCCTACCGGTGATGTATTTACTACACTTCGACTCTAATAATGGGAATATCGATATAAAATATAATAGATACGGGGTTCAAGATTTTTGTATTCCTCCGTAATATAATCACAAATCACATCGAAGTATTATAGTATATAAGTATTCATCTGCAGCGACGGAAATAAATAATTTGTCGGGAAATTGGGAATTTTGCGAGTTTTAGTCTTAGTACAACCCTATCTTATGTCAGCCGATCTTTATTATTAAATTAATTCGAATACATTATGATGTATTAGATAAAGCGGAAAGAAATGTCTTTTTTTGTTGTTGTTTCTTTGCCGTCAATTTGCCTTGATTGATTACGTCAAGGTTGGTGTCATTTTGAAGCTCTGTTATTTGTCATACTTTTTCAAATATTTTTATATTTTTTTAGCTATAGTGAAAATGTCCAAGCCAGAAATTGATGAGACCTATTTGTGATCTTGTTTACTGTTTTTATTCAATAAAGGATTAAAAGCAAAATAAGCTACCCAGAGCATATGTGATACATGTGGCAACATATTGAATATTCGAAAATGCCATAGATGGTTAAAAAAAATTCAAAAGTGGCGACAGAGATTTAAAAGACCCGGTAAAAAACATAGATAGGGAATTTGGGTACCGCACGAGTTTTCATCAACGGTATTGGAACAACGGATAACCATTTGTTCATCGCTATTGTCCAGGTATGAAACCGATCCATTTTTAAAAAGGATCGTTACTCGGGATGAGAATTGGGTCCTCTATAACAGTCCGAGAAGGAAAAAACATTGGCTTTCTTAAAATCAAGTACCTGTTTCTACCCCTCGACCGTCATAATCCTTGAAAAAGGTCCTCCTTTATGTTTGGTGGGATTTGTTTGGCGTAATTCACTACGAATTATTAAAATCTGGCCAAACTGTCACAGCAGAGTTATACTGTGCACAATTAGATACAAGTTAACAATCGAAAAAGAATATTACAGCATGATAATGCAAGACCACACGCAGCAAGGATTACACAGAACAAAATAAGGGAGCTGGATTTGGAAATGCAGCAACATCCACCGTATTCTCCTTATATTGCACCTTCAGACTATCATCTTTTCAAGACATTAGAACATTTGCTTCGCCATAAAAAAATCACTTCTGTGGAACAAGTGAAAAATCATTTGGATTCTTACTTTAGTGGAAAACTGGCCGAATTTTACGAAAGGGACATTAAAAAGCTACCTAATATTTGGAGGGTGATTATAAATTACAATGGATATTATTTAATTGTGTAGCTTTTATTAAAAAAAATGTTTTCTCCAAATAACAAAAAAATGACATTTCTTTCCGCTTTACCTAATATATGTCACTCGGTTTGAATGCGAATTATTAGCTCAAATTTGTCCTAAATAATCAACCAATTTTTTGACCGAACGCGCAATTCCAGGATCTAAGAAATTGCTCAAAGAATATCCATCCTTTGAAATATACGGTTTCACTTTTGCTGATGCCACGCAATAAGGAAACCGCGCATTTCGAGACCGGAATGTCAGAATTGGTTCCAGAGGGCCTCAAATTTAAATTGTGCCAAAGGTAAAATCCGCCACTGCTAATTAATAAGCTGTAGATGTAATATGTAGATAAATTAAAATCGAATATCATCACACTATTAACGACCAAAGATATTCCTAATAGTTCTCCGGGCCACAAAGTGTTAATGAAATATTCTTTCAAGAATCACAATAATGATAAGTAATAACTAAATTTAATCTAAAGATTGATCACAAATATAATGTTAAGCTGTGATATTAAGTGAAGATAAAATTAATAAGGAGACATATTTGATAAGAAAAATTAATTAAGACTCCAATATTTAGATGGAAATACAATTCAAAATGATTCCCAAAATGAAGCAAATGTTTATTATGGCAACAAAAATTAAGATGTTCAACAGAAGAGTTCTGTATATAAAGACAATAGAAACATACTATATAAAACAGAAACATTATTATATCCCATCAATATTCATATGAATGAAAACCGCGTTAAAAAACACATCAAACTCCTACAAAATCATGGGATAAGATTAATAAAAACGCGTAAAAATACCACTTTATTAAATGTTTCATCGCTTATATTTTTGCGCATCATAGTTTGAGAGTCATCGTACATTTTTAATCTTGTTCATATGATTTTCATTGAAAAATGTTTTATGCAAACGTTATCTATAAAAAAAATACCTAAATGATGCATCTTCCAAAATATTTATGATAACAAATCTACAAAATCACTATAAAGCGCGTGTGTTTAGCTGATTAAAACCTATTCAGCATTCGCACAAGGAGCTGAAAATGATTAATCATCGTCGTATTTCGATCACCATCTTGGTATCAATATTTTTGACAGGTATAATTTTTTCACAATCTCCTAAATTGATGATGTTATTTTCAATGTCTTAATGATATGTTTGGGATTTTTAGCTTTTGTGGATACATCCCCGTTGTCTCCTAAGATATACGAGGAAGGGCAACCATTCATATGGTTCCCTGATGGCAATGGAGATCCCCATTTAGTGGATTTGTTTGAAGTAGACGATGAAAGATTTGATGCTGCGACAGCAGTGAAATTTCATCTACATCGAAGGTTAGTTTATTGAGTTGAGCATCAATTTTCACAGCTTCAAAGGCGTTATATTGAACTTCGGCGTGAATATTTAAATGCTTATTGTTTAGAAATCTTCCTCAGCAAGAACTCGTCTATGGAAATGATGAAGTTTTAAACAGCATAAATTATGATGCTAGCAAACCTATCAAAGTGATTGTCCACGGATGGAATAGCAACCAAAATAGCGGTGTCAACACTCTATTAACAAAAGGTAAGAATTAAGAAAATTTATCTTGGATTTAACGATTGATTTCCAAATCCACCCACTTCTGACACCAGTGTAACATGCAGTGAAGTCACTGTTAACCTAGCGAATTGATGCCATTTCATCCACATTAAAAATACATTTTAAAAAAATACAGTGCCTTACAGAGTACTTTACATTTGATCCATATTTTTTGTTTTGGCTTTTAAAATCATCTATTTTTTTTAACCTGAGATAACAGCCCTTTCTACCCTAAGCTCTTAATATTCCTGATACTTCCAAAGGTTTCCATATTGAATTATCTTTTAAAATTAATATTAATCTGGCGCTTTTCAGACCCGAAAATGACCCCGCATTAAACAAATTTGCTATCACAATTTCCTTGCAAGATTTTACAAAATTCACGGCTTAAAAACATTATATATGCCAACATGATGTCGAAAATCATGCGTCTGATGTATGATATCTGGCACGAGTCAGATCCATGTTTATATTAGTATTTTGCAATCATTGCCTTTTTTTCGATCGGAAATTTTTACTAGGTCATATTCTTCAATGAAAAGAGGCGTAATTATGTTCTTGAATCGAGTGCAAACCAGAATTGATAATTGTTGGTGTCTGAAATATTTCTGTTTAGCCTTTCTTGATAATTCCGATGTGAACGTGCTTATCGTCGATTGGTCCAGAGGAGCAAATGGTCTTTACACCACGGCTGTTAGGAACGTCCCCAGGGTCGGAGTATTTTTAGGATCCCTGATAGATTGGCTCATCGATCAAGGAACGTCTTTGCAATCGTTCCATCTGTTGGGACACAGTTTGGGTGGACATGTTGTAGGAATTGCTGGACGCTCAGTATCCAAAGGAATGCTTCCGTATATAACATGTATTTATCATTTTTTTTTATTCGGAAAAAAGCATTTATCTATTAAAAATCGTATATATCATTAAATTATGACGCTTTTTAGCTCTGGATCCTGCTAATCCTCTATGGGGTAGTTCAAGTGAACGTATCAGACCCAGCGATGGTGCATATGTTGAAGTCATCCATACTGATGCTGGTGGACTCGGTCTTGCTGAACCGGTTGGTCATAGTGATTTCTACCCCAATGGAGGAAGTAATCAACCTGGCTGCCTTTTAAAGGGAGGAATCGGCTGTTCCCATTCAAGGGCTTATGAATTTATGGCCGATTCCATCGATCATGAAGGCTTCATGTCGAATCAATGCGTCGATTACAATGAAATTAAAAATGGCAGATGCTCCAATCTCAGCACCCTACACATGGGTGCATCAAGACCAAAACCAGCGTAAGTATAATTCATTAATAGCATACAAATCATTTATATTACATTTCTATTTATTGGTTTATTTAATCAATAGGGTTGGTCTCTTCCATCTGCGAACCAACAGGAACAGACCGTTTTATCAAGATTAAATCGTTCAATATTCACTGCTCAACGATGGCTTATTGAAACTCATACTTTTTTCCAAAATGTTGAATTAATCAGTATTATTAAATATTAACGTATAATAATGAATTAGAATTTATTCCTATACAAATTTGAATTGAAGATTTTTTTTCTAATTCAGTTTTCAATTTATATTGGGTTTAATATTTATTTATTTCGTAATAAATTTATAAAAATAAATGCTTTAAAATATGTGCTAACTAGTGTTAATATTAAAATATAAATATATAAATAAAAATAGTTTTGTATTTGTTCCCCAAAAGCGTTTCTGTATAACTCACAGTAATCCCATCAAGAACGAATATTGATACATATAATGCTTTCGCTCCTGGTCTCTTATTGTTAACACATTAACTGCGAGGCACTTCAAGCGCGTTTGCCCCATGTAATCAACAATTATTTCACTACTAATACAAATGCGTATTTTACACAAAATAATTGTCACATGTGTTATTTTAATATGTTTTCAACGCCTAAAAGTATTTTAGACTATGATATTGATGACTTCAACATATCATAAAATTGATTATTTATTTAGGGTTGTCTCAAATTACCAATAACATTAATAAGAACGGTTTTTTAAAAGGCATTCTGACCAATACACCTCAAAAAGCTACGTAGCAAAGATCATTCAAGGCAGGGCAACCCTGATGACATCTGTTGAATTTATTTAAAAATAAAATGAAAACACCAAGATCCATTGAAATGTGCAGTCATATTTGGATTCACCAAAATGTGTCCTTAGCATAAGAATTTTTAAGTATTAAAAACATTTATTTTTAATGATATACAATCACGAAACGTGTTCTGGTAACTCTGTATATTAGAAATGTGCTTAATATTTTAAAAAAAAATGTTTTAATAAATTCACATAAACCGGACTAATGTGGAAAAACATCAAGCATTTTAGCGGACGTTAATCGAAAGACAGCGTATTTCATATAAATAGCTTCCCGTACATAATGTGTTAAGCTTCGAGTTTGAATTCAAATTTTTTCGCAATAATCATTATAATTTTGTAATTCACACTTTGATCATCTTTTACCTATAAATTCCCATCGTTTTAACGTTACATATAGTCGATCCTTCTATAGTGTCGACATTAAAACCATGATATAGAAGAAAAACGCTATAGAAAGATGTGCACCAATACAAAATTTATACATGTTTAGCAAGTGACTGACGCTCATGAGAGGGCATTGATATTATATATTTTACCCATTGCTTACGTAAAAGATGCCGCAAACGAAGTAGGCGTTATAGGAGGGTTGACTGTATGTATATGTATATGCATTTGATGTCGGTTTTGATTTCGGTCGCTGATTTGAGGTCGCTGGATTTCAATACAAAAACAAACCAAATTCTCTTTCGCATATTATATATACCGAACCGAAATAAATCAATATTTTTAAACCGGTTCAATTAAAGTTTTCGTTCCGTCTATAATAAAGGTTTTTAAGTTTTTCGTTCAGTTACGGTTTGAAGCAACAAATCGTTGTAAAAAACATTGCATAAACTTAAATTTATTGCAGTTTTAACAACCTAAAATTTAAAAAAAAAATAGAAGAATTTGAAGTTATTACTTCTTATATATTAGGTAAACCCAGTATTAATGTCGCATTTTCACAAAAGCATTATTTAAACAGTTGTCCAAGGAAGATGCACGTTGATATTTTTATAAATAGTATACCATTCGAACATTGTTTTGAGTTAAAAAATATATCCCTTTTCATAGCGATAATGAGAGAGATGTTCATCTGCATAACGTTTGCGGAACTGCATGCTGATGCAGTTCCATATGAAAAAAAACGCCAGTGAAGCCACGACAAAAAAATTTGTTATTTATAGTGACATATTGGATATCAGGAAATGTCAACGTTGATGAAAAAAAAATCTAGACCCATCTACTTGGAAGACGAACCTGGAAGAAGACAAAGAAGAAGAAGGTGTAGTCGAGTTGATGAAGTGGTCCTAAAATCGTTTGAGTACGACATTATGTGAAAGGATTTTAAAAAAAACACGATTTAAAAAAAAAGATTTAGATTTACATTTTGTAAAACTTTTATCGTACTGCGAGCCTTTTCATATTTCAATATTTCATTTAAGGAGCCAACTTGTTATAAAAGGATCAGGTAAAAACGAATAGATGGAAGAGTATACTATCACCAAAAATCTCCAGGTTAAATCCCGTATTATATGGCCTCGAGGTTCATTGGTTCCGTGCCGAAAGAGTCCCGTGGTCCGTTCATTATCGAATTGAAGAAGAGTCGCCGAAAGGTGGACGTTGATCAGATTGATATTTTTTAAAAGATCTGATAGACGTCTCAAAAAGGATATATCCAAAGACAAAATTAAATATTGAAACTGAATTCAAATTTTGTGATATTTGAAGACATATTTTCGCAATAATCCGTGCCAATATTTTTGACCGGAGCTGTATATATTTCAAAAATATTTAACCCAATGGGGTCACCACTATCAAAATAACGAAACCACACGGTAATCATGTTTTATTGTTATGACATTTTTTAAATTCAATTGCCTGATAAAATTTAGCACCCCGCAAACTACGCGCTTAATATTTGGCTCTTAAAGTGCTTCATAATAAATGCTATCTTTTAACTGCTTTGTATGGTCATTTTAGAAAATATTGTACTAAATTATGAATATTTTTCGTTTGCATGTCATTTTTAAGCATGGTTCTTTGTCTGGAAATAAAAATAATTGTGTCTAGTCTGCAGAAATCTAGAACGAAGAATATTTTATCTAATGCCCTAATGAACTTGTAATATAAATGCCTTGTGTCAATTTGCACTTTTGCCTTTTCACTGTTAAGAAAGACAGATAAAGGGACTCTTGGACTGGTCAAAAGCAGTTACGGAATGATATTACTCACAATAACCAGTTTAATGCCGCTGCAATTAAAATTATTCTAGTTTATCGAGAATTGCAATCAGCATCCGATGCTCACTAGTTGCAATTATTGAATATAAACAGAAATATTTAATCAAATGTTCCAGATTTGACAGTTGTATTTATGGCAAAAAATACTTTGAAATAATAGCCGTTTTGCTCCCTGATGACGAAACGGCCGTCATCTCACAGCATTTTTGGCAGTAAAGGCTTAGTATCAAGACTTTCATTCAACGATCCTTATATAATACACATCATGTTTGTTTTTTTTAAGAAAGTCTAATTAGAAATTAAATGTGCTTGTTTATACGGTTGATAAAAAACATAAAAATCTAGTTACAATTGGTTAAATGTCAAAATGTTTTTGGTAAATGCGGAATGACTTGAATTTTCTTACCGCTGGCCCTGAAGTTTGTCCCGATTTTTTTAGCAACAACAATCAACGCTACAGATTTTTTCACATCATTTATTTTAATAATACGATAAAATGTCAATGTGGTCACTTGATAGAGACAGAAAAGACGATACAATTAACCGGTTTTTTCCAGATTCTATGCAGTTTATTGTGATACGGCTACTCATAATAACGTTTAAATGCTTTTAATCGTGATAACATAAAAGTGTGGCAAAAACAAAAACGGCAATAAAAAAGGTGTAAGGCTCAAGGCGAATTCTGTTGTGGGGCGAGGTCTTGAACATGCATGCGCGCGCATCTATCCACAGTACAAAATGAGCACGTTCATATGGACTCGCGCATAAACGAGTTTTAATATTTCATTTCGGAGCGACATATGGGAGTGCAATTGATATGAAATAAAAATGATAAAATTACATTACATAATGAAAAAAAATATTTTGTACTTTTCCATAGACTTTTTATCTTTATTCTTGAAGGAATGGACTTCATATGAAGCCCTGTAAGATATTTTTTTTGAACTTGCTTTTATCAATTCCTTTTATTTATTTATTTATTTATTTAGAAATGTATTCACAGCTTACGCCATATTACATAAAAACAAGTGAAATGAAATACAATGTAAAAAAAAAAAAAAAAATAATGTAAAAATAAAAAGATAAATATAAAATAAAATAAAGATAAAAAAAAATAAAATAAAATACATATAAATATAATAAAAATAATAAAAAATATAGAATAAATATAAATGAAATTAATCATAAAAAATAAAAATTAATAACGATAAATAAAAGAATAATCAAATTTTTAGAAAAACAAAATAAAAATATGCATAAATATATATATATAATAATAAAAAAAAATAAAACAATATGAGACCATTGCCAACTATTTTGACATGGTTTTTCATGGCGTATATATTTTTTTAAAAATGTAATCGCCAGCCTCATCTCCTGTAGGATTCAAACCCAAGATGATTGAGTTATGAGTCCAATCGCTAATCCGCGGGACTACCTACAAATGTAAGATATATGTGTGATCATAAACATAAATAGTGCTGAAATACCATTTGTCTAAAAAGACAATCTGTGTGTGAAAGGAAAAAAAAATTAAACACTCAAGCACAAGCGACTCGTCGGTGAGTCGCTATGGTTTATCATAGAAAAATAATATTTTTTAATACCTAAAACACATATTGATGAATCCAAAATGTCTTCATATTTTAATGATACTTAGTGTTTCTATTTTATTTTTAAACAAATTCAACAGAGATCAACAAGGCTACCTTTTGAATAATTTTTACTCTGTAGCTTTTTGGAATGTATTTGTCTCAGAATGCTTTGTAAAATAACTGTTCCTGTTAGTATTATTAATAAATAGAGACAACCCTTAATAAAATCAATTTTATTGGCGTGTAAAGCAACTTTTTATGCAACTTTTTAATGTCTCTAAATTCGCTGGCAGTCAAAAGGTTAAATAGACTTGTCAGCAATTTGGTTGCAAAATTGTACACTACAATTTGTCTTCGGCATTGATAAAAATGCATTCAAAATCATCAACCAAAACAAAAAAGATTTTGTAAAATTTAAATCTTTTCCAACAAATCACTCAATAAGTTCGTAGGATTTTTTCACTTTAAATTTTTTTGTTCTTCGTTTCGGATCATTTTTTGCAATTTCTTTAATTTTACCAATTTATTGTATGTTGTGTTATTTTGTCAAAAAATTTTAATTCAAATTATTGAATTTGTACAAAGATATGACGTTTTAAACTGGTAACACTTATCCTGGCGGATTCTATAAAAAAACATTCAATGGAAACTTCCTACAACAATAAAAATATTTATTACAAAAGCTTCAATCATAATTGCAGCGTCTGATAAGAAACATTAAAATTCTATACAAAACGTGCCTGATTATTATATCTAAATTTATAATAACCTTTTAAAAAAACAAGTCTGACCCAGCCTGATTCTAGCTCTTTCTTCTCGTATCACCTAGTAACAACTCAAATATGTACCTCGCTTTAAAGATATCTATACTAATTCATATCATAGCATTTACCATAGATAAGAGCAAAATAGCTTTGGGTGTCCTATTTTAAATACACAGGAGAATTCCCGGAAAAAAATACACAAGGGTTTCGGACTTTCGAAATCGAACGCCTTTGCGAATCTTTCAAAAACAGGTAAACGATGAGTACTGAGAATTATTATTTTTTTTTAATTATTATCCTCCTCCGAGCTTATCTGTAAAAAAGCATATGTTACAAAATCGTAATGATGTAATAAACATGGAAACTTTTGATAATATTCGTGCTCCTATTTCACGAAATATTCCGATGGATTTTAAACTCGAATGTGTATTTGTGATAATAACTATCAAATGTTGTCGGAAAATACCGGTTTTATACACAAAACAATATATATTTTTAAACATCGTATAAGCGTCTCCTGATTTTGTATCTGAGGAGCTATATTTAGCAAATGGGGGTCAAAAAATGATGATGTCTCGCTTTTTATCGTCCCATTAATTGCACAAATATGATAGATAACAAAGTCATTTGATGTCTGCATGTCATGCATTCTGGCCCATCGCCTTCAACCCTTAAAGTCTGCACAATGCATCTTTGAATCCACGTTCTTAATGCTGCTGCAAATTTGCTCCTTATAATAAAAAAAAATACAAGTTATGTATGAATACCAATGCAGAGTTTATCTCAAATCTGTTGTTGAAAGTTTTGTTGAAAAGATGATGAAAGTTTAAGTGAAAATTGACAAATTTGATGTCTAATATGCTAAATGTTTTTAAAATAACGTGATTAATAACCTTGGCAGAGAAATTTTAAGATCAAAAATGCTTCCAAAAGCTTAAATCAAAAAATACAAACTTTATTAAATGAGTATTCTAGTCTAGATTTTGTACAAAACGATTACGTTTTATTTAGATATTTTCAAAGTTTAGCCTTTTAAAATTATATCACCTAAAGGAATTTCTAAAATTCTAATTATTTACGGTGTTATAGCTATTTTAGTGACCCAGCAACTAAACCAGAATAAAATCTTTAAACATGTTATTCTAGAAAATACTTTTTTCAATACGGTTGACATGATATTTTATGTTCTAATTAACAGATTTGCTTCAATTTCTCTACAACTCTTTTTTATATCATTTTTTATCGTACCTACCAGATTTATATCAAAATTTCATTTTAAATTATCTTTAAAAAAATTAAAAAATAAATCAAAAAATTGTTTTTTTTTCAGTCGCCATTTTGCGAATACAACCACTTATTTTATTCATTAAGAATATTTTTATTTCAGATGTTTAAAAGGGTTGTAATCGTGACAACAGTAACCAGGACACACCTTTTTTAACCCTTATGCTTTACCAGCCTAATTTTTTTTTAATTTATTTAATTTTTTTAATTTTTATTAAAATGACCATAATTTGTGGCTCTAGACTAAAATACATACCCCTTTAATCTGACCTGAAAGTATTCGTATATTAGTAAAAAAAAATGTTTCAAATTAATCAGTAACAGAAAAATTATAAAATATAATCTCTTTTATAATTTTTTACATCTTCACAACGCTTTAGCAGTCTTTAAATTGCTTTTTTGTAAAAAAAAATCCGGCTTAGAAGCAAAAAACAATTTTAAATGCTTTTCCACTTCGGCTACATTTTTAAACCGTTTTCTCTTAGGTTGTGTGCTCCATGGACTTGAAAAGGTGAGCTTAGGGGTTGAATTTGGGGGCTCTTTCGAAATTTCTCACAAACAGTTGCAATTCTATTCAAAAATGAATTAATTTTTTGTGTTCTTAAAAAGGCATGCGGTACCCATCCTACCCCATAACACCCATCCTATTCGTTTAATCCAATATTAGCATCTGTGAGCTGTTATCATTTATCTTGAGGGTACAATTGGCTTTTATGACATTCCAAGTCAATTTTTTTAAGAAAGCAAAATACAATGCTGGATGTAGACTTCGTTAGATTCGAGTATAGAAATTTACCCTAAAAATAAAAGCATTAAAAATAAAAATAAAACATGTATTGAACAAAAATAATGTTTAACGCTTTGAGTGCTGAAAATCGGAGACAGAGACAGGTGTTTTGCGTCTCATCATACACTCATATTTCGGTGGCAAAGTCGTGCTGTAAAGTTACCCCTACAGCGTCTAAATATTCTCAGATATATAATATATTTATTTTTATTAGCTTTTTTTATCTTTTCATTTTTTTCATTTTTTTTTAAAGTTCTACAACAACAACAAAAAGTTTCCATCACTATGTTTGAATACAAACTGAGCTCAAACATATGATCTTAAAATGTTCAAATACTTTCGGGCTCTCCTAATAGTATTGACCATCTTGATATGCTTTACCAATTCCACCAACGAACCCGGCTTAATCATGTGTTAAATATGCAAGAAAGATTTACATCATGATCAATCAGAAACTATTAATGTTCATAGTAGGCATCTATCAATACAACAATGATTTTGCCCTTGTATCAAATCTATTCAGCTTATCATCAGATTATAACTGAAAAGTGGAACATTTATTATAATTTTAGGCGCAAAAGCAAGGATATGTCCCAAGGATTGTCTCGTAAGGATATGTCCCAATTTAAATATTCAACACGTGATCTTGAACAGTCAAGTCAAGTCTTGAACAGAACCTCAAACATAAACGAATATGTTTAATCAGTCGCAAATAAGTCACGTTTCATCACGGCAATGCATGTCATTTTATCGCTAAATCGTCCAGAAATTAATTTGGGAAATTTTAACACATCTTCCTTATATATTCCACGTTTATACATTCACGTCTATATGCGGGATAATAACTTCATAATATTTTTTATGGAAAATGTGAAAGCTTATGATTAATATTATCGATTTGTCAATGGCTTAATCAATAACGATAACATTTTTTGGGATATTTTTATTTAAAAAGTTCATAGCGTCAGGATGTTTTCAACTGGTATCAATGAGAGATCATAAATCATAAAACCAAGTCTATTTTTTTCAGATAAACAGATCGAATCGCAATAACCCCAGAGTACTTTGTTGCCCATTATTGACGAAAAAAACACGATTCTTACGAAAATCCTAGCGTTATATAAAACAATCGATGTTTACTATCCCAATGGAAAATTTTTGTATTGACTGATTTTTTTTATTAGTTTTGTCGTGATAAACTGTGACCCTAAAAAGAAATCGGCATTACTAATTACCACTTATAACCGGTTATTCTGGACCAGAGTTTTGACGATAAGAATCGTTGAACGGACATCAAACTTCAAATAAAACAAACAATAATTAAAATGTACTCCCCAAATACACTTTTATATCTAAACAGCCTCAAATCACCCGTATTATCGGTGTCAATATGTAAAATTTTGCATACAATATGTATCTTGTGAGTCTCTTTCATTTTATGGCAAACGTCGAATAAGATTTTTTTAAGCTGGCGTTTAGCAATTCCTTTTATGGAACCAAATCCCAAACATTTTGACATGGTTTTTATGACGAATGTATGTTTTGAAAATGCGATCACCAGTCACATCTCCTGTAGATTTGAAGCCATGATGATTGAATTGCTAAATTGACTGCTTAATCATTAAGATTATATTGCAAATTATAATTGTAAATTCATGTCCTTTAACTTTAGCATATGAGCCAAACTTTCAAGAGCAATAAAAACGTCATTGGATCAAAAACTATCCAGATTTTTAAAAAGGTTAAATAAGGATATTTGAAGTAAAATCATTTTAAAAAGTCGGTCAAACTCGATTACAAAGACTTCGTATGTTTTGCTGCAATCGTCATCTACCTAAAAAATCATATTAATCATACAGTCAACCCTCTTATAGCGTCCACTTCATTTGAGGCGTATACACTATAGAAGGGTTGACTATTTAACAATTTTATTTAATCAACATGATAAACAAATCTATCAGTAGAATACGGTTATTAATATTCAAACAAAATCGGAGGGCTATTACCGAAAATATCAGAAATTATTATGAACATTTGCGAATGCAAATAATCTTATCGGCGACAAATCCACTAGTCAAATAAAACGCTATAACTATGGGTATTTTCTATAAAAGCTCATTTTATTGGAAACATTATGGGATGATCTCAAATCTGTATTAAATGCTCATACCTTGATCCGAAAATACTATTGGAAGATGACTTTTAAGCAGTATTTGGGGCTAAAAGTAAGGAAACCAAACACCGTTGATACAAAACGGCAGTCTATCGACATTTATAACAATTTTTAAAAATCTACAAACAAATATTGAAATTATGTTGTAGCTACTTATAATAAATATTATATGTGCTTAATGTTGCAATGCTTTGAAAGTTGCTTTAGCCACCTTGTATCGCAAGTAGATGACGTTTATTTAACAATAATTAACGTAAACTACTTGTAGACAAAAAAGCAGCTTTGTATATTTTAATTTAATGCCAGTATTTACAATTTTTCAGATTTCGAAAATTGTTATTGATGTCCGCAACGCAGATTTTTTTTCAAGTTTAAATCAATCGCATCATCAAATATCCATCGTAAATGTACGTTTTCCTATATTGCTCAACTGTAATAAACTGATGTTTAACCAATAATTATATTATCAACGGTTGAATGATTACATGATTGAATAACGCAACATTGATAACACTTGATCTGACGTACCCTGTACATACGAAGAACACGGCCAAATATAATGGACAATGATTAATTGAAGACGCAATAACCAAAATAAACATCGAGCATGCATCCGAAATGGATCCAAAATATTTTATATTTTTAGCTGTCTTAATAGTTTTGAACTATTACAATATTTACATTTAGGGTATTATTTTGCAATAAATACAAACATCATCGGATAGGAAGCTTCTTGATTCCGTCACTGAAGAAGAAAGGTGAAAAGTAGCATCATCTGTTGCGCAACGCATAATTATACATTTTATCCTAAACGAAGGTGTAAAATCATGTGAAATTTTAATGAGACTCGAGGCACACCTTCGTTTATGCTACTCTAAGTAAGACTCTCCAAGTATTTAATTGGGCCCAAACGTTTTGTGAAAGTCTGAAAGTCGAGAAACCGTCCTGATGTCAGTGATGCCTGCGGTATTTTAGGGACTCGAAAGGTATTTTATTGATTGATTTTCTACATAATAAACAGACGATGAGTGCGGTCTGCTACTGTCAGCTACTAGATGACTCTGAGGCTGCTTGTCCCAGCTCTTCGCAAGATATGGGTGGCTTAGAACTTCTCTTCATAAATTCAGGATTTCCCAATTTTCGAAGTGTCCATGCGAAAATCCGCTCATAGACGCAGACCATATTCTGTGCACGTATCCGAACATGGCGTCCGATCGCGAGGTGCTATTTCGATATGTGTCAGCGGTCCAATGTTTGGACCGGTTGGACACGATAACCTTGTGGCCACTCCCTCCAACTTTAGGGCACTCAGGGCTTTTTGCAACAAATTTGAAGTAAAATACATTCCTCAGGCCCTCTATGACCTCGATAGGGTTGTAGAGGCTCCTCCCAGTGGCCAAAAGACTCTTCCGGACTTGCACTCTTCCGGGAGTGGATGGTCTCATGTCCTTCTTCTGCATGATAACGCACGGCTGCATACAGCAGGCGTAACTCGTGATAAACGCACCCAATTATATTGGGAATACCCACCTTATAGTACAAACTTGGCCTCGTGTGATTACCATATGTTTAATCCATTGAAAGAGACATTAGGAGGACAACGACTTCAAGACAGGACTGCAGTCGAACAAGAACAAAATTTACGATTTAACATTACGACGTATCGATTTTGGTTTTCAAAATTTAAATCGGGTAACCGATGTTTGAAAGACGCCCTTAGAACTGGATAACCTTTAAATTTCAACAGCTCAAGAGCATTTAAAACGTATCCGGAAGACAAATCGAATGGGCGTTTAGATGCCGCACGAACTATCTGAAGATAAAAGAGAGCAACGAAAGACGTGCAAAATTTTGTTATTTGTAGACAAAAACCATGTCCGACTCCGAAACCTGGATTGACGACCCGCAAGTTTATGTTGTGCGTTTGGTGGGATATTCAAAGAATTATTCATTATGAATTTATGAAACCTAGCGAAATAATAACTGAAGATATGTATTGTCAGCAATTGGAGAAGATGAATAAGAAATACCGAATCAAGTGTTGATTAATAAAGAACAATTAAGTGATTCTATAACACGACTATGCACAACCCCATAAGGTGAAGAAGACGTCTGAAATAATCAGGGAATTAAAATGGGAAGAACTTCCACACTCTTCATATTCACCAGACCTGACTCCGATGGATTATCATGCTAATTCGATCTTCGGCATATTCTCTAAAGGATAAACGCTTTTTAAACGCAACTGAAGTCGAAAATCATATTTGTACATAATTCAACTCAAAGCCAGAAGAATTTTTCAAATTCGGTGAAGACTTTTCGATCCATTTAATAGGACTAATTAGATTGTATAGCAAAATTCCGGGTTATATTTGAATCCTCTCGTGGCAATCATGATAATTAATCATTAATTTCGCAAAATCCGGATTTTTGCACTTTTAACCAACTATATTGTCTTTTGTGATACGCAAAAAGATGCGAAATACCACCAAAACCACGCACATATGTGTTCAGCTGAAAATTAGCATTTCAGGCGTGCAGTACCAAATCTATCGCTGAAAAGCGCAATATGATCGCATAAATTATTGAATTAATATATTCGGCAAACATTTAAACATCTATGGTATTACTTTGCGCATCGTAATTAAATTTACAAAAAAAATAATGTGTGTTAAGACATCGTGTTATTTGTTTACTCAAGGAGATCTATTTAAACGGAGAGATCACCGAGGGGACATCACTTCGAGTTGCATCGTCGTTGTGGAGACACACCATTGATTTGGAAGCTCCCTGCCCTCCCGATCGAGGAATATTTGGACCAATTCATCCCCTATAAAACGCCTGAAAAACGCTCGACATGGATAACATACTACCACTGCCGAAATTCGCCGAATTCAACGAAGTCTGCAGCAAATCTGTAAATATATTTTTTCAACCCTCGATCTAATATATTCAACATTTTAACTGCTAACGAATTTATTATAAATTGCGTATGAAATTATTAATTTAAAAAAAATTGTGTGTGAAAAAACATAGCGACTCACCGGTGAGTCGCTCCCTTAAATGCTTAAATGATCAAATTTAATTAATTTTTAAGGGTTATTCGATCGTCGTTTATACAAACGTCGCTTCCATTTTATTCCATCAAGAAAGCAAAAGTATTTCTACATCGGATTCATGGGTCAATAGCTTATCTCTTATCTATCGAACTATGTGCTTGTATTTTATAAATACATTCAAAATCAATCATAGCAACGCGATTATGTGTGTTCAATTGATTCGTATACATTTAGAGCGAGTCACCGATTGTATTTGAATATTTTTCGATGATATCCACGCAGATAAATCTTCCATGGGGGGGGTATTTGCCCTCCAGGTGAAATAAAATCAATTGCGTAACACTGTCAAACGAATGATATATTTTTGGCAGTATTTTTAATAATCTTCGAGGCTTATCGTATTCTGTCGAAATATTTGACGATAGCCTCTGAACTCCGAAATAAACGGGATTTTCCATTGCTGTTTTTGATAGTTGTATCGTCGTTAATCGGAGAAGACCTCCTCGAATGTTTATAAAACGCCCGATTTGATTTTATAGGCTGGAGGTCGCATTTTATTCGCCACTGATGATTATTTTGCCGCTGCCGAAAACATGATATTGGACAGCAATCCAATCTTCATTGCTGATAAGTTCACCGACTGTGGAAAATGGATGGACGGCTGGGAAACCAGAAGGAAGAGGAATCCCGGTCATGATTGGTGCATCATCAAGCTCGGATCCAAATGCATCATCCATGGTAAATTTTCGTTAATTAAAGATGTGCTTTGATGAATGCAAATTTAAATTATTCGATCTAATCAATTGTTCAAACTTATAGGCGTCGATGTTGATACAGCCTTCTTCACCGGTAACTACGCTCCGAAATATTCGATTCAGGCTGCATGCTTAAGCTGTGATGGTATGTATCATATTCTTATGCAATGTAAATTGCTATTAAATCAATATAAAAGCATTTAAATTAATATTCGATCGTTTGTTCTTAAGATGAGATGATGATTCCGAAACGCAAGAGTGATTTCGGCACAGCTTGCACCCCCAAAGAATTGCAACAGATGAACAAGCTTGAATCGGACAAATGGCAAGAAATCGTCCCGAAAACTCCATTGAGACCAGGATACGAATCCACAAGACATAATTACCAAAAAGTCATATCCGATGAAGCCTTCACACATCTCCGGATCAACATGTATCCTGATGGTGGAATCGCAAGACTACGCGTCTTCGGCGTCGCCAAACCTTCAAGCTGCACTGCTTCAATCCACGACAACAAACACATGGTCGATCTTATATCGATGATCAACGGTGGTGTATGTCAAGGTACTAATCAAAAATCATATTATAAATTTAAACATCATCTCAACATGCACAAAGACTAATAAGATCCATTTTATGCAGGATATTCCAACGCTCATTACGGACATCCACGCAATCTGATCAAACCTGACCGAGGATTCAATATGGGAGACGGATGGGAAACCGCAAGAAGACTAGACAGACCCGATATCATCCAAGCAAACGAAGACGGCACTCTTAAAGTTCCCGGTAAGCTTCAATTCCAAACGATTCCACCATCGATCCAATTATTTCGCAAGCGCAAAAATAACGATTTCATCCCCGACAGGAAACGAATGGGCCGTATTCAAACTGGGACTCCAAGGAAAAATATCAACAATCTGCATCGACACATGCCACTTCAAAGGAAACTTCCCCGACAACGTCAAAATCGAAGGTGCCTTATTATCCACGGCCGAATGGTCGGAAGACTTGGACAATGCAGAACAATGGACCCCAATTCTTCCGCCGACAAAGCTCTCAGCAAACGCAGAACATTGGTTGGATTGCAACGTCCCAGCATCATTTTCGCATGTCCGCATCACGATGGCGCCCGATGGTGGAATTTCAAGAGTGAGACTATTCTCCGTCAGCCACGAAATCAATTATTAGTCAACTAAAATTATATTTAAATGCGCGACGTATGAACGCTTCGAACGATGCAAATTGGAAATTGATCCGATATCTCAGTCATTAAGCTAATTCTATACATATTATATTAATATTCGTATACTATTTATTAAATTAATTCGTATGTAAGTTGTAAATATTAAATATTATAAAGACTACGCCTGCCTTTTATATCAACACCTTTAATCCATAATATCCCTAAATATTTGTGCTTCCATATCGTATAGCCCACAAAACATGAAAAAGAGTCCCTAATGAAAACTGCAGAATACTTTTATCCAGGAAATATGAAGCCTTTTCAATAAAAAAAGACAAGGATTTCGTAACATTAATGCAAAAATGTAAGACGAAATTCATGACATGCGCATTGTGCAGGATGCGTCAGGGAAACTACCTCATTTTAAAAATTAATAACCCAAACAATATGAAAGATATTAATTTAATTATATTATCATGCTATAGAGAGATATTTAAATTTTAATTTAAAAACTATATTATTAAGATAATCTCCGTTCTAGTCAATGCATTGATATAGTTAAATTTTGAAGCGTCTCCCCACTGCTTCCAGCATATCGACGAATTTATTGTCGATAGCAGCTTGAATATTCTTATTTAGTTGAGCTATAATCTTTGGACGTTCGATGTAAACTAGATATTTTAGATAGTCCCATAAAAAAGTCTCACTGGCCTAAATTAATTGACCATAACTGTTCGTTTTCTTCAAAAAATCATGGTACAATGATGCATTCTGTATAATTTACAACAAAAAATCATACCTTAGGTCTCGTTATTTTAAATGAGTATCATCTCACTATTCTTAGAATAATTGTTGCTTCGGGGCGTGTATTTAAAATATGGAAGTTTCCCTGCCGCATCCCGGTGAGAAGCTTCATCGATTATCTCAATGCATTGACCAGAACGGAGGCCAACTTAATGATATAATTTTTAAAATAAAATTTAAATATCTCTTCATAATATGGAAAAAAGAAATAAACTAATATAGTCTACATTTTTGTGTTATTAATTTTTAAAATAAGGTAGTTTTCCTGCAGCACCCTATATTATACATGCACGAGTACATGCAACTATCGCGTTATTCGAAAGACTTACCTAAAACAATAAATTTAAAAATACATTAGTTCAAATATATCAAAGATGATTCGGGGAGGAATTAAATGATATATTAATATCAAATTTAACATGTGAAACTTAAAATTCTTACCCCTAGAGCTCTTGCTGCATGACTTTTGAAGTCCTGACCACTTTCGGTTTTTGGGGCACCAACGGCTCCTTTCAACCACACTGCATAATTTTCCACAATGTCCATCTGGACTCTTTTTTTATTACATTCTCAAAATTTTAAATTTTACTTCGTTTGAGGCTGATCGATTTCGTGAACAAGCAATTGTGGGTTGTTTTTGCGTTAAACTCAACGGCACAACTGAAATTAAAGCTTTGTCAAAATTTAGTCAAATTATTGTATTCTATTTATTAGACTCACCAACAATATGCATTAGGGTGTTCTTAATTTGGGTCAAAAAAAATTTCTCATCTGATTTTCCACCCTAAAAAACTATTTCAGTATTTATTTTTCAATGTAAGGCAACACCACGCTCAGCATTATAATTTGCTACCCGTAAAGAATGGAAGATTTTTTTGCACCCTTAAAATCAGACTCATCTTCTCAAAGACAACATCTTTATTCAAAAACTGTGATGAAATATCCAGTATCTGAAAAAATCATAAAAAATTGCTAGTCACAAAGTTTTCTATGCTTTTTTCGGTGATATGTTCGACATTAATACTTTTTTATTTTTGGACAATCCTCTACATTTTCGATTCTTAATACATCCACTATATTTTTCTTATCTTGAACTGAAAGTTCGTCGTCAAAAAGCGACCATACAAGGTTTTTTCTGAATCTTTAATTTATGGTAGCGACTTCTAAGACCTTTCAAGAAATTTATTAAAAACATCTCGACTGTCGAAATAACGGACAAATATAGATTATTTTTTTTTTAAAGAACTAAGATTTAATACAAGCATATATATATTTTATTAGACAATTTCAACTCATAAAATAGAAAATCTTTCCCAATAATCAACAGAGAAGTGCAAAGATTTCAGCCATTGTTTGTAAGCCATACAGGATTTGTAGAGCTGATTTTATGAAGTCATCTGGCAAGATAAACTCATCCAATGGGCTAAATTAATTGAGAAAATGATATCAAATTTAAAAAAATTACATACGTTTTAACAACAATTCTGAATTCATCAAACGAAGGAATAAAAATATATAAATTATAGTTACTAGTTTATTATTATTTAAATTAAAGTGTCAAAGACAATACATATTAATGATGGCACACATTAAAAAAAATAGATTTAACGTTCTACTGTCTCTGTTCTATTGGGCCGTTTTAGGAGTCTGTCATAATGTTCTTCGGGGTCATCTACTTCTATAAAGTCCTCGTCGTCTTCGATCACATAATCAATGCAGACACCCAACTTCAGCTTCAATCGCTTCCTTTCTTCGTCCCATTTGTAATACAAATGGTGCTGCAACATCGACAAAATAAATCAGCAATTTATTCAAAATTTATGGCAATGAATTATAATACAGATCATAAATACCTTGTCATTTTGTGGATAATGCTTAATCAATACAGTGCTCCTAGTTTCGCCTTCTGTAATATAAAAAAACACAATATAATTAATTTATTTAAAGTAAATGCAATAGTATGAAAAATCAACAAAATTTCTTACTCGGTAGTATAAGAACAGTCTCATTCGGCCTGACGTGATCTACTATTTCTCTTATTGCACTGTAGTGTCTCGGCATGAATCTAGCATTCATAACCATAGGATCTGGATAGTCAAATGGCTCAACAGCTGGCTAAAAATACATACATTTTATTAGCATTTAAAATAAAATTGTAAAAAAATTAAATCCAATATATTCTTACCGATTCAACGTCTTGGTCTTCCATCGTAATGCTATTTCGAGAGCTACCTTCCTTCGGCAAATATCAGCACAGACTGATTTCAAAAGACCCTTTGGGGGGGTATTTATACAAAAATGAAATGCAGGCACCTATTAACAATGCTTTCTAAACGAGCGATAAACCCCATTAATGAGGCAGTGAAGTTCTGGAATATTTCCAGGTAAACGATGACTGCATTTCAACTTTCAAATACAATTTCTAGGAAACAATGCATTATCCAAATGGTTCAAAGAGTGTGCCAATATCCATAAACTACACAAATTTGATATTTTATTATGATACATTTACAATATTTATAATACAATTTATACACTCGTCCCTCGATTTATGCGGTACCCATTTTACGCGGTTTCATTTTTACGCGATCTTTTCGTGCATTTTTTTAAAAAGCAAACATCATCTCTTTGGATATGAAGATCCAAATTCTGGATTCCCTCCAGAAAGGTGAAAGTTTTGCATCTCTTGCAAAAACTTATAAAATTAATGAATCTACTGTCCGTACAATTAAAAAAAAAACGAAATAACTGTTAGTAGAAATGTCGCCTCCAGATCCCTTATTAGTTCTAAATGTACCTTACACGTTATGCGAAAATTGGAAAAATTCTTAATGATATGAATCGCACACAAAAAATAATACCAATTTATACTAACGCAATTAATCTGACGAAAAAAACATGATTTTTCAGCGAGCAAGGGATGGTTAGAAAATTTTAAGGTGAGGCTGCTTCTGCCGACGAAAATGCAGCTAAAATATTTTTACCACAACTTCTGAAGATAATAAATGATGAAGAAATAAACAACAAAATATTTTTTCTTGTGGTGCGTACCGTCTGGTGATAAATGATTTGGGCGTGAGGAGCCCATATACAGCTATCCACGTGAGAAGCATGCACGCATACCCTGTGTGTTCCTGTGCTTTGTTGATGCTCATACCGGAAACTGCACATGTTTAAATTCAAATTCGATCCCGGGATTGGGATTTTCAATAATTTAAGAAATTATATTGATAAATTTGAACAAAAATTACTAATAAGTCAATTTGCTTCATATTAAAAATAATTTGAGAGCGAAAGAATTTTATTTATTTATAAGAAAAGATAAAAATACAATTCAAAAATAGATAAATAAAACACTAAAAATTACAAATATTATTTTAAAATTATGCCCGAAGTAACATTAAGCATCGAGTGTTTCGTCATATAGTCTGGGTCTGAATTTGGTAGCCAGGCAACCTGCTGCTGAAAATGCAAGCTAAACCTTCACACTCGTTGGAGGTATCGTCATCAGATATTTAAATGCTCATTCGAGTTGATGACCGTGTGAGCCCCCATTTTCGTATAATACCATCAATATGATAAATAAAATTCCTTTCTGCTGAGACACGGAAAAAAACCGCAAAATTCCCGATTTCTCTACAAATTATCTATTTCCGTCGCGGCAGATGAATACTTATATACTATAATACTTTAATGTAATTCGTAATTATATTACGGAGGAGCACAAAAGTTCTGAACCCCGTATATATTATATTTCATATTGATCTTCCCATTATTAGAGTCGAGGTGTAGTAAATACATCACCGGCAGGTTAAAAATTTGAAAAACATATATGTATACATAGATTAGACAGTTACTACACCTAGGTGTCGCCTAATATCGACAAGCGTCCAGATTTCGGCGGGAATGTCTCGATTTAGTAGCCTTCGTCGTGCTGGTAAGGTGTACGATTTCTGTTAGATAAAAATTTCAATCCCAAATTTTTCGGGATTACGTTTACTAATCCCAGGATTCATGAGCATCTAAAGCTATCCGGGATCCCGGGATTAGATTCCCTAGGGGCCACATGTTGTGGTGGATTTATATTTCGAAGAAGAATTATAGGCACGGAAACGATGAACAAATTGATTGAATAACTGAACCATGTTTTGTTAATGTGTTTATGTATCATTTACTCAATGTCTGTTCACGTTCAAATCACATTCAAATCAAAAAGTCACTTTTTGCATTTTTATTATGCTGATGCACGCACCACATGTTGAAAAGCACTGTTATCGATCACTTAAATTTCATTTCAATCCATTAGCTGGTTTAAGAATCATATCAACATTACGAAAGAAGTAGAGGTGCATGAATTTCTTGCGAAATTTAGTTTAGTGTGGCATTCCCGGAATTTAGGCGAAGCTTAGCGCGGACAACCCGAACTGCAAAGTGTTAATATTTTATAAATATTATTATACATTTTCACTGATAGTGATTTCTTCCCTAATATATTTTTCAGATCATGATAGCACCGATTATTACGAGTTATTGAATCGACTGTTGGAGTTGAATCCTGGAGCTTATTTCGTTATTCATCAATTTCTTCTCATTGATGATAGCTCTAAGGCAGTATTTCTCAACCGGTGCACCGCGGTGCACTGGTGCACCGCGAGCTTATTACAAGTGCACCGCGAAAAAATTGGTAAAAACGAAAAATTCTGCAAAACAGTGAAAACCGAAAAAGTCGTTGGCGAAATTATGAAAGTCAACGAAAGAGTTAATGTAATTTTGAATTAGCCAAATCAATTGCGCGTATGTTAACCGTTTAACGTAGACTTTGGGTATTCTAGGCCTCGCAGCCACAGTCTATTCAAAGTGGAGTAAATAAACATGCTGGCCGTCAGAAGCTCTATGAACGGAGGTAACTGGGACTGGTCGACAGAAGCAACACGAAAATAACTGGGCCCCTTACAATGGATAAATTTATTACCAAACGAAATCGTGAATCAGACCAAAATATTAATGACACGGAGTACAAGTGTAAGAAGTAGTGACGATATTACTAGACATCATACGTCTCATACAAAATAAAATGTATCCAGTAAAATCAGAAAAAATAATCGACAATATTCTGAAGAATATTTATGTTTCGGTTTTACGTATTTTTACGCATTATGTTTTTAACTCAAAGTATGAGTATATTTGAAAACTTCGGTATTTCGGATTGATATTGCGCTATTCGAAAGACTTACCTAAAACAAAGAATTTAAACATCCATTAGACCAAATATTTTGTGTGTATATTTTAGATGACAAATTAGATGATAGCTCAAATTTATCTTGTAAATCTTATTATCCTTACCTGAGAGCTCTTACTGCATGAATTTTGAAGTCCTGGACACCTTTGGAATTTGGTTCATCAGCAGTTCTTTTGAACCACACTGTACAATTTTTCACAACGTCCATCTAAACTTAAGACTATTGATTGATCAAGGCTGGTCGATTTCGTAATCAAACAATTGCGGATTGCTTTTATATTAAACACGATTTCATACCTGAAATTAAATATTTGACACATTTCAGTCCAATTATTTAGCTGATGATATATTTTTAAAATGATATATGATGTATTTTCTTTAATCTAAGGAAAAATTGATGCTTAATGAAGCTTTTAGCTATGAAATACTAAATAAATTACTTTCGAATATCGTATTTTACATTTGAATGTTAGTCGTGACTTTAAAAAAATTATACAAAAATCGGACCTAAATCCTACATCTTAAAATAGACATCTTGATTTTCCAATCCACTATGAGTATTTTTCGATCTGTGTTCTTGAAATCTCAATGCAATTGTTCAACATTAAACATTTCGATAATAAACCTAATAATCGTATTACAATATACTTAAAAACTATGACTACTTGCCTCAATATTTTAGCTGCATGACGATCAGGATACAGTCTGGAACACGGATCACATTCGGGAACGGCACAACACTCTGTGTATTAAAAAATATCACTTAACATACGCACATGCACATCCTAACCTGTGAAAATAAAATATAGCTCTGCACCGAATATTGTTGCATAGCATAAACTCGACGCCTAAACTGGACGGAAAAATTGAAACGCATTTATGATAAATTATTAATATTTATAAGAAAAACTATTTTTTAAAAATCATGGGATTAAATAAGCTGCTGCGATATATTCCCAAAAATATTATTTTTCAAAAAAAATCACCATCCTTTTCTTTGCATAAATATATTATTTTTTAATGAATTTCAAATTTGATAAAAATATTTTTGGGAATATATCAAAAGAGCTCATCTCAGAGAGAATCTCATGCATTCTTTCAATAGTTTTTCATAATAATTTTCATTTAGTATTAATACATTTATATTCGTACGCTCAGTTGAGCTGTCGAATTAAGCTAGGCGACAATCAGTGCGTGCTCGGTTCTTAGGTTATACGGTTTGGCTTAATCGTCAAAGGGATATATCTTAATAAATAAAGTGCAGTGTTGTTCCAGAATGCGTCCCGTACTCCAGGATCTATCCTGAACGTCATGCAGCGTCGATACTCAGGCAAGTGTTCTTAGTTTTTTAAGTGTTTTGTACTGCGACTTATAGTAAATTGGAGGTCCTTGATGTCTATTTTAAGATTTAGGATTTAAAGCCGATAAATTATGTTTTTTTTAAAGCCACGATAACCTTTTGATTTTATTGTCACAATAGACTCTTACATAGAGTGCGGAATAAGATGTCGATGGTTGAATACAGTAGGATAGTTTCAATGGGTATCTGATGAGCTGTGCGCCTGGTCATGGCGGAATCTTCAAATTGTTATGCAGTCTGACCGCCGAGGAAAGATTCATAATCATCATCATCATCATCAGTCTGTGTTCGTCCACCGTTGAACGCATGAGTCTTCATCTCTCTCGATCCTCCGCTTTCCGCATCCAGCTTCATCCTGCTATTCTTTTGATTTCGTCAGTCTTACAGGGGTCTCCACTCCAACACTTTTCTTCCCCATCGACCGTCGTTTCTTCGACACATTTGTCTCCCCCATTGCCACTTAAGTGTGTCAATTCTTTCAGTAGCGTCTACTACTCGAGTTCTTCTTCGGATATCCTCGTTTCTGATTCTATATTTTAAATACACTCCGAGCATAGATCTCTCTATGGCACGCTGGGAAAACTTTATTCTGTGTAAAATGCTTGATATTAGATTCCACGTCTTCGTGGGTTAACACTGGGATGATGCGTTGGTTAAATGCTGCCATCCCAGTGGTATTCGTCTGTCAATTTCTGTTGAGATGTATTACTTGTCCCAGATAAGTGTATTCATTTTTAACCTCAATTTGTGTTCCCCCAATGGATATCGCCCCGAAGGTCTGAGAATTATGACTATTTATCATGGCTTCGATTTTATCCATGTTCATTTTCAGACAAATTTTACTTGACACTTCGTTTAGGTCTTGGAGCATGTCTTTCAGACGCAAGCTTTTCAGACGATTCGGCTATTAATACTATCTCACAATTTCTCCACTTGTGTGTTGTCAATACTGTGTCGGCACTTTTTCCAAGATAGCAGTTTAAACACATCTTCCAAAGCGTTTATGATAAGCTTGGGAGATAGTTTATATTACAGCGTTGTAGTGAGTCTAAAACTGCCCAAGAAAGACAGTGGCTGATTATATTTTTCGGTTTTCTGGATGATTTGTCTTAGTATGTGGATATGCTCGATGATACTAAAGCCTTTTCTAAATCCAGCCTGTTCTCGAGGTTGAAATTTGTCAAATCGATCTGCCAGCCTATTATAATAGTTTTAACTCTAGAGAATACTTTATATATAATATATATGGGAAGAGAAGCGAAATTGGACGATAGTTCTTAAGCAATGAATTATCTCCTTTTTAAAAAAGTATTACGCTCCAGGCCTTCGGGGCTTCCCTATGTACCCTGTTAAAGAGTTAAGATTTAGTTGTTTTTAATTATTAGGAGTACCGTGAACCAGTGACCTGCCAAACTATGCTGCATCTTTCAAAAACCACCAGTAATCAGAAAGAGCAATATATGGAGAACAAAGTATCCCTTGAGCGTTTCCAAATATTTTTTTACGAATTTCGCGACATAAGATCAAGCGTTATCATGCAGAAGAATAACTTTGTAATGTCATTGTTCGTATTTCAGCCATATTTATTGTAAAGGACAGCTTAAATGAATCAATTCCAGCCGATTGCCCGTAATGGAATTGCTAGTTTGCAGCAGCTCATAGAGCACAGCCCTTTTGGTTCCACCAGATACACTGCATGATCTTCGAATCGTGAATATTTAGCTTCGGTGTTGATTCACAGAAAAAGAAAAGGAAATTATGAAAATTCCTCTTTCAAACGATACAATAAGAAGAAGAATTTTAAATATGTCGGATGATATTGAGAAAACAGTTACCAATAAACTTTCCAAACGACATTTTGCTATACAAGTCGACGAATCTACTGACATTAGTGGTAAGGCACAAATACTAGGTTCCGTTCGTTTCATAAATGAAAACAAAATAGTGAAGCAATATCTATGCTGCAAAGAACTTACCGAGCATACGACAGGACAAGATGTTTTTGATACTATTTCTTCATATTTAGAACAATTTAAAATATCACGGGAGTTATGTGTAGGAATTTGTAGAGATGGTGCTCCTTCAATGATAGGCTAATTCAACGGATTTGTTACCCTTGCAAAGTCATGAAACCCTAATATTATAATTATGCACTGTTTTTTGCATAGAGAATCTTTAGTTTCGAAAACATTACCAGCAGCACTAAAACATGTACTAGATCAAGTTGTAAATGTAGTGAATTTCATAAAATCAAGACCTTTAAAAACACGCATGTTTAAAAATCTTTACATTTCTCTGGAAGTAAGTACGAGTGTTTGCTTTTTCACTCTGAAGTCCGGTGGTTATTTAGGAGTAAAGTTTTATGTCTATTCATAGAATTTAATAATAAATTGTTAATCTTTATTCGAAATGAAGGTATGGATGATTTTTGTAAAACGTCTTCAGAATAATGATTGGTGTGCTAAAGTGACATATTTAGCAGATATTTTCAATTACTTAAATAAAGTAAACACAAGCGTTCTAGAGAAAAACGATTTTTTTAACATCCATTGACAAAATTACAGGATTTTTGAAAAGAATAACTCGAAAATAGAAAAAAATTATAATTGTAACTTCACTTAACGAAAACATTCCCGAGGGAATTGTTTCTGTAATAATAGAACATTTAACTTTATTGGAAGAAAATATTGCACGTTATTTTCCTTCCTTAAATAGAGAAAATTATGACTGGATTCGAAATCCATTTGTTCCGACTGATAAATCGTATTGTGAATTTTGAAAAAGAAGAATTAGTCTAATTGTCGACTGATGGTACTCTAAAAATCAAATTTTCCGAAATGACAATGAAGGATTTCTGTCCAAGAAGAATATCCAGCTCTTCACACGAAGGCGCTGAAAATTTTGCTATAGTTTTCGACATTCTATTTGTGTGAGCTCGGTTTCTCAACAATAACTAATATGAAAACTAAAAAACGAGAAAGATTTACGAATTTAGACGAAGAAT
Organism: Stenopsyche tienmushanensis; assembly: GCA_008973525.1. NCBI lineage: Eukaryota > Metazoa > Arthropoda > Insecta > Trichoptera > Stenopsychidae > Stenopsyche > Stenopsyche tienmushanensis. The sequence goes on along the minus strand of WACJ01000168.1, from coordinate 160,503 downwards.
TTAGGGTAGCTCTATCAAATATTCGACCTAAAATTTATGATATCTGCAAAAGCCAACAAGCTCAGGTAGCACATTAATTGATTTCTGATTGATCATATAACTTCTAATGTGTTAAGCAGGGACATCATTTTGGGTGGACAACGGAAAAAAACACCCCCCCCCCCCCTCCCAACCTAGATTTACCACTTAAAGAGAGCAAATATTTTTAATAAAACGCGTATAAATATAAAATTGTTTCTAGGGAAAAATTAACTAACTAAATATATTTTCAATGTTAAACATTTTTTATATAATTTGACATAAAAAGAAAATATGTAAAAAAAATGGTATGTAAATATTATTTTTTTAAATATGTAATAAAATTTTTGTCTATGTATACAAATTTTTTCGACTTCTTATTTCTGGTGCACCGTGACTTCAAAAAGGTTGAGAATCACTGCTCTAAGGTATTTGAACTCTTGCAATATTGGGCATTAATTACACACAGTGTTTATTTTTAACATAAACACGCAATAATAAACGATGTGATGGAGGCCAAACATAGAATTTAAAAATGACTCGAGTGACCATTTTTGATGTATTTTTTTGATATTTGTTTGACCGATTTTTTTTGTAATATTTCAATGTGACATCAAAAAAAAGACAAAAGCTTATGATCAGGTTAAGTTAAGATACATTTAAGCAACACAATTTTTAAATAGTTTCTCTTTAATAATATTAAGCAATCATTTTGTGAGAAATTAGAGCATTTCTATTATATTTTTTGATAACATACAACATACAAAAACATACATTATAAATTATTATATTGCGGCATGATTTCCATGTCAGTTCCGTTTCTCGTCAATTTCATATCACAAGTTGATTTCTTACAAATTGTATTTATGTATTAATTTGCGCAGTATTTATTAAAGCATTAACGTTTTTAGGCATCAAATAAAATTTTGTATGTAAAAATCAAATAAATCTGTATCCAAACTAATATGTTTTGTTCCCCCTAGGTTAAAGTGTGATTAGCATTTGCTATCTTATCTTCGAATGGAATTTTAAAGTCAAAAGGATTTATTCCCTACAAAATATGTAGCTTTGCAAAATAAAGATAAAAATTCTAATTCTGTGAAAGGTTTCTTCATTACAATAATGACCAATTCTTAGAATCCAATCAAGTACAAAGTTTCAGGTAGTCAACCTTTGCCTTTTATCAAATTAATGCAGCAATCCAAAATTTTATTACAAACTAAAAGGGCTAATAATGATCTGAATGTGGTTTTTAAATATAAAACATTTTTAGTTTTAAAAAATTAGAAAAGCGTATTTATTGCATTATTTTACAAACTTAATTGACTTTAATTTTATTTAGAAAAACTTTGGATACATAATACTTGATATGCAAAATAAATCTTCACAGTGTATTAATTCAGTAGTGCCTTTCGTTGGGTTGTAGTTTAACGATCTCCTCGCTTCGCTCCCATAATTTTTTCGCTACGCCCATATCTTTGGCCATTTCTTTGGTTTTTGTCAATTTGCAATCTTCAAAATATTCACCAGTAATATTTTCAACATCAGGAGAAACGCAGAGGTATATGGACGTTTGTGCTCCCTCTTTTATAGTCTTGAAAATATAAAAAGAAAATATTGCATTTTTATATTTTACATTAATAACTCTCACGTATTATTGATAACGATAGAAAATATTACCTTGAAGAACGTACAAACTATGGCATACCATATTGCCTGAAATACAGCGTTTGTATTTCTGACAATTTCAGATGGGAACACTCCGGGATGTAAGCTATTTGATGTCACACCTAAAAATTAATATTATATTTATTTTACAAAGTAAATATGTTTATTGGTTTTATAAATTTCAATTAATTTTCTTGGTTGCAAAGATAAACACCTATATCATTTCTTAATTGATATGATTTGAGGATAATTAGGCAATGTGATAAGTCGTCCAGTTACTAAAAACAGTATCGAATACAAATAAATTAAATCTAATTTTTCGCCTTCTTACACCTCTTACTCCGTAACTATCATCAGTACTGTTGTTATTCTCTGTACACTTCATAATATTATACAGAAGATCGTAGGGACCAGCTTCAAAGGAACTAAACTTAAACAGCTATTGCCACGCATCAATTTTCCACTTCAAATCGAGTGGTAAGAGAGACTCATCTCTCGAGTTGCGGCATCAAATCATATGGTGAGTGAGAATGAGTAAATAATCGTTTCATATAACATATTCTATGAAGTTATTACGATACAGAGTTCTCTTGTGATCCGATTAGTAAGACGTCATCGCATACACGACAATATTGCATAAAAATAATCCTTAAATTTCATATTAAAAAACAATAAATAAATGTTTATGATCAGCTGAATAATTAGAGCTTATCTTATCTTATCGTTTTTAACAATCTTGTTTTACAAAATTGTTTGGCCTTTGAAACCCAAAAACTTCCGGCACAATGATGATTTGTAAAAAATATCATTTTAATATCGATTATACAGGATTTAAATAAAAACTAATATGTTAAATAATAATGCAATCACCTTTTCCTTTGAGTTTGTGCGCTAATTCGTTGGAGAATAAGATATTTCCAAGTTTCGTATCCCCATATAAAACTGATTCGTTGGTATTTTTAGGCTGAATTAAATGATCCAAATCAAGTTTTGACCATTTATATGCAATAGATGCAACGTTGACTATCCTACTTGGGCTTGAACTCTTAATTTTACCTGAAAATAAATTCCTACGTTAACTCCAATTGCAAATATAATCAAAAACAGATTACTGTCGATTAATAAATTTATTACCCAGTAATAAATTTGTGAATAGGAATGGACCAAAATAATTCGCTTGCATAAGTGGATCTATTCCATCGACGGTGGGTTTATTTCCGAGAGTCGAGGCCCCGGCGTTGTTTAAAAGTATATCGATTTTTTCTTCCTCGGCCAAGATTTCATTAGCACAATTTCTTACGCTCTCAAATGAAAGAAAATCGATGTGTTTCAGCTAAAACATAAATTCATATTTGAATAATATTAATCAGTATTTATCTAATTTAATCAATCCTTTGATGAGTATGCATGCACATGACATGGGTAATCCAGAAAGAGTATGTCCGCACACGTTTCAATTAAATTTCTAATCAAGTTTTACTATTATACATACAAAAACACAAAAAATCACTTGTATTTTTTAAAAATAAAAATACGGCAAAATAAATAGAAAAACATTTTTGGTTGAAAACCATTGATTTTTTATTATAATTTCTTCAGTCCATTTGGTTGGTTTTATTATAAATACGAACAAACATACAAAACATTGATTTTTATATATAAGATCTACTGTAAGTTAATTTTACTATACCTATATTATTTGAGAAAGTGCAAACAATAAGTGGACAAAGTTTTATCGCAATCGGATGAACGGTATGGGAGCGCATTAAATATGAACAAAGATTATTTTTCATATATTAGAAGAAATGATTTTTAAAAAAGAAAAATATCGAAAGGAATAAACTCACTCTCGGAACGTGTGTGTTAAGAAAATTAGCTAATCAAAGAGTCCTGAATATTAAATTTAGTTTGTCATAAAAATATTATTTTTTCCATATTGAATAATTTCAGTATCAACAAATTTTTGGATTTCGCGGGACGACACCCCGAGCTATAAAGTCATGAGGTCAAATAGGGAGGTCATGGACATGTAGCACTGATGCCAACTCGCAAAGCTTCCCATGCCATATTAGATTCCGAACCGAGTGGCAGTAGATTCGTCATATGTCTTCGTCTACCTTGGGATAGACGGGTAGACTTAAGACACCACTGAGCCTGGGCAATTCGAGGGAAGAGGCCCAGAACAAACTAAAATGGCAACAAATGTTGCCAGTGGCTAGGATTCTCACGTAGGGCTGTTTGAACTACGTACATATGTATATATCAACATATTTCAAACTGCTCAACTTTCATTATCACGCTGATGATTATATTTATTCATTAATTTTTTACACTTTGAGATAATGAAATCATTTGGAGTCGGATCATTAATAAAATCAATTAACGTGAAAACATTTAAATTTAGTTTTGAATGCCAAAAATTGATATCTAAAATGACACCTGAACGCCTTAAATATTTTCTAATTTCCATCCATCTGCTATAACAAGATTCATCAATCTGCTGAAAATTACCATTTAACAATTAAATTATCTTTAAGAAGTGATGTCCGTAACGCGTTTATTTGTTTTGTCTCTTTTTCTTTGAAGTGTTTAACACATCTTCACCTACACAGAAACGAATGTCTCAATAAATATCATACCTTATCCAAGTATTATGACCGTTTAATTCACTCAATAATGTTTTTTGTAAATAAACAAGACATTATCATAAATGTTTCATGATTTATAAGTGTTTAGATTTAAATAAATATGCAGAATAAAGGGGACTAAGGCGGTAAGTGATGGTTTTTGCTCGCTTTGTGTACCAATTGCCCGTAAATATTGACTGTCTAAGATGTGTTTGTCAAGTCGGACGGTTTCGAAGGCAATCAAAGGCTATAGAACTCTATGCTATAAAATGTATTAATGTTAATTTATTATTGGACTCACTTTAATTTGATTATTGCCAGTTTCCAAAATAATTTCTTGCATTCTCTTTTCGGCTTTTACCATATCTCTACAAACCATTATTACTTTTGCACCTCTTCTTGCAAAATCTTTAGCCGATTCATATCCAATACCTGAAACGTTAGACAACATGCATTACTTTCACACTAAATAATATGCAATCCATACAAACATAAACATGATTTCTTCATAAAGATAATGTCGTTAACGTGATGAATATTTTATATTAAATGATTTAAATGCTAACGCTTTAAACGCCGACAATTCAGTATTTGATTATATATAATTACCTGCATTTGCTCCAGTCACAATAACAGTTTTGCCTTTAAGCTTTTCTTTTCCTTTATAAATGCCCGTTGTAAATTTGAGATATAATTTTAACGCGAGAAAGACTCCTCCGGTCACAATCAACCACGTCGGACAACAACAGTCACAAATGGACATTTTAAACAATTAATATCTGAAAAGAGAAAGAAGATTTTATTTTATTTATAAATAGCGATACAAAAGAAGCATTTAAAACAATTGCACAATTGTTCATCATGTGGGATTCTATCAATTGGTTTAAATTAAATCATTGTGGTATTTGACGTCACCAATTTGATAGAAGCATAAGCTTGACCATTAAAATGTACATAATATTATATGCTTGGATAGATAAGGTAGACAATATACGGGGGATATGTTCCAAAGTCTACCGTGTGAAAATATGAGTTTATTTAGTTTCTTAAAGCTAAGTAAATCGAATTTGTTTATTGTTTATATGCATTTATGAATATTTTTATAGGTCACATAAGATAAAGATGTTGTAAATGTACAAAAATTTCATTTTTGTTGCATTTCCTTGGTTGTATTTTTTTTAAACTGTGCAAAAAAAAGTTTGGGTGTATCCAAAAATGTTTTATATATTGAAATATTGTACAATTTTACATTTTACAATTTGATTTGATGATCCATTGATTGTTGTGAAATGCTTAACTTTACACTCAAATGATAAATTGATACCCAATTAAGGATGTAAACTATGACATAAAAACGGAATAAATCTCAGCTATTATTTGTCAATGGATTAAGTCTCCAAATCCCGCAGCTATTGTTTTGGGATATGTTATAAACACGATTATGACGCACATCACTGCTAAATATAATCATTAACTAAATAATATAACTGTCAAATTGCATTAAAATGACAATTCCTATTTGAAAAGTAATTGAAACTTGACACTTTACAAACATTCTTAAAACCATGCGTCATATAAATTTATCACATTATATTGATTTTATGTTATATCGATGAAACTAGCAATGGTTATAGTGTTTAAATGGAATTACATAAAAATTGACTACATTGTTATAAGCAAATTTGGGTGACAAGCACGCTATCCAAAATACAGCTGCTAACTGAACCATTTCAGTCTGACTAATGCGTTGATAATTATTTCAATGCTACACACGCAGTCATAGCATTCACCGATTGGTGGTTATTTTTAAACTATTGACTTTACCTATTTCCTCTTTACAATTTTGTTCACAAAAGTTCTTGTAACTATGTGTGTTTTTTATAACACGTTAACCATTTTGATGTGCTTATTTTTTAAACGGTCTATTAGAATACTGACAATAATTAGAATACTACAAAAGCAGTGGCTTTCAAACTGTTGTACATTAATATAAGTTGTCTAGTAAAGTCGTTGCCTTTTGTACATGAAAGTCAACTGATGACATGCTAACAAGAAACAAAGAATAAAAACACTTGAAAGTGAAAATGAACTGAAATGTAAGATATAATATGATACTTTGTTTAGTAGTTGTTTGGCAGTTATAAAAATGGATGATCGTCGACTGTAAGTGCTAGAGCCTGCAGACATGGTAGGCCTTTCAAAAAATGCTGTACATCACATATAAACTGAAAATTTGGACATGAGAAAGCTGTACAAATGCTTTCAATAACTATGTAAAGTATCCAGAATATTTGAAGTATTTCAATATCCATGATTCCGGTACACGTTTTGTTATTTTCGCATCAATAGCATCAAAAATCAAGCTAGTTGATGTGATTGTTCCCAATAAATGCAATAAAAAACATTCTCCTCTCAGAGATATCAGCATCATCAAGTAAACGCAATCGAATGATAAAAGGATTACGATTGATGATATAGAAGGCCTATCACTATAGACATATTTGAGATAAAAGGTAAATGAGATAAAAAGCAATTGATAGAGGCAAATAAGACAATCCGCATATAGGAAGAGATAGGAAATTAAATGCAGGATATTTATTGAATTAACGATTATTAGTTGAAAGTTTAGGAGTCCCAGTTTGAGGTACATACCAAGTATGTATATAGAAAGAGATAGGCTAAACAAAATAAATAATAATGATTCATGTATACTAGGGATCTCAGATAACCCCACAAAAAAGTGACCTACTCAATCAGGAAGATCCTCCTGATGCAGATCGCCTAGGAGATCACAAAATTGACTGCTTAACCAGCTCGATATTTTCGAGTAATCAGATGGTTCTTGAACTTCTGGGTTTTTTCCTGCACATCACCGGTTTTCCTAAAGCTTGAAAGCGTGGCAGTTTGAGGGTCACTGGATTTTCGTTTATCGACGCAGCAGATTGAGCCAACGACGCAGGTTGTCATGGAGACGGAAAAAAAATAACAAGATAGGAGGGCAATCGAGATCAGACATCGGGACGCGTTGCAAGAACGTCGACAACGGGCTCTGGATGGGAAAGTTCACCCTCCATACAAAATCGAACGTCGAAGTGTCCAGCCCTTTGAAACTGTCGGATTTATGAGAAAAAAATAACTTTGACTTTAAATAATATTCTTGCGAATATATGACAGATATTGCCTGTTATATTCATAAGTGTAAAGTTATAATAGAACACAATAATAATAACTCGTAATGTTTCAATTTTGCACCCAAAAAAAATGTCTATAGTGTATCTAAATTTAATACGGTGATATATAATTTTATATGCGGCCCGCGGAGCTATTATGCATTTCCAAAGTGGCCCGCAGGATCATTTGGGTTGGCTACCACTGATCTATACAATCGTACATTGTACGCAGAGCACTCTGCCTCTGTCTCTCGTTCATAATCTCCGAACTCAACGTGTAAGACACTATCTCCGTCTCTGTATCTCTCCGAACTCAACGTGCAAGAATACTCTTTCCGAATCGCTAGAATTCGATCGCAAATACGCTACTGTACTCCTCAAAAGGTTAGCACATCTACTGAAGAGGATTTTTGGCGCACCGACGGAGAGTCCGTCTTTGGCCGAGCGACTATTCTCTTCGAGGGAAACGAGCAACGATGGATTAAGGGGAGAAACAGCGGAGCGTCTACAGACGCCGCGGCCTTGCAGCGATCGATGCTGACACCACTCGCTCCGCTCCACTCACCCTACACCGGCACTATTGCACCACCGCCGCCGCTAACGCCCTCTGCTAGCCGCTCGCCTGCTTGCCACCGGTTCTCAAACCATGATTTAATAAACACATGTAAAAGCAAGAACGAAGCAATCAGCAATTACTTCAACAGGCTTACCGCCACTGAAGCCACAAATTACTCATTGTAGAAAGCTACAAAGTACCTAAAATGACTTCAAACAATATCACCACCTATCAAAAAGAAAAACGGAGAATGAGCTAGAACTAGCAAAGAAAAGGCGGAAATAATCGCTAGCCATTTGACAGAAGTGTTCACTCCATAGAATAAAATGGATACTTCAGTAAGCAAAGATGAGATTCACCGACCCCCAAATACAATAAAAGCAACAATTTGCATAAAAATTTTCACAAATCGACAAGTCAGATCAGTTATAGCAAAGGTTAATATAAAATAATCGTCTGGCTACGATCTTATTACAGGAAGAATGATAAAGGAACTTCCTAACAAAGGATTCATGTTCTTGGTGCAAGCATTTAATGCGGTACTAAAAATGGGCTACTTTCCCCCGCAATGGAAATTGGCCATGTTTATTCTGATCCCCGAGCCCGGCAAGGATATACATGACGCCAAATCATACAGACCCATCAGCCTACTCCTAATAATTTCAAAAAAAAAATAAAAAACTATTACTGAAGAGACTTAAGCCAGTAATTGAAAGAAAAAAACCTAGTACCTGATCACCAATTTAGATTCCGTCAACAATATGTGACTGTGGAACAAATACACAAGATCTTCAACAGAATCCACAAGGACTAAAAAGATAGAAAATATTGTTCAGCAGCATTCCTGGATGTAGCCCAGGTTTTTGGCAAAGTGTGGCTGCTGCCCATGAATTTCTTCTTCATACTCAAATCATACCTGACAAATAGAACATTCTACGTCAAATATGAAGATGAAGCCACCACACTGCACGATATAAAATCCGGAGTCCCCCAAGGCAAGGTACTTGGTCCAGTTCTATACCTTCTATACACAACCGACATCCCGACAACAGACACCACAACAACTGCCATCTTCGAAGACGATACAGCTCTTCTAACCTCGCAACAGCACCTCAACCACTCCAGCATGATCTCAATAATATTAAAAAATGGTTCAAGAAGTGGCGCAAAAGGGCTACTGAAAGCAAATCTATGCATGTCACTTTCACCAACAAAAAAGAGACATGTCCTCCTGTCTCACTAAATGTAGTAAAATATTTCAATATGCACTTGGACAGACGCTTAACATGGAAAATGCACATAATCTTAAACTCTCTCTAACATCTGCTATCGCCCGCACCAACCATCAAGCGTCATCTTTTCATCAGCGTTTCGAGACATTTTTATGCATGAATTGTAATTTTAATCGTCGCTTGATCCAGTTTAGGAAATGTATTTTTAAATAAAAAACATATGTCATCGGTTGTATATTAGATTTATCTACATTATTTTCATTAAAGCAGAGTCGATCACCACTCTGTTTAAATCAATTTCGATATCACGACATTTTTCATTGGTTATTTCGAAAATTTAATGTATCATATTTATTCTCTTTTATGCTTTGATTTGGAGGATTTTCTGCAACAGCACATCAATAATTTGTATACTAAATAGAATACGATCAGAAGAATAATAGACAAAAGTGCGATAACGTCGAGAAGAAGATATCTATAAAGCGGAAGATCAGCCGAAGCTGATCTCAAATGCTTTCCACCATTTCGAGCAACGTGTTCTATCCAATAAATTGCTGTATCCATTGGAGATTGAGGGCGATCTCTCCACACAGTGGACAGCTTTTTCGCACTCTCTTTTATCCTGAAAACAATTTCATTCATTAATATTCGGATTCGTACGCCAATTCCATAATTCATTTCAACTTTACCTAGGACTGAGAATCTCTTTTATACCCCATCTGATGGATTCTGTGGTAATGTTCTTATATCCCATGACGATACCCAGACCACTCTCTTGGGCGCAAGCAGCATTACTGAATTGATCGCCATACATGGGTATCATCATAGTTGGAATACCGGTATGAACGGCTTCGATAATTCCCAGCATCCCTCCGTGTGCAATGAATCCCTTGAGATTCGGATGTTCTAAGAATTAAGATAAATATAATAATTAAATAGCGGCATTATGATGAAGAAGTTTCGGTCAAATTAATTCATAAGGAAGCGTTAACGTACGCAATATATCATATTGCGGAATCCAATCAAGCAGTTTAACGTTCTTCGATACTCCTTCCATTGTATCGCTTTCCCATTTCCATATAACTCTATATGGAATTTCAGCGAAGGCTTCTTTGAAGGCCTTAAGCTTGTCTTCTGGCCAGGACGCGGCTTTGATCATAGATCCCATGCTGAACAAAATGAAACCCTCCTTCGCTTCATCGAGATATTTTTGAAGATCCTGAAAAATATATATAGATTTTAGTTATAATATTTGTAAATGATATATTTAACATTCTGGCACGTGTAATATTATAATTTAACGAAAATATATTGATTCGACGCTTATCGGCGGGAAGTTTAGGAGTCCCAGGTTGGAGTACATAACATTAGGAAATAAATCTGGGAATTCCAGTTTGTGTGCATAGCATACATATATATAGGAAGAGATAAGATAAACAAAATACATAATAATAATTTAAGATTAAAAATCCGAATTTGGGGTGATAACAATATTATAGATAGAAGTATTGATTTAATGACAGGAAAATTGACATGATGAACAAAAAGTAAAGATTACAGTATTTTTTACAAATCACAGAATATTGTATCAAAGGCAAACTTATTGCTACAGAAAAATAAAAATGGAAAAGTGACGAAATTGTAGAAGAATCAATACTATTGAAGCGTGTTTACAAATCCAATTTGAAATTTATCTACAGGCGCAAAAGGTGTTTCGGGCCTCAGAAATTCAAGATACCAAACTGATCCAAGGGGCCATAGAAATTAATACAAAAACGATTAAATCGATGTCTCGATTTAGAAATCTTCATCGTGCTGATAAGGTGTACGATTTCTGTTAGATAAAAATTTCAATCCAGAATTTTTCGGGATTACTTTTACTAATCTCGGGACTCGCGAGCACTTAAAACTGTCCGGGATCCCGGGATCGCTTTGATTTTTTTTCGGACACTTGAAATCGAAATCATTATTAGTCGATAAATTTGGGCCAACGATCTATAAAATCGTGCGATGTATGCGGGGAAACTCTCCGTCTCTGTTTTCCGAACTGCGCTAAGTTCTCTCTGTCTCTGTCTGTCTCCGGGCTTCAATATACAAGAGTGCTCTTTCTAAATAGTGGAGGGAGTTACGAATGGTTTCGTAATTACTCCCGTAGGGGTTAAAAAACAGTATTTTGAAATAAACCACACCAGTGGTGCAAAAAAAGTTAAACTAGAATTAAAAAAAAAAAAAAACAGAAATGGGACTGGGAGTAAACCGGCTATGGGGATTAGTGAAAATATTTGCGAGGAGGTCTCAAAATAGAATTGCGCCTAGGGTCTTTCCAGTGTTAAATTCGCAACTGCCATAATCACAATTTGACCTCATTTAAAATCATTCACATACTCCGCTCTCATAACAGTACATATAACTGCCACACATGAAATACTCTCAATCAAAATATGTTATTTTATAAAAAAAAACTTAACTTAACTTAACACATCTTAGGCGGGTAATGTTTACGGGCAATCGGTGCGCGTAGCGAGCCTCTTTTTGTGCGATTTCGAAGTTATGCGCGTTTTTTTTAAAGCATTTTTTTAATTTCATAAAGAGTATGTATCGTGATATTTCGGATAAAATAGGAAATAAATAATCAACACTAACTAAAATTTCTGGTCTAGATTTTTGAAAAATTTGATTTCATTTTTTTCGCATTTTTCCAATGTTTTGACTTTTAAAAATACATTCGCCAAAGGAATTTCCAAAATTCCAACTATTTAAGGAGTTACATATATTTAAGTGACGCGACAACTTCTCGAAACTACTTTTTTCAACACTTTTCTATATAACTCTGTATTATTCCTACCAGATTTATGTCAAAATGTATTTTTTAACTATTTAAAAAAAAAAAAAACTTTGACAAAATAAGGCCAAAAAATGACTTCACTGGTTTTTTTAAACAATCACCATTTTATGATTTTTTTTAGTTAGGGACTATAATGACATCCTTACCAATTATGAATTATATTGTTGGAAAGAGAAAATCTACACAAAACAATGATGACATTGACACTAATAAACAATTCGTATTTCTCTAGTGGATTTCTAGCATTTGAGATGCCAGATGTCAAACATTCTTAAAATTTTATCAATGATGCAAGACGTTCTTTAAATATTACCAAAAATATTATTTTTTAATTGCCTTGTTGTTTTCTTGTTTTTTTTTTATTTTATTTTATTCATTTTATTTATTTTACGGATTTTTCTATGTAAGTCATAGCTTTTTTTGTACGATTTCTTTTTGTGTGATTATCCGCGGAATGCATCTACCGCACAAAAAAAGGTTTAAATGTAAGTAATTGTCATAAATATTGAGAATTAATGTTTTTTTTAATACTTTTAACATTTCCTGGTTGAGAACCACTCGTTTTATTATAATTTCTTCAATCTAAATTAAAAAAAACTAATGATAGATGAGTCTACTTATAAAAAAAAAAAAGAAGAAAATTAACTCACTGATCAAAAGGCTAAAAAACGTGGTTAACCAACAAATCATATACTTTATTTAGCATTAGAATTTATTTTGAACCTTTATAAAAAAAATGATTTAAAATAACCATACAAAAAATATCGAGTAGAACTACTCATCCCGCTCAAGATGTGTTGAGTGCATTAATTTATTGGATGGATACCGGATTTTTGAACTAACCTAAAATTTGAATCTGATGAACTTTTATAGCAATTTTGCAAATAAAATCTACATTTGTAAATCTTATCATTAGGTTTGTATTTACATCAGCCTATACCTAAAACCGATAACCAGTAAAACCGTTATTTTTACCGAAACGAAAACCGTATACGAACCGATATAAATGTTAGGAACGTAACCGAAACCAAAGCCGAAATTAATAAAATAACGGTTTGAAGTCCCAATTAGGATTGTAAATAAATATATGTGTATATATTAAATGAAGTTCTTACCGGTGGTAATTTAGAAGGCTTCTTCAAATGAATTCCTCCAATTTCAATAACATTCGAAGGAATGGGATGAGCACCAGTCAATGGGAAATATGAGTTTATCAACAGAAGACTCATATTGCGTCCAATCGATTCCAAATCCGGCAAATCATCGCCATAGTATTTAGTCAAAAATCGATGATCACGTACTTGAGACATATAATAATGGGCCAATTTAGCATAAATGAGCGTCAATGTAGACTCAAAGGTTTGCAGGAAGGTCCTTTTGGTTCCAGCTTTCGAATACACATCAGTCACAAAAGCTGGATTACTCAACATCCCGATTCTATCCGCGGCCCAAGACATCAACACATGCGACGATATCCCGATATACGGAATCTTCAATTTGTGAATGAGCGCCAAGCCACAATCGCTGTTGAACTGTTCGATGATGGCCAAGTCGAATTGCTTCTCTTGTAGTCGTAGAACTTCTTCGTTGGCAGTCATAGTTTTGCACGTTTCATGACCGATGTTGGTTAACAACGTGAGCATATGATGATTCCTCATGGGCATTTCCACATAGGAAGGATAATCAAAGTCTTTCAAATCCAAAATCTTTCGCCAAATCACCGTCGAGCCTTTGAGGCTTATGTCTCTGTAATTCTTCATGGGTTCTTCGATTGGAAAATTACTGATCACCGTTAATTCGTGTCCTTTTTGCGCCAACGTTTGTAAAAGTGGCCTGAATGCGTCGAAATGACTAGCACCGGGATGTGGAAATATTCCCAAAATCTTATAACCGTTTATTTGAACAACGAGCATTAAATAACCAATCAGATACACCAACGTCTTCATTTTGAAATAGCGGTATTTTCAATTTTAAAAAATCCAATTTCTTTAAGATATATTACGACTTTATACGACGATGATTTGATAGAGACTATTGCTCTGAGTGTACTGAACGCGGGTCACGTCTATGATGATTAGTGCCGATTACTTAGTTGGGCACCCTTTTTTTCTACTCATGATTCTAGGGTTGCCAACTCTGGATTTCAGCTTTGTACCGCAAAATAATTTTGTTTCGTAATAAAAGACATTTGAATTTAAAAAAAACAGGAGATGAAAGCAATTTTATAGGACAGTCCTTATCATTGGGCAAACCACGAGAAAATACCTGACTTGAAGTATACAAGGCGGTTGTCAGCTTAAAAATACTATGATAAGTTTTAAGTTTTAAGACGCCAAGACGACCATCGTAGTGGTCAATCAAATGAGATGACCACACTAGAAACGTTGAAGTAAAACCACAAAATGATATTGATATGACCGTCGATTGATAGTATGCAAGCTAACAGACATAATAGGCATTTCAAATAGTGCTGTACATCGCATATTCACTGAAAATTTAGACATGAGAAACCTATGCGCAAGATGAATGCCACGTTTCCTCACAATGGAACTAAAACAGCATCGTGATGATTTTTCAATCAAGTGTTTGGCGATTTTTCCCAGTAATAAAGCCGAATTTTTGCATCGATTCATAACCATGGATGAAACATGGGTCTATCACTCGACATCTGAGACAATGGAGCAGTCAAAACAATGAACTGAAAATGGATAATCGGCTCCAAAGAAGTCTAAGACAATTCCATCTGCAGGCAAGATCTAATCTGAAATACATATTTTTTTTAGATTTTTTGTGTTTTCCTTGTTAGGTCGGGTACTTTTGGAACTACCCTCATAGTGCACCAAACAAATTGAAACCATAAATATTAGGGGAACCCGAAAGTACTTGTACATTTTGAAACCTTATGTTTGAGCTCAGTTTGTATCCAAACACGTTGACGAAAAGTTTTTTGTAGAACTATTGTTAAATACTATTTTTGTATATTAAAACAGAGTTTTTTTTATTTTTAAGGGTAAAATGTCCAGATCCGAAACAATGTTGATTTTTCATTTGAGTTAGAATGCAACAAAACACCCAAAAGTGTTTATGGTGAAATGGTAACAGTCGGCAGATGCCATTATTGGTTTCAAAAGATTATAATTATGTGTTATTATGAAAAATCAAGGACTTTCTCGAAAAGAGCTCCCAATTACAACCCCCCCGATTGACCAATATGGTGGGATACACGGGGAAATTAATGAAACCAAGACAAACCATAACTATACAAATTTATTGTCGACA
Source organism: Stenopsyche tienmushanensis (assembly GCA_008973525.1). Classification (NCBI taxonomy): domain Eukaryota; kingdom Metazoa; phylum Arthropoda; class Insecta; order Trichoptera; family Stenopsychidae; genus Stenopsyche; species Stenopsyche tienmushanensis. The sequence continues at coordinate 145,108 of WACJ01000168.1, read as the reverse complement.
ACTAGAAGTTTCGCATAAGAAATTATAGCAAAATTGACCCTGGATAAAATACGATGATTAAACTGGGAAGTTTTAACGCATCCTCCTTATTTACCGGACTTCGCCCTGTCGGATTTCCATCTTTTCAGATCCATGGAGCACAACCTGAGATAAAAAAACGATTCAAAAATGCAGCTGAAATGGAAATGCATATGCAATAATTTTAATACTTTCGGGTTCCTGTTACTACTGGGATAGTAGTGGGTTGGGATTCTGTTAGTATAGTTGATTTGCCACAAAATTACCGATAATTTCGAAATTATTCCGTATCGCACAAGTACGTCTGTCATTTCGAGGAAAAGTGTTAAAAAGAGTTGTCGAACTGAAAGTTCAAAGTTTACCTGCCTTTTCAGTGATATTTTGGGAATTTTTAACTCTTCGAGGAAAAGGTGGCATTTGAACAATAAATCAGAAATTAAATGCATTTCAAAATAAAGTGTTAAAGTGTTGTAGAAGGAGAGAACTTGAGATCTTTAGAAATATATATTGGCGTTTGGCAATCTCTTTTATGGATTACCATCCATTGCCAACCATTTTGACATTGTTTTTCATGGCGTATATGTTTTTTAAAATGTGATCGCCAGCCACACCTGTAGAATTCGAACCCAAGATTATTAAATTATAAGTACAAACAATTTAACCTCGGGACTACCTACGGGTAGGGAATCCAATCCCGAACCAAAATTTCGATCCAGGGATTTCAGGATTGCATTAGACCATCCCGGGACTGTCCATTTGTTTAATATAAAAAATAACTTGAAAGCGAAAAAAAAATATTTATTTATACATATATGAAAAGATAAAAATGCAATTCAGAACAGAAAAATAAAACACTAAAAAATCCAAATATTCGTTGGAGGTATCGTCATCAGATATTTAAATGCTCATTCGAGTTGATGACCGTGTGAGCCCCCATTTTCGTATAATACCATCAATATGATAAATAAAATTCCTTTCTGCTGAGACACGGAAAAAACCCGCAAAATTCCCGATTTCCCGACAAATGATTTATTTCTGTCGCTACAGATAAATACTTGTATACTATTTATACTTTAATGTGATTTGTAATTATATTACGGAGGAATACAAGAATTCTGAACCCCGTATCTATTATATTTCATATCGATACTCGCATTATTACAGTCGAGGTGTAGTAAATACATCACCGGTATGGAAAGGTTAATATAACAAATTGAAAAACATATATGTACTCTATATATAATATGTATACATAGATTAGACAGTTACTGCCCTTAGGAGTCGCTTAAGCTCACCAATTAGTAGTTACGCCACTGTTTTCAAGCGTCCAGATTTCGGCGGTAATGTCTCAATTTAGTAGCCTTCGTCGTGCTGATAAGGTGTACGATTTCTGTTAGATAAAAATTTCAATCTCGAATTTTTCGGGATTACTCTTAAAACTGTCTGGGATCCGGGACTAGATTTCCTACCTTCAGGTACTGTGTGATTTTGCTGAGAATCATCTTCTGATTATAGCTCAAGAAGAGGCAATTGGCATGAGAGAAAAACTTTAACTTTAAAAACGAATTCAAAGAAAAATCTCTTTATAATTTGTGGGTGAGATTGTAAACTGAAAACCTTTTTTCTGTTAATAATTAATTAGCATTAAATTCAATCAATACGTTGTGGTTCATGAAATATATATTTGTTTAAGCTACTGTTCCATTGGAGTCTTGGAAAGTAGTTGTGTATTCTCTATAAGCTCCTGAGGCTGGGGATTTTTTGATCCGAAGCTGGCGCATCTGGCATTAAGAGGGATCCTCACGGTCAGTTTGTTTGGTCTCACGTGTTTGTCGGCCATTTTGTTCAGTCACAGTAAATTCTTCCGATGGAGAGGTCGCCGCGCGTTCCCGCCACCTCCCATTTGTACGAAATCTGCATGTTTTGACTCTGTAAAACAATACGGCCGTGAATATCCATTGGAAGCTCGTGGATGTTTATGGTAGTGATGTGATGAGTCGACAACATGTCACGAAGTGGATTAAATTGTTCAGAGAAAGTCATACTGATGCTCACGACGAGGCAAGGAATGGAAGACCACCAGTGATTTCTAACGAACTTGTGCGAAAAAGTTAAGAACAAGTACGAAATAACCGCCGTGTGATGCGTTTTAATATCGCATCGATATTCCTTCTGCTTACGCTCCGACTGTCGAATTTGGGCCCCGTGAGAAACAACGACGATTCACAGTTGGCGACGAGTGTGTTAAATGAATTAAAATATTATGTCAGTAAGTTTTTACATCGTTTTTTTTAGATTTTTTAAACGTGATTAATCCAGTAGACAAAACCCTATTTTTAATAGTGTTAACAAAAAACACCTAATCATATTTTTCAGTCATGACCAAATAAATACAATGACATAGCTGAAATTAACCGTTATAGTGCCAATCGTCTATTTCCGTCGACTCGTCTTCAACATTCCTTTATAAAATAGCGAAAAAATGAACAAAATCCATGGAATAATTATGATGTTGCATAATTTTGAAAAAAAGCATTTTTTTTGGCATTTTTAAGCAAACAATATTAATTTTTTGGCACTAAAACGGTTAAATAGTTTCGTTATATTCGTGTGTCAGTTGAAGCGGCAAGCATGGTTACCCTACTCGTCACTCATAGAGCACTCGAGCAATTTGTTTGGTGCATAATGATAATGTATTGAAAACGTGTGAATAGCTTATGGAATAAACTCGCACTCCAAGAACATGACTTGGCGGATCTTTTGTCAGGTGTTGTTTGTGTTAGAATGATAAACTTGGTCGATTGCTCTATGATTGGTCAAACTAACAAAAATGAAGTGAAGACAAACTAATTATAGATAACACCTTTGCAGGATGACACATCACAAAAATAACTCTTCTACTTTGTGATTCATCAATCAAACATACTCGAGCAATAAATAGATTTATTACGCAATATTATAATTATTTTGCGCAATAAATTTGAATTGCAGCAGGTAATCGTAAGTCAACAGCGATGATTTTGTTTGTGCACCTCGATGATTGAAGCAGGCGTTGTATTTTAAGGGACATTTTCGTCCATTTGAATACACAATTCGATATTTATGCGGTATGTAAAATATCAAATAATAATTGGGCGCATTTTGTGTGAAAGATCCTGTCTGTAAACTCTTCTGAAATTGCATAGTTGGCAACCCTAGAATCATGGTTGGATTAAAATGAGTGCCGAATTAACGCATGGTCACAGCACTAACCGACATACTAGTCTTCATGGACATCGCGCTCGTCGCTGGGTTAGAGGCCTTAAAAAAGGTGATCGCTGGCAGTTTTTTGCAGAGAAAGAAGCAACGGAGCTTTAAGTGTGTTTTAACGCTCATTTGAAAAGTACAAAAAAATGATCATCAAAATGGCGCTATAATAAACTGGCCATTGAAGAGCCTCGGCGCTGGAGTCTCGTGAGAACGTTAGCCTGTTGTCGGGTAAATGTTCCGAGTTGGCTTCTAAAGCTCTTTGATGAGTATGCGCTCACATGTTGCGTGCAATGCTCCATTGTCTTTTATTTTTAACTAGCGAATACCCGGCATGCGTTGCAATACCATAAGCGCTTAATAATTATTTGAAAAGAATCGCAGTACGTGGTTTATTGCTTCAGGTCACGTGTAGCGCGAACCTAAGAGCTGGGATCATGCCCGCATCCTTTCTCTCCCCGTCCCCGCAGCCCAAACTTCATTTTACCAGACCAATATGCGCCCACATGGTGCATCCATACAATATTTTTACTATACCTATGTTAATCCCGCAAGTGTAAACAATTAGTTGACAAAGTTTTATCGCAATCGGATGGACGGTATGGAAGTGCATTAAATACGGACAAACAAACATTGATTTTTATATATTAAGAATATGCTTATGTTGCTCGCGCAATCCTTAGCAATGAATAGACGAAGTTTTATCGCAATCTGATGAACGGTATGGCAACGCATTACATACGAACAGATTAATTTTTATGTATTAGAAGATGTAGTGCTTCTATTTCCAATACAATAAGTACCAAAAATTATTCCATTTGAGGCACTATTATGGGTCCCAATTGCAGATGACGAAATGTGTTGCTTCGTTACTAAAATTGAAGACACATTTTTGCTATACGCTTTGAAACAGTCATTGTTTAGTTTATTTTAACTATTCTTGCCGTCTGGACGTGTACAATTTTTGCAGAAAAAAGTTTGCCAGATTTCGATTGATCAATTTTACTCTGAACTTTATAAATGGTTGAAAAATAATCTCTGAGCACATCGATAATTTTTTCAAAGGCAATCCAAAGTTTATAGATAATTTCTGTTGACAAGCGCGTATCAAAAAATGACACGGTAAAAATAATTAAAAAGATAATTTTACATCAAATTTAGCATTTCATAGGACATTGCAAATTCATAAAGATCGTGCGTTTGAATTTTTCGATTTTATTATCAAGCCACTGAATATTCCCTTAATAATTAAACGTTGTTTTGTATACAAATTTGCAATAGTACTAATGAAACAGAATAGGCAATTGGTGTTAAACTTGTGCATAAACATGAATACATTGTAGCATGATCACAAATCAATACAAAATGCAAATAGCCATTCTATGTTTGAATGGCTTTATTTAATAAGCATTTTTTTTATCAAAACACTACTGATTACAAAAGCAGCCATTCAAACAACAAGCACAAAAAATATATAATTGCATTACATCGCTAAAAAGCTGTAGCTTCGGTTCTATTGAATGAAATGTTATCATAAATAGAATAATTGAAAACGAGTCTTTTAATCGTTCAAAAACAATAAAATTCATTCATTATGCCGATTATATTGGAAATCAGCATAATAAACGAAACATTTTTATAACAATTTTACAACAATATAAGAAGGCCATGAAATAAAATATTTTTAATAAAACCTTGTAATTATAAATAATTGTGACGCTACATAAAATCATTTTTAGTCTTCAGTCGATATACAATAATGAATAAAATGATAAAAATATTAATTAACGCGTAAATTTAACTTCTTAATAATGTTTTTCATTGGGTCGAAGATTGACGGCTTCCTCGCTCAGTTCCCACAGCTTTTTGGCGAGGCCTTTATCTTGCGCCTTCTCCGATATGCTTGCAAGTTTGCAATCTGAAAAGTATTTTCCGGTAATATTCTGAACGTCTGGCGAAACGCAGAGATATATGGATGTTTGGGCGCCTTCTTTTACCGACTAAAAATTGAATGTTACGATGTAATCAATCTATTATTATTATTATAGAGTATTTTAAATGTTCATTGAAATTTTAATACCTTAAGCAAATATGTCACTATGCTTGACCAAAATATTCTAAACAAAAAGGAGGCATTTCTTCCGAATTCCGATGCAAACACCCCAGGATGTAAACTGTTTGATGTCACACCTAAAAAATTAATAAGCATAAGATTTAATTGAACTTACGTAATGTTAAATTAATGTTTAATGTAGAAATTATTAATATATAATACATATTGGGTGTTTGAATAAGTTCCTGCCATTTCATCGAACAACACTTTCGAAACATCTGACAGCATTGGGAATGATATAAAATGAAGAATCTTGGGTGCTTTACGACTTACTTTATTTGTATTATGAGCTGCTCCAACCCAACCTAACCATGACGGGAGATCTCTACCATAAGCAATTGGTGCGTTTGAACCGAGCATCGAAGGAAAAGCGGTTACAATATGACCAAAGATACGACAAGGTGATTTTGCAGCATAACAATGCTGTCAATAACTTATTCACACACCCAATAATATCCATCAATAATTTAAAACCGCTTACCTGTTCCCTCTAGCTTTAGAGCTAATTCATTTGAAAATAATATATTTGCCAACTTAGTGTCGCAGTATAATATAACTTCACTTTTAGCATTGGATTTCTTAATGTGATTCAAGTCCAGCTTAGATATTTTATGAGCCATTGCCGATACATTCACAATCCTGCTAGGCGATGAATCTTTTATTTTCCCTTAAAAACAATAAAGTACGTTTAAAATTAACAGCGTCGATAAGCATACGAACATTCAATTTAAATTTGTTTCTTACCCAATAATATATTTGTAAATAAAAATGGCCCAAAGTAGTTTGATTGCATGAGAGCTTCCAATCCATCCGATGTTTGTTTGAATCCAATACCCGCAGCACCGGCATTGTTCAAGAGTATATGTATATTCGGTTCTTCGGAAAGGATTTCATTGGCGCACTTTCGTACGCTCTCCAGCGATAAAAAGTCTATTTGTTTTAGCTGAATTTAAAAAAGTTTTTAAAAACGACTAATAAATAGATAACATAATATAAAAATGATATTGCTGTACTTTGATCTGATTGTTTCCCGTCTCTGAGATGATTTCTGATTTTCTCTTTTCTGCTTTTACCATATCCCGGCAAACCATAATCACCTTCGCACCGCGGCTTGCAAAATCTTTAGCGGATTCATATCCAATGCCTGGCAAATTTAAAAAATGTTCTTATTAATACCTCAAATATTTACATAGCAAGAATTTAAATATAGACTGAATATAAAAAAATAACCACCAACATAATTAACAACTTAATCAAGGAATTTATAATAATACTAGCGAATACCCGGCATGCGTCTCAATGCCATAAGCGCTTAATAATTATTTGAAAAGAAACGCAATATGTGTTTTATTGCTTCGGGTCACATGTAGAGCGAGCCGAAGAGCTGGGATTGTGCCCACATCCTTTCTCAACAATATTTTTACTATGTCTATGTTATTCCTACAAGTGTAAACAGTAAGTTGACAAAGTTTTATTGCAATCGAATGAATGGTATGGAAGCACATTAAATACGGACAAACAAACATTGATTTTTTTATATTAGACTATGCCTATGTTACTCGCGCAATCAGTCACATACACCCCTGCAGATCTAGGACCTCTACAATATCCATTCATAGCGAAGGCTTACATATATCTCGTCTATGTCAAACATTCACCTCTTCGTTTACTCGATATTGAAGGTTGCATGATCTACAAGTTTCATTTTGAACGCTCAACCAGCGGATCACTTGGATGAATGTTTCAAAGGACACTTCCACAAATTTCTCGATAAAAAATATGGGTGATTTGCAATGATTAAACAGTTTTATTTGGAAGGCAGTGGAAAGCCACTCAAGGCAACCTTGTGGATTTTACTAAAAATGGCTTTCTTGTAATTCCAAGCAAAAATTTTAAACAATTATTGTGCAGTCCAATATCGAAGTTTATAGCGCTTAGAGTATCGTCTACAATTAAACACGCTTTCAAATATATTTATAGGCAGCGTCTTCAGAGAAAATATGAGCAACTAATATTTACCGTGTAAAAGCGAAGAAATTGTCTACTCCAATCATCGAATTGCACTAACAATATCACTAATATTGGCTTCAGATTACCAAATAGAATCCAGCGTTATAACGCAAAAAATGGACAAGGACAAGAAAGCTATTTAAAAGGGCTTTCAAATAAGGAACCCTATTTAAATAGTGTATGAGCTTATAGACTAGGCTTATAATAATGGAGCGGTACAATTTATTGTTTACTTTGAAATTGTGATTGAATTCGAATACAAAAACAATGTATTTCATGTAATATACAATATGCATTAAATTGGTAGGTAGCTTAAAAAATATCATCTAATAAAAAAAAATCTATTACCTGCATTGGCGCCCGTAACAATTACTGTTTTTCCATCTAATCTTTCTTTGCCTTTATAAACTCCAGTCGTCAATTTGACATAGAGTTTAAAAGCAATCACTGATCCTCCCACGACAGCTGCGCATGCAGCACCATAACATCGCAGAGACATCCCGTATAAAATTACCTAAAACTGACAGCAATACCAAACAATCTGCAGCACATAATATTGGTCACATGAGACATTAAATACAAGTCATAATAAATAGCTTATCAGTGAGTTTGACATTTCAATGCAACAAAAACTACGATAAAAATAAGCTCCAAAAGTGGATACATACCAATCTAAATAAAAGCAGCTGCGGTGCAGCAAAATGGTGTTGGATATTTTTTCTGTTGTGTTAATGACTTCAAGCCGCATTCTTATGACTCAGTGATCATAAACATGCGGCATTCGTACAAAATTTCACATTGTATTTGGACCTACTTTTTAAATAAAAAATATTTTTCAACGATTTAAATAGATTAAACTTAAAGTCTATTTAAATATGTTGTTTCTATGGGAACGCTTGAATACCATTTTTTGAATATAGGCATCAAAACTAGACAATTTCAAATGATAAAAAATAAAAAAAGATTTTCAATTAACAATACATGACATAATCTTATCGCCCGACGGAGACTTCACACATCAATAAAAATGATACATACAGTTGGGATTTAATTGTCAAATTCGTTAAGTATAAAATATATTCTGCATTATGTAAGGAATAATTTAAGGTATAATAAAATTTAACCTAACCTAAAAATTATCATACGTCCGTTAAATTATTCAATTGTACCCATTTTATTTATTATTAATTAATTTAAGACGTAATATTTTCGATTAAACATAACTACGTAAACATATTAATTTAAAAAATCATAAACAATCCTACAATATAATAAAACGTCAATATAATAAAGCATTTTGACAGTTGTCATGCGCGTCATTTTTTAATTCGCCTTAATGCAAATAACAGATTTATTTTCGACCATAGCGACGATAATTATTTTAACGCAGCATAAATAAAATATTGTCCCCTTTATCATTCTGTCATTGAAATATAATCAAATAAATTAAGTAGTGATTTTTTTTAGGATTTATTAATGAAAACAATGTCTTTAAAATATAAATTTTTTTTTTAAAAATCAATTTATATCAAAATTAGATATCCAAAAACATGTTTATGATGCCTGTATCAAAACAAAGAGGGTGCTGGTGACCTTGATTAAAGTTATCTGATTTGTGTGATTTTTACGTGTTCTTTTCATATATTTGTATATCGATCCTTTTAATAAATTAACCTTTGATTTTCTCTATCAGATTAATCAGAAATTCAGGCAATATCTTAACACTTTAACCGTCTAAGCATCACTACATATATGCATCAATGCTATTTTTAAATCACTGCCTCCTATCTTGATTAATATTTGATTACAAAAAATAAAGAATTTTACGTTTGGAACAATTTATTATTCTATATACAAAAATCACACGCATATATGAGTGATCATCTCAAATGCATATCATATGCACGCATATATGCGTGCTTATTCGAAAAGTATTATTTTTCATTTTCAAATTGGGGGGAATTGAACCAATTTCTTGGAATAATATGAAGTCCATCAATAATGTCGCTCGCTGCTCTTTAGATTGACGTAGTTTTCAGACAATTCCCATAGTTTTTTGGCCATGTTCTTATCCCTGGCCGTAGAAGACGCCTTAGATAGTTTGCAATCTTGAAAATATTCCCCGGTAACATTTTTCAAGTCTGGACATACAGATAAATATATCGACGTCTGTGCACCTTCATCCAGGGTCTAAAAAATTGATATCCCATATAGAATATGTCAAAATCATTATTTTCAATTAACAATTATCGTAATACCTTAAACATCATCATCTCAATTCCATATAGTATGGATTCCAAAAATCGACCAGCGTGTCTGGCAATTTCGGTTGGAATCACGCCTGGATGTAAGCTATTGGAAGTAACACCTAAATTTGAAATAGCATTGTAATCTATTAATTTTTAATTTGAAGCAAAAGATTCACCAGATCAAATGTTGCCAACTACTGAAAGATGCACATTGATTGCATCGATGCACGTGACACAATCGAGAAGTTCAACCACAGATATGAAGTATTTTTGATTCAATAGGAGGTTTTTACCTTAAACAACTCTATATGATTGAAGAAGTGGCAGATTTACTTATGAAAGTGCTCGCAACGTATGCGGGCATACTCCCTCTGGATCATTCGAGTGCGTCCGCAGCATGTACGGGCATACTCATCAAAGCGTTAAATTGTATTTAACTTGGATCAGTGAGTGACCACATGATTAATAATTTTGGAAGCCATGCAGATCAATGTCATAATTCGAGTCAAAGCTCGGATATATGAAATTAAAATATTTTTTAAATAATGTTTGAAAAACTCCCTGTTGAAATTTCACGAACTTGACAATGCCATTGCGTTTTAAATATGTAACACTTGAACCGGCGAATTCTATATATTTATACCAATATATAAGTATTTTTATCACCTGTTCCTTGCAACTTGCGAGCTAATTCGTTGGAGAAGAGTATATTTGCAACTTTAGAATTGCCATACATGATTATTTCGCTCTTTGTCTGCGGTACTTTCAAATGATTCAAATCAAGATTGGATACCCTATGATTCATCGATGAGACGTTTACAATTCGACTGGGGGCTGATTCTTTAATTCTGCCTTTAAATATATAAAACATATTTACAAAAAAAAGCAACCAACTCTTTGCAATTTTTTGTCAAATAAAAATATACCTAATAGAATATTAGTAAACAAGAAGGGTCCAAAATAATTGGTTTGCATGAGGGGATCAAATCCATCTGCAGTCTTCTTAAAACCTAATCCACCACCTCCGGCATTATTGAGTAGAACATCAATCCTGGATTCTTCGGCTAGTATTTCGTTGGCACACTTTCTAACGCTTTTCAAGCTTGCCAAGTCAATAAATTTTATCTAAAAGAAGAAATAAACATATTAAACATCATGAATATTAATTGAGAACATGCTGAGACATTCATATAGTAATAAAATGAGGGATAAAATGAATAATCTACGAATTTTGACACCACCCGACGGTAATCAAAGGAAGACATGAAGCTTTATTGTTAGAATAGAAACACTTGTAATGTGGTTGCTCGGCATTTAATTGATCTCCTGCGGCATCTGCCTCATTTCGTCTTCTATCATCGAACATATACCGTGTTCCGTCGTTCATCGCAGCCGACTCGTTGGTCGAGACCATCGTCTACGAATCATGCCACGATCGCGAAAACGGGGGCCAAACGCTGTAATAACATTATAAAATATAATTCTCTCAACTATTCAACACATCTTTGCATCGCTTTGATAGTCTTTTGATCCTTTTTTGTAAAAACTTCGTCCAGGTGGCAGTCTTGTTATAACAGCGTTTCTTGAAAGGTATTGAAAAATGATCATGGGGAAGGGCCGTAACAAGGGCGTGGTAAAGCAGGCGCCCGCCACGGGCGCAACTGAGCTTGGGGCGCAAAACGTAGAATACCGACCCGGACGAGAGTTTCACGTGGTTTTTATTTTACTCGACCATTCTTCTTTGCATGAACCAACGCTGATTGACTATGTCCATTTTTATAATACAAACTAAGTTGTCTAATTCCCCTTTTCTTCGTTATCGCTTAAACATTGGACCGACTCAGGCGGCATAAGCCCGCAATAAAATAAAAACTAAAAAATATTTTCGACCGATTGTAAAATTTAAATAATCAACCCGATCAGTCTTCTTCAGACAACTTCGTATCATAATTTGTAATCGTTCTATAGACATGTTGAGGTATGGTATCCGATCGCAAGGTGCTAACTCGTCATAGCAACGGTCCGAAAAGTGGACCGATTGAACATACATACTTTATGGCCACTTTTAGGGGGGGGCAGAAGCTAGATACTTGCCACGGACGCTTCATACCCTAGTAACGGCTCTGGTGACACACCTACGACTCATCTCCCGCCACGAAAGAATCCACAAAAGCTTCTCCATCTTCCTGTGCAAAATGATCCAAAAATTCACAAGTTCGTCAGAAATTACTGATGGTCTCCCAGTCCTTGCCTCTTCGTACGGCGTTCTCTGAACAACCTAACCCACTTCGTGACACGCTGTCGACTCATCACATCACTACCATCAAAAAAATCGCGTCAGTATTGTTCAGCAAAGTCAAAAAATGGATGATCGCGCGGATCTCGCACGGATGCGAGGTAGCGGGAGCGCGCGACGACCTCTCCATCGGAAAAATTTACTATGACCAAACAAAATGGCCGACAACCTTACTTTCTAAATGACCCTCGTATGCCTGTCTATTCTGATAGCTCACCGGGGTTTTTATATATTTTTTTACACATTAATGCAACGATTTTATATCATCATAATAAAAATACACATTACTTTAATATTTTTATTTCCCGTTTCAGAAATTATGTCCAACATTCTCTTTTCTGCTTTTTTCATATCTCGCCCCAACATGATGACTCTGGCTCCACGTCTCGCGAAATCTTTTGCGGAAGCAAAGCCAATCCCTAAAATGTACACATGTTTTGTTTAAATTTCTTATTATATTAATAATTTAAATCTCTATTATAAACTTAGTGGCATTTCATTACCAGCACTCGCTCCTGTGACGACAACCGTTTTTCCATCGAGCCTTTCCTTGCCTTTATACACGCCAGTCGTCAATTTGCAATAAACTTTTAGCAATACTAAAAACCCCACAATTCCCAAACACCATGTTGAACAAATACAAAACATATTTTAGATCTTCGTCAATAGTTCACAAGCAGTTTACAAAATGGATTTATGAAAATCTATTTAATCGGTAGCACTCTTATCGATGATTTCTAGTAAGCAACTGATTGACTTTGTGTTATACAATAGTCTTATTTATCATGTCACGTGGACATTTTTTCATATCTTGCAAGAATTTTTGAGTAAAAATTAGCACAATGAAAATGTCATTATAATGCAGAATGAAGACGTACCTTTGAAAAGCTATATTATGCAATTTTTTTGGTTATTTAACCATTTCACAGCTGAAACACAGCGCTCTCACAGAATTACATTAATAGATATGAATAACAAAGATTGGTTTGTTCCAAGAGCCAAACAAGACAACAAAAAACTTTTTTTTTCGATCCATAATTGTGCCTCGGATCATATATTTTAAATATTCTATTCGAATGGCGATTGAAATATTAATCCAATCGTGAAATAAACTCAGTCATAAGAATCTTAATCCAAATCTGGATGTGTTATCAGTAAATATGCTGCATTATCAATAAATAAATTTGTCAAAGGTGAGATAACTTTAATGATCTTGCTATAACAGGTCATTTTGTTAAGTTTAAAATTTAAAAAATCTAAGGTTATAAATAATTCTTATTGTGCATTATTCAACCTTTGCTCCAGACTGGTGTTGATCATGACCTAAATAAGTTCTTACGTTTTTATATTCACTCGCTGCTCCAAATTATTAATAGTTTTTTTCTTTAACCTGTTGATGTATCGATTGTATTGTTCAGCCAAATCGACCGAAAATCTTGGAGCAAAAGTAAGATTTCCACAAAATTATTTTTGTCCGTCTTCGCAAATTAATGTCAAATAGAATTTATATTTTAGTAAATGCCAGAAGTATTATATATGATATAGCGTTGATGAGAATATCAATTTAGTATGTGTATTTTCAATTTAAAGGTATCACAATATATCAACAATCAAACGACTGTTACATGAGACCCGCATGGACGGCTCGCACGCCGTCTTTCCTTAAAGAGGGCTTTGAATGAAAAATTGCGTCATTTTATATTTATATTAATAGTGTTTTTCGTACAGTCTTAATTTAACAACATGCTCAGTTGCATCCCACAGCTTTTTTGCTACAGTCATGTCTCTGGCTTTCTTTGAAGCTTTGGACAATCGGCACTCTTCAAAGTATTCTCCTGTTACTTTCTCTACTCTCGTAGACACGCAGAGATATATGGAAGTTTGGGCAGCTTCCCTTGCCGTCTAAAAAATATTTCAAACAATTAAAAAAAGTTAAATCATTCATTAATAATGATGGTTTGATTTTAAAAAAAATAGATTTAAACCTTAAAAAACAAGCTCAAAATATGATTCCAAAACACTTGGAAAAGTACGTTGTTATTTCGAACTATCTGTGATGGAAATGCCCCTGGATTCAAACTATTTACAGTAACTCCTAAAGTAAAAAGATTAAGCTTGTTAATATGACATTTAAATCCAATATATCTATAATCATGCTTTTTACCTGTCCCTTTTAATTTTCTAGCAAGCTCGTTCGTGAAATAAATGTTTGCTAGTTTGGTTGTCCCATACAAGACATGTAAATTACACACCTTTGGTCTCTTTAAGTCCTTCAAGCTCAAATTACCAATCCAGTGCGCCATCGATGATACATTCACAATTCTACTCGGGGCTGATTGTTTGATCCTCCCTTAAAATAGCATTTATCACATTAAAAAAGAAGATTGGTTGTTTTTAAATATATTTAAGATGTTTTGAAATGCGTAAAGTCACCCAAAAGGATGTTGGTGAAGAGAAATGGACCAAAATAGTTCGTCTGCATAAGAACATCCAATCCATCAACGGAGAAATCAAAACCTATCCCTGCAGCCCCAGCATTGTTCAAAAGAACGTCAATGCGCGATTCTTCAGCAAGTATCTCACAGGCACATTTTCTGACGTTGGTGAAAGATGAAAAATCAATGTACTTTAGCTAAAACTTGGATAGTTGTTATTTAAGCTATTTTCTTTTAATTACTATATACAATTGTCTTAAAAATTCAAAATTTTACAGTAACGTTATCGTTGCCCGTGCTTCTTATTATTCTTCTCATTGCGTTTTCTGCTCTTCTCATGTCTCTACAGATCATAATCACTCTGGCGCCTCTTCTAGCAAATTCCCTAGCTGCTATATATCCAATGCCTAAACAAAAAAAGATATTTGATCGTTTTTAATCTTTTGAGGAGTGAGCAAATTTAAAATCGATGAAGTCGTTGATGCCATAATCGCTTTACATCGATTACTTTCTGTCAGCTCCTATCAGTGTAAGACAACCTTCAATTCGATACAGAGCCAATTGTAAATAAACACTGTTGATAGCATAAAAAATCGAAATCATTATTAGTCGATAAATTTGAGCTAACGTTCTATACAATCGTACGATTTATGCGAGGAAGCTCTCCGTCTCTGTCTTCCAAACTGCGCTACGTTCTCTCTCTGTCTCTGTCTGTCTCCGAGCTCAATGTACAAGAGTGCTCTTTCGAATAAGTGAAGGGAAGGTCCCAGGCCCTGGGATATTACTCCTTTAGGGGTAAATTGTTGTGATGATTGAATCTTCTCATAAGTTATATCGTCTTTTTTCGATGCACTCCCTTCAAAGTGGTCTACTCCAGTCTGTTAAGCATTAAGGACGTATTTTAGAAGTTTAGAAGTTTCTCGTGTTTGTGTCTATCTGTTCGTCGGCCTGAGACAAAAAAAATCGATGCTCTTAACCCTTTGACGACAACATGTCCGTCGGAACAACATATGGGGAGCTATATTATTTTTCAATAGTATGTGAAAAAGAAGGCGACAGAGGCTACAAACAAAATCTTTACAAGATTTATGATGACATATTGGATGTCAGGAAATGCCATCGATGACTTAAAAAAATTAAATCTAGTATTTTAAGCATGGAAGATGATCCTCAAAGTAGATGAATCAGCCTGCAATCAAAGACAATCCAATGCTGACCATCAAAAAATTATCAGAATCGATCGGCTCATCCTGGTTCAATACTCAAAGGATCCTAAAGAAGTTGAGCAAGATTTAAAAATAAGTTGTATTTAAAGAAGATCGCCCTTTCAGACTTTTTCCAGTCAAAACCTACTGGACTTTACGAAAAGGCCATAGGAGATTTTTTAAAAAAAGGTGGCAGAAGGTGACAGATAATGCAGGAAAATATTTTGTATAAGAAAAATTATTTTGAATTGCATTAAAAAACGACATGAATTATGGGAACAACTAATAACATGATTTGACAATTACTTCTTTGTCCATGATTTTATTAACATCAATATCCAATAATTTAAGATAATTTACCAAGTTGTTTGTTTAAGATGATGCTATAATAACAGTATTCAAAATAAAGAAAGAACATCTTACCCGAATTTGCTCCTGTGACAATAATTGTTTTTCCATCGAGCCTTTCTCTGCCTCTATACATTCTCGTCGTTAATTTTATGTAGAGTTTAAACAGAATTAAAAACCCTCCGAAAGCATAAAACCATTTCGAATAATAGTTACCGAGAGGCATGATGGCTATAAATCTGAAAAAAATTCAGTGATTACACTACACCATAACAATATAAATAGCGACACGTGTCGACGAAAATCCATCAAAATAAAAATCTATTCAACTTTTCTAAGTAATATAACAAATTTTGTAACAAACGCCTGACAAACTCACCTAATTGCGAGGAAATCGTTCACTTACAAGCTTAAACCATAATAATTAACAACATCATGCTCGAGAATAATCCGACGCTACTCAAAGACGTTCACCATTTTATCTTATCGCAGTTATTCATCTCAAACATTAGATATTGATTATTTATACATTATTTTTGATAATCCATTATCAACTCAAGGAAAAATTGATATATAATCTTAGATACAGTTTTCGGCAGCTAAAAATTAAATCAACTCGTCATTTTTAATTAATCAACGAGCCTCAACGATTGATTTGAACTCGTGATTTAAAACAGAGTCTCGTGATTTACTATTGATAACAATCAATTGGAATGTTTTCCCGTTTGAAAATTACTGCACTTGAATGTTAATTAATGCACGTGAAAAGATCGGGGTTTCCATGAAAACCTTTCAATTTTCCGATTTTGATGGATGATGATTCTCGACGAATTGAAATAATCTACAGCGGATGCAATGGCGAAAATGGCATTCATCAGAGCGATATGGAAATCACTGTAACCAATAAAGAGTAGGGAGGTCAGATACGAGTATAAAATAAGTATTAGAGAGCTAGCTTAGTCAATTCGGGTTTGAAGTCCCTTGGAAGAGTCGTCTACGCCTCGTAGCCGCTGCCGATCCAAGGTGGAAAATAAACAGTCACGAAGTCATAACCAACGTTGCGAATGACGCGGAAACCGCAGATCTGGGATATCTTACCTTGATAATATTGTCACTCCCTGGAGGGACTGTGATAATGCATCCTACGACGAGGATAACTGAGCCCCAAGAAATCGATTAGGGCCCTACTTTACAGTATATTTTAAGTATAAGGTAATATTAAAAATATAGACATTTCTTGCCTGAAAAACATTTAAAAAATGGAGGAGGCATTTTTATCAGCTACGCTCTAATGTAAATCCATTTTTCTGTCAGCTCTGCCGCAGCATGTAACAAGCTTAATAATGAACCAGGCTTAATGAATGAACTTTAACGCTATTGATAGCACACAATATTCGTTCACTTCTTCGGAATATTTCTTAATGTTTAGCTATTTTTATCTATTAATGTGTTGCGAAAATATAAGGACAGGGTCACCGAGCAAGCCTGCCAGTTTACTTCTGAAGGGGTAAATTTTGCAAATGAGTGTTGATACTCGCTTAATGACATCACTCTAGAACAGTTAAGAGGGAATAATAAAATTGGTCAACGATAAGAATGATGCTAGTATCTAAATTATTAAAACAAACGCCTGCTCTCAAGACAACACGAACGAAAGTCGTCTTATCTTTGTTGAACGAGCTTAAGAGCTTATCCAACGATAGCGATTTCAGTTGATTATACTTTAATTTTGACGGTTAAAATATTCTTTGTTTATTGTTTTTATCGATTTTTTGTTGAATAGTAAGTATGAATATTAAAGAGTTTCTTTAAAAATATATATATATATACATATATATATTGAGAATGTTTAGACATGTAGGGGTACCTTTATGGCACGACTTGATCGATGCACGAGTGTATGAAGATACGTATAAGATGACTACCGAAGCTTCATCCGATTACAATGAAACTTTGGGGAGTTATTGTGCGTACTTTTGTGAACGTTTTTGAATTAGTATTATATAAGCATTGTCTGTGTACACAATACGTTTTGCGAGACGTTTAACGGATGCACCGTTTTGGCGCATATTGATCTTGTGAAGTGAAGTGTGGATGAGGAGAGGAAGGATGCGCGCGCAACGCATCGATTGAGCTTCGCTTCGAACGAGAAAGAGAGGGAGATAGTCGGTTTTCGAGAGTGAGTGCGCGCGTGTTTTGGATCCTAGTCCTTTAGCCTACACGTGACCTGAAGTAATAAATCACGTAACTGTACTACTGCGTTTCGTTTCAAATAATTACTATAATTGCAATAATAATAATTGCAAATAATTTCAAATAACTCCTACCACTCGCTATGAAATGTACCCTTGTACTAAAAGTACTAGAGATGTAATATTTTTTATATATCACTGATAAACAAAATTCCGGGTTATATTTGAATAGCCACCGTACTAAACCAATCGTTATATTTACTGTACTTACTCAGTAATATTTTTTAGATGATGGTATTTGTCTTCAGGGCTTCGAACCGGAACTGAACCGATAACTGATAACCGAAACGATATAAATGTTTGGAACTGAACCGGAACGAAAACCTTAATTAAAATGATACAAATTAGATTATAAATACACTAGTTCCCAAATTTATTATCCAAATATTGAAGACAACCGTTGGTCTGATGTCAAATGTCAGTGTCAACTAACAAAAACTACCGATATAATCGCTCAATACAAATTATTGTCGCAATTAATTGGCAATTGTATAATATTTGCCATAATTCATTATAATAATTATATAACTAATTGAATTTACAAATATGCAATAAATAACGTCATAGACGTCATGACACCAGACAAAAATAAAATTAATATAAAAATTATTATATTTATTGATAGATTTACATCAGATTTAAATTGTACTTAAACGCGAGCCTCAATTAATAGTGTTTTTCATGAGGACGCAATTTTACAATTGTTTCTGTTAAATCCCAGACTTTCTTCGCAATCTCCATGTCTTTGGCTTCTTTTGACAGTGTTCCTGGCTGACAATCAGAAAAATATTCTCCGGTTACGTTTTTAACATCTGGCGATACGCACAAATAGATGGAAGTTTGGGCGCCTTCTTCGGTAGACTAAAATTTGGCATTAAATCAGTAATAACTAAAAAAATCTTGTTCAAATAATATCTATATATTATTTAATACCTTTAAAAACAGTCCCATAACTTTATTGATGATGAACCTTGTTATAAAACTCCTGTATCTAACAATTTCAGATGGAAACATACCTGGATGGAGGCTGTTCACTGTCACTCCTAAATGCATTTGGAAATGATTTATATTTCACATAGAGAATTTATTTGAAATTGATTGTACAAAAAAATGTACCTGTTCCATTCAACAATCTAGCCAATTCATTGCTGAAATAAATATTTCCCAATTTGGAATTTCCATATAAAATATCAACATTCGCAACGTTTGGATTTCTCAGTTCAGCCAAATTCAAATTGGCAAAGTGATGCGCAAATGAAGATACATTAACAATTCGACTGGGTGCTGATTGTTTTATCCTACCTGAAATCGTTAAATTATAAGTCATCCAGAAAGTAAGGTTACAAGTATAAAGAGGGACCCTAACGATCAGTTTATTTGGTCCAGAGCGTTTATCGACCATTTGGTTCAGTCACAGTAAATTCTTCCGATGGAGAGGTCGTTCATGTGATTATACGTTTTTTGACTTTATAGAACAATACCGTCGCGAATATCCATCGGAACCTCATGGAAGTTTATGATAGTGATGTGATAAGTCGACGACATGTCACCAAATGGATTACGTTGTTCAGAAAAGACTGTACTGATACTCATGATGGTGTAAGAAGTGATAGATCATCAGTGATTTCTAACTTGTGCAAAAATTTGAAGAACAAGTGCGAAATGACTACCGTGTGATTCTTGACGACTTTCACGAAGAATTTCCTGACATTTCTTGAAGTCTTCTTGGTAATATTGTGTCGAAAAAGCTTGGTTACAAGAAGTTTTATGTTAGGTGAGTGCCCAGAATGCTCACATCAGAGTACCATCAAAATCACGTGATCGCTAAGCTTGAATTTTTGGTTCGTTTTTCACAAGGGAGAGAAGATTTTCTAGACTCAGCAGATAAGACAAAGGCAATGGTCTGCAGCAGACGGAGAAAACCGAGAGTAAACCAGCTTGTCGTCGATGGACACGATGCAAAGCGGTTCTCCAACACTAGAATAGGGTTATATCAAAGGTCAGACCACCTGTCCCCCTGAAGCAATGCCAGGGGCACAAATAAGGACAAGAGAGGGGTTTAGAAGGAATTTGACACTACCCTGGGATCGTCAACCCCCAGGGTGACTTATACAAGATTCCTCTCTCTCAGATAAAAAAAATAAAAAAAGCTATGACACTGGCATACAAAATCTGCTACTCCAACATTAAATACAAGTATTTTTCGATTCTGCATAAGTATTGTAACCTTACTCTCTAGATGACTCACGTTGTATGATTTTTATATATGGAATAAATTAACGTAAAATCATAATTACCAAGCAAAATGTTAGTAAACAGAAATGGTCCAAAATAATTGGCTTGCATGCAGATATCTAAACCATCAGAAGTCTCTTCAAAGCCAATAGCTGATACACCAGCGTTGTTCAGAAGAACATGGATGTGAGATTCTTCATCAAGAATTTCAGCAGCACATTTCCTGACACTGTCGAAAGACGTTAAATCCACATGCTTCAACTGGAAATTTAAAGTAAAATATTTGGTATACCAAGTGTAATGTTCCCTATTATTCTAATGAAATAACTAACCTTAAGTTTTTTACTGCCTGTCTCTTTAATAATTTGAGCTTTTGCTTTGGCCGCCTTCTTCATATCGCGACACACCATTATCACTTTGGCACCCCTTTTAGCAAAATCCTTCGCACAATAAAATCCGATCCCTTCAAGGATAAAAGAGGAATTCAATAAAAACATCTATAAAATAATCATCAAACGTATTAATTTATTATAAAATGTCACCTGTATTGGCTCCTGTGACTACGACAGTCTTTCCATTCAATTTTTCATCCCCCTTATAGCAACCGGTTGTTAATTTAACATACAATTTAAATGCAACCAAAATACCCCCTATAACCAACAACCATGTTGGACAAAAGCTACAAATATCAAACATGATCAATATGAATATTTAACCACTCTACTGAATACTGGTTGTTTTTGAACTGTTTGAGATATTTTAGATAAAAATCTAATATTAAACGCGATGCTCACTGTCTTGTAACATAACTGTATTGTAAATAAAATGTTAAAAACATTACATTTAAGTAAACCTAGTGATATAATTAATCTTATCGGCGTATCACTAATAACATTCTAGTACGATATTTCTGTTGCTCTTTGATATAAAATTTGTTATCTAGGATTATGTTACTCGCTTTGATTGCAATTTTATTTTTTTCATACATTTTTAAATGTAAATAAACTCATTTTTTTGTATCTGTATAACGTCGTTCAAATGTCCGCCGCAGTTTTGCTTGGTGGCACGTATTCGGTAGATCCAATTTTCAATGACAATATGTTTCGTCGCTTTTCTTTGTTATCTTCAGACAGTTCGTGCGGCATCCAAACTCCCATTTAATTTGTCTTCCCGATTTAAAAAAAAACTTACGGAAATGCTGTCACTGTGAGCTTCAAACTGAGCTCAAACAGACCTCTAACAAAATCGGCAAGGACTTATCGATACACCTAATATTATGAGATGATGAAATCGTAACGATTTTTAAATAATTGAAGGGCTTCAGAGCGATTTATGCGTGTCGTTAATCAAATGAATTCATATAAATATAAAATCAATGCAAAAACAATTATATTTATTGACAGATTTATATCAGATTCAATCAAAATGAGTAGTGAATTCCAATCATAACATTTAAAAGTGTTTTTCATAAGGACGTAATTTCACAATAACTTCTGTCAAGTCCCATAATTTCTTCGCAATTGCCATGTCTTGGGCTTCTTTTGACATTTTTGCTGGTTTGCAATCAGAAAAATATTCTCCAGTTACGTTTTTAACGTCTGACGATACGCATAAATATATGGAAGTTTGGGCACCTTCTTCGGTAGACTAAAATTTAGTAATCAATCAATAATAACTAATACATTTTTATTCAATAGTACATATGTTAATTACCTTTAGGAATAATCCCATAACATAGTTGATGATGAACCTTGATATAAAATTCCTGTATCTTGCAATTTCAGATGGAAACATACCTGGATTAAGACTGTTCACTGTCACTCCTAAGTGCATTTGGAAATTATTTATATTGTACATAGAGAATTTATTGAAAATATTATATTTTTTATAAAAATATTACCTGTTCCTTTCAGCAATCTAGCCAACTCATTGCTGAAATAAATATTTCCCAGTTTAGAATTTCCATACAAAATATCAACATTGGCAACGTTTGGATTTTTCAAATTAGTCAAATCGAAACTGGTAACTTTATGCATAAACGAAGACACATTGACAATTCGACTGGGTGCCGATTGTCTTATCCTACCTGAAATCGTTAAATTAGTATGATTTTTACATGTGGATTAAATCATAAGTGTAAATCATAATTACCAAGCAAAATGTTTGTAAACAGAAATGGTCCAAAATAATTGGACTGCATGCAGATGTCCAAACCATCAGAAGTCTTTTCAAAACCAATAGCTGATACTCCAGCGTTGTTCAGAAGAATATGGATGTAAGATTCTTCAGCGAGAATTTCAGCAGCGCATTTCCTCACACTGTCCAAAGACGTAAAATCCACATGCTTCAACTAGAAATTCAATATAAAATGTTCGTTATTTCGTGAACAACGCGCCATATCAGACATTTCTTAAAATTTTAATCGCCAACGATTTTACGGGTATTAGAGGGGGGAACATAACGCATTCGCGGACACGTCTGCAATTGCAGACGGATGTGATAAGTGTTTATTGCGCCAGATATGTCTGCGAACGTAGCCGCGCGTTTGTATGTGTGTGTGTATTAACCCCGAACAGTTTTAGATGCTCATGAATCCCGGGATTATTTGTTAATCCCCAAATTGTTATATTAACCTTTCCCAACCGGTGATGTATTTACTACACCTCGACTCTAATAATGGGAATATCGATATGAAATATAATAGATACGGGGTTCAAATTTTTTGCATTCCTCCGTAATATATTTACGAAACATATCAAAGTATTATAGTATATAAGTATTCATCTGCAGCGACAGAAATAAATAATTTGTCGGGAAATCGGGAATTCTGCGAGTTTTAGTCCGTGTCTCAGCAGATAGGAATTTTATCAGTCACATTGATGGTGTTATACGAAAATAGGGACTCACTTGGTCATCAACTCGAACTGGCATTTAAATATCTGATGACGATACGAGGTAAGGAGTGGGAGACAAATGCGAAATGATCACTGTGTGACGATTGACGACCTTCGCGAAAAATATCCTGACATTTGTCGAAGTCTCCTTGGTGTTATTGTGTCGGAAAAACTTGATTACGAGGAGTTATGTGTGAGATTGATGCCCAGAATGTTTACACTAGAACATCGCCATAATCACGTGATCACCACTCGTAAAATTTTGGATCGCTTTGCACAGGAGGGCTTTTCTGGACTCTGTCGTGATAGAGGATGAGACGTGGGTGTGTCACTATACCCCAGAATGTATACCAAATGCTGTCCTGCCGAATCATTTACAGCTTTTGAGCATTTCTTGTTCAGGATTGTCACAACGCACAATGATTTTTTTAAATTTTCTCTTAACATTGTATTAACGCCATAAAATTGAATGTTTATTTAGGCTTGTCTCAATTTATTATAAATACAACAGCAATAAGAACACTTTTTTACAAAGCATAAGTATCAAAGATCGTTCAATGGGCAGCCCTGATAAACTCGATTTTTTAACGATTGGAACCAGCGACTCACCGGTGAGTCACTGGCGGTTAAATTAAAATGGTTTAGCTTGTATTTAATGAAATAACTAACCTTAAGATTATCACTGCCTGTCTCTTTAACGATTTGAGCTTTTGCTTTGGCCGCCTTTTTCATATCGCGACACACCATTATCACTTTGGCACCCCTTTTAGCAAAATCCTTCGCACAATAATATCCGATCCCTTCAAGGATAAAATAGGAATTCAATCAAAACATCTATAAAATAATCATCAAAGATATTCATTATAAAATGTTACCTGTGTTGGCTCCTGTGACTACGACAGTCTTCCCATCCAATTTTTCATCCCCCTTATAGACCCCGGTTGTTAATTTAACATACAATTTCAATGCAACAAAGATACCCCCTATAACCAACAACCATGACGGACAAAAGCTACAAATATCCAACATGTTCAATGTGGATATTTAACATATGAACTCTTCTACTGAATACTGATTGTGTTTGAACAATTTGATATTTTAAATTATTAATGATCGCTGGCTTGCCAAAATATCACTGATTTATCAGTAAACAATACTATTTTCGCTGAAAATCTATTCGGCAAGATAAACCAATAAATCTTATCGTTCATAACGCCTCTTAATCTGGTTATTGTCTTATGATTTATTAAATGAAATGTAGCGCTGGATAAAAATGACCGAATGCTTTAATGAACTTATCTGGTTTTGACATTGACAAATTTAAAAATGCAGGCATTCCCACGGAAATATTAACGACAGACGTGCTTTTCGACTCGATGAGAAAAAATTATCATTATTGATGAGCAAGGAAATGGTTTTAGATATAGAGATTTGCAAAAGGAAGCATGATAAATATTCTTCAATAGCATTATTTTATTTGGTTTTAAAATATAAATGACATAATCAATAATGTTTCTCGCTTGGCTGAAGATTGACCGCCTCCTCAGTCAATTCCCATAGTTTTTTGGCAGCTCCCAATCTTTTCGCCCTCTCTGCTGTCTCTCCAATTTTGCATTCCTCGAAATAAGCACCAGTAACCTTTTCAAGTTCGGGAGCAACACACGCATAGATCGAAGTGTATGATCCTTCTATGGTAGTCTAAAATTATTAATAAATGGTTTTTTAAATTTATTTCATTTCTGAATCAAATTTATTTGAATTAAGAGATTATTATTACTCTGAAAAATAAGGCTAAAATGTAATTCCAGAGTATCTGGAATGCTGAACTATTGTGTCTGACAATTTCAGACGGGAACGTTCCTGGATGTAGACAATTGACAGTCACTCCTGAAAACACCGTTAGAAATGTTTGTTACATGTTTTAATATATATATCTCGGTATATTCTTCAAAATTACCTGTTCCTATTAATTTTCTTGCTAGCTCATTTGTGAAATAAACTATTGCAATTTTAGAAGTTCCATACAAAAATATGAATGCTGGTGTTTTTGGATTTTTAATATTCTTCAAATCCAACATGCCTACATTATGCAGGATTGAAGAAACACTCACAATTCTACTCGGTGTAGATTGTTTGATGTTTTCTGAAATAAAGTAAACATTTCATCAAAAATATAAATATTATATATACTAGTATGCAAGAAGCAATGACAGTCATTGATTTTTTAAAAACCCGAGCAAATTATATTTTAACCCCAAAATATATAACAAAATTGTGGATAAAAAACATGACACAGGATATGTGTCATCCGACAGTAACTGTTAAAGGAAACACGATGTAGTATCAACGACTGACCAAGCTATGGCACATATGTTGTATCATCGATCATTATGGTGCTAATCAAACACAATAACTGGAATTATGTTATTTTCCCAGCCAACTTACTTAGCAAGATATTTGTAAATAGGAACGGTGCAAAATAATTTATTTGCATAAGAATATCTAAGCCGTCTTCTGTTTCTTTGTTGCCGATTTCAGCAGCACCCGCGTTATTCAAAAGTATGTCGATACGAGGTTCTTCTTCGAGTATTTCATTGGCGCATTTCCTTACACTCTTCAATGATGCAAAATCAACGTGTTTTATCTGAAATTTATTGAAAAAAAAACTTTTATAATATCACGATCAATGTCTAAAACATTACAAGGAATTAGGGAATCCAATGAGAGCTGGCAGTAGGTAATCCAATCCCGGGATACTGGACAGTTTTAGGTGCTCGTAAATCCCGGGATTAGTAAACGCAATCCCGAAAAATTGGGATTGAAATTTTTATCTAACAAGATGAAAGTTACTAAATCGAAACATTCGCGCCGAAACCTGGACGCTTAAAAACAGTGGCGTAACTACTAATTGGCGAGCTTAGGCGACGCCTAGGGGCAGTAACTGTCTAATCTATATATAAATATATACAGAACATATATGTTTTTCAAATTGTTATATTAACCTTTCCCTACCGGTGATGTATTTACTACACCTCAACTCTAATAATGGGAGTATCGATATGAAATATAATAGATATGGAGCTCAGAATTGTGGTTTGAAGTTTGTATTCAATTGATCAGCCATCAGCTCTTTTTGGAGTGTCTTTTGTCTCCGGTATGAACATTCTGGGCACGCATGGAGCACATAACTTCTTATAACCAAGTTTTTCCGGCACAATATCACCAAGGAGACTTCGAGAAATGTCCTTGTCCAAAATTCACTCAAAGGTCCTCAAGGTGTTAATAAGAGATTATTGATGCTATAAAAATGGCTAAATCCGCCTCTTAAAGGAAATCGTGATCGTATTTTTTATGCTGTAATCAATATGCAAATCTAAAAAACACGAAGCTAAAATAATATCCGTTTTGTGCTATTGAAATGAATCATTTTTGTAATATAAGTATAAACAATATATTTCATTTTGCATAAATAAATAGCCAATAATACCCAAAATTATACGAACTCAAATAATTCTATAGCACTCAAGTCCCTTTTTATGTAAGATATTATGCAAAGCATTGTTTAAGTACCGACTGTTGAAGAGTTCTTGAAAGTAAATGTCAACGAAACCAAAATGGTCTTCCGTAAACATGCGTATTTACTATCCGCATTTGAATTCCAAACCATACTTTAAGCTAGTGAAGTCCGTTTAAAAATGCAGGGTTTATCTTCAATGAAATATTTCATAAATAGATCAATGCCAGGTTTTTATCGAGACACGGTTCAAGAAATGCATATCATTTTTCTGTTACCTGAAAGGCTCCATAAATTGGACGATAAAGCTTAGCTTCTTGCTTCTAATTAGAAATTGTTAGCTAAAAGATGTGGCTTAATGTGAAACGCTAAGTAATCTATACATATAAAAATGAATGTCAGTTTGTTTATAAGTTAATTTATTATTGAATTTGTTTGAAGGCTATACATTCCTAAACCATTCATCCAATTGCGATGAAACTTTGGTGAGTTATTGTGCGTGTATCCAAGAAGGTTTTTAAATTAACACAACCGCGAGACTATTAACGGATGCACCATGTTGGCGCATATTGGTATTGGCGTTCAAACCAATTTGCCCTACCGCGCCTATACAAGTTTCACTTCAAAAAGGAAAATAAATAAAGCTTGGCTTGGAATTTCAACTCTGTTCAAGATGCAAGTGCATCATTTGATTACCATTGTTTAGGTTAACCTAAAATTGAATCTAAAATAATATTGATGAATTTTTAACCCTCCCAATACAGTGGAACCTCGATAAACCGTTCCCGCATAATACGTTTTCCCGGATGGACCGTTCATTTTTTATAGTCCCGTCAAACAATTATTATATGAAGCTTTCCCGCATTCACCGTTTCCCGCAATTACCGTTTTTTTTTTTTCAGGGTCCCTTGGAAAACGTAAAATCGAGGTTTCACTGTATATGAATTCGTCATTTAAAATACAGAAACGTATCAAAAATACGCGGAAAGATTCAATTTTAAATCTTAGAACTGAATTTGAAACAAGATTTGCAAATATTGATTCTTTGGAGAATCAGTGTCGTGCGGATCAAATGGAGGTGATTGAAATTTAATGCGATTCAAATTTGAATTGGCAAAATTCATTGAAGTTCTGACTTCTGACACCAATGAAGCGTACGAGGCGGAGCAGGAGTCCTCGGATTGCATCCCGCTCCTACGTGCTCATCGGGGTGGCCGCGCTTATATAGACGGGCGTCAAATAGAATTTCTCTCGTCTTAGATAACTTATTTATTAATCACGATAGAGAGATCTGGCCGCGGGAAGGACGTCCTCCTACAATCAAGGCTATCTGACGATCCCACACGACTCCCATCTTCTGCACATTTAATGATTAACAGTGATATTGCACGGGGATGATAATTTAACATTTTATAGTACGACTTGAAAATACATGAAGATTCGCATGTGAAATCATTTACAAATTAACGAGGCTCACCTTGGGTCAGTTTTAAAAGTAATCACTGCTAGCAATATTTCTCCCCATGTAGGAAAGACAATAGCAGAGAAAAATGCCAGGAAGAAAGCATTAAATTGTCCTATTTTATTTCTGTACGTTTTGGAACAAACCTATGTTCCTATTAAAAAATATAAGTTTTTTTGCAGCCCATCTAAACTTTTGCCATTGAGCCATCTAAGCCTTTGAGTTTAACGCCTCTGCTATTAACGACAATAATGAAAATTGTAATCTGGCAGAGTTATTATTAGGCGGAATGATATATAAAATATCCTCAGGGCAAATTTAATAAATATTTTAATGTCAGGGTCGCAAATATCTGATTTCAAAAATGTACTCACTTTGATTTTATTGTTTCCGGTAGCTTCAATTATTTCTTGTTTGGCTTTCTCGGCTTTTTTCATATCTCTGCAAGCCATCACAACCTTGGCTCCTCTTTTTGCGAAATCTTTACAACACAGGAATCCAATACCTAAAAGATTAAATATATTGTAGCAATTTATTTGCCAGTCAAAAATATTCTTATTCCATCATCATTGCTGCCGCAAATAGCCAAGATGTGTTTGTTTTTAACATTTTTTAGACGTATTGCAAGATGCAAAAAATATTTTATGAAATCATCCTAGGAACGAAATAAATCACCGATCGCCATGTAATTAATTTACTTTGAAAAATGCATTTTTTTATTAGTTGGTCGTTAAATATCCTAGCAAGGCCTTGATGGCCGGTCGAATTGTTTGCATATACGCACATTTGACATTAAATATCTAAGAATCCGAATTTTACGAAAGAGCAACTCGATCGATTACCACATCGTTGATAATCAATCAATTTGAGCAAGAAAAACGAAGAATACGAAGCATTTATAAAATGCTTTTATCTGGCCACGTTAAAATCAAAAATAATCATTCGAAAGATCTACGTGGAAGGATATATTTTAATCGAGCATCACACAAACATGATTGAGTGGATAAAATCCTTCCTGGTGATAAAATACATTTAAAATCTTATCAAAATAGTATAGAGATTATAGACCAACTGTTTTTAAAAATATTTCCAGATGACAATCGACGATTGATCGCTTTTTAGAAGTAAACTGTCTAGCATTTTATTGAGTGTGTGAATAAGTTTTAGCCGTTTTATTATCATATGGCGTCTTTTCGCATGTAAACAGCTTCTCCAATGGCACAAAAGAAAAGGTTTTTACATCATATCGTGACTGGTGATGAAAAGTGGATGTACTACGATAATTCCGAGCGTTATGGGTATGTAAATCCACTTTTCTGTCAGCGTGTAACACGCTTGATAAAGGACAGGATTACCGAGAAAGTCTGCCAGTTTACCTCTGAAGGAGTAGATTTTGCAAAGAATTGATCATACTCGGCTAATGACGCCACTCCAGAACAGACAAGAGGGAATAACAAAATTGGCCAACGATAAAAATGATGCGAGTATCTTAATTATCAAAACAAACGCCTGCTCTCAAGACAACACGAACAATCCAGCTTCGACTTCTAGATACTCATTCTGTTCTTAAAACTTGTTCGTAGCAAAGTGATATAGTAAATTGCTTTTTGAAAAATATAGTATTGTAACTGCACCGAATTCCCAGCTCAACGTATATGGGTGCCTTTACATGACCTTAATATGAGTGTATGATGAAACACAAGAAATCCGTCTCTGTCTCCGAATTTCTATACCCATAGGGTTAATCCCAGCTCCATGATTCCAAGCTCATGCTCTGTATTTAATGGGATCGACTGGGATCGCAGAAGATCCTTACTTCATTTTCCGATCGATGACTCAAGACCTTGATGAGCAGCACTTCATTTCTTATGAAGGTATCAAAAAATGGGTCGATTTTTCGATAGCCTCAAAAGACGTGTCGTCTTTTCGACGTGGAATTCAAATGCAAATAATTTATTTTTACGGAAAAAAAAACGGCGAGAACTTATTCACACACCCATTTAGACTTATTTCAATTTTACAATACCTGCATTGCCTCCTGTAACAACGACGGTCTTCCCATCCAGTCGTTCTCTTCCTTTGTATACGCCTGTTATAGTTTTGATGTATACTTTTAAAACTATGAGTGCCACCCCAAATCCGCCCAACACCCATTGCAAGCAAACATAATACATGTCCGACGCTAAATATATGGATTTGACTCCTGAAAATTATTAATATGCTTTATTAATACAAACTTGCCTGGCATAAATGTTTATTATATAATATGATAGATAATGATTTATTAAGATAAGGAGATTCTCCCATTTATTTATTGTGGTTAATCAATTTGCGATTCATGCACGATGTGATGATGAAGTTGACAATCCAAATTCATTAACAATGCCAATTTATATATTTAACCAGTTATGCCAAATCAAATGAATTAAGAGATGAATGAAATTAATTTGAAGAATTGGAAGTCTTCCATGTCATCATTTCATAGGGTTACATTGATTCAAATAATGGATCATGTGAAACTTTCGCAATGAAATATTGACGGTGAACATTGAGCATATGATGTGATGAATAACATTCATCCTGATGATAATATCGCTCAGTAAAATATGAATAAATACGAATTAAACCAGCAAAGTCGTGTCAAAATAGCACTGATTAGATTAGGATTTAAATATTAACAAACGATCTATATTTCTGTACTTTTTCACTAATAAATCACGATCTCGCCTCGATAACTATGCGTTTGAAAAACACGTATAGTTCACACGAATGACATTATCACACTGATTGCGTTTAAAAATAAACACGAGTTATCATCGTATTATTGTTCAACAGAGTTAAACAAATGCGGCGATCGACCCCAAAGGACCCCAATTAAATTTTTATTGATTTTCAATTCAACCAGAGGGATCAATGGTCGTTGCTGTTGTTGTCGACGGCTTGCAAAAGACTGTCCCGACTGTTGAATAATACGACAGTATGTATACTTGGCAAATAGTGTTTTTGAGACGAAACAAAATTAAATAACACACGAATCAAGGCTTGCAGATCTTAAAAGGCATATCGATCAAATTTACTCCACGAATCAAGAACATCAAATAATTTTGATCCATTGAATTAGGCCAACAGCTAAGGCATGTGTACTTATGGACATGCTCATCTCTGGGCCATACTTTCAAATATTGACATAAATTGAAGACGTCATTTAATCACAAATATGTGTACAGAACCGAGGAATCTCGCCGCGATACGAAAAAGGAATCTAAAATCATTGAATTGGATTCCAAAATATTTATAAACCAATCCGTCTAGCATGCAAAATATTAGGGGGACTCAAAAAGTATTCGAAAATTTTGATACCTCACGTTTGAGCTCAGCAACAGATGATGATTATGGTGAAATGGTAACAGCCCGCAGATGACAATATTGGTTCCAGAAATTTAAATCGGGAAATCGAAGCTCAAGGGATGAACCGAGAACGGGAGGAACTTCGATCGAGAAGCCATCGCAAAGACTGGAATCCCCGTGGAATACCGTGCAAACGCATTTAAAACTCGTCGGCAAAACGAATAGGATGGATATTATGGGGTAGGATGGGTACCGCACGCCAACAAACGTGAGCGACGAAACACGTGCTACGCTTTCTTGACAACACAAAAAGTATTATTTTTATTCTTTCGGGTTCATGGAGCACTGCCTGAGGGATGTTATATTCCTAATTTTTTATATAACTTATTATCGACTCTGCAAGTTCAATGCACTTTGTATTTTTGCTTAATTTTCATGTTTTGTAATAACAAATTTTGTCTCATATTTAAACTTTGTTGCATATTATTTTTTCATATCAATCATATTTCGTAATCATTAATTTTGCTTCTCTTTTAAAACCAAGTGAACTTTATTTTTTTGATTTTTAGTCATATTTCGTAATTCTTGTTATTTTCCATTACAAAATTCCTAACATGGTCCAATTTTGCAAATTTTACTTTTATTTTATTTATACATACAGACACCTCACCAGCACGATTAAGGCTACTAAATCGAGACATTCTCGCCGAAATCTGGACACTTGGAAACAATGACGTAACTAGTAATTGTCGAGCTTAGGTTACGCCTAGGGGTAGTAACTGTCTAATCTATGTATACATATATACAGTACATATATGTTTTTCAAATTGTTATATTAACCTTTCCCTACCGATGATGTATTTACTACACCTCGACTCTAATAATGGGAATATCGATATGAAATATAAAAGATACGGGGCTCAGAATTTTTGTGTTCCTCCGAAATATAATTACGAATCACATCAAAGTATTTTAGTATGTAAGTATTCATCTGAAGCGACGGAAATAAATAATTTTTCGAGAAATCGGGAATTTTGCGAGTTTTAGTCCGTATTTCAGCAGAATTTAATCAGAAAGGAATTTTACTTGAATATTTAACTAAAACTATTAAGCTCTTTCAACAAAGATAAGATGACTTTCGTTCGTGTTGTCTTGTGAGCAGGCGCTTGTTTTGATAATCAAGATACTCACATCATTCTTATCGTTGACCAATTTTGTTATTCCCCCTTGACTGTTCTTGAGTGGCGTCATTAGCTGAGTATCAACACTCATTTGCAAAATCTACCCCTTCAGAAGTAAACTGGCAGGCTTGCTCGGTGACCCTGACCTTTTATTTTTGCAACACATTAATAGGTAAAAATAGCTAAACATTAGGAAATATTCCGAAGAAATGAACGAATATTGTGTGCTATCAACAGTGTTGAGTTTGGTTCATTATTAAGCTTATTACACACTGCGGCGAAGCCGACAGAAAAGTGGATTTACACTTGAGCGTAGCGTATATGCTGTCCGGTTTGAAATGATTAAAGAAGGATTTATTTCAGCTGACGAATAGGTTTGCTATGGGTGTAGTGGTTGCTTAATGCTGCGCATAGGTAAACACGCACAGTAGAGGTGACGCGGCGCATGCGCATAGCGTCTCTATAATTTATACCAGTGTTCCCCAACCTTTTTACATCTGCGGACTAATACTGAAATAAAAATGGTTATTTACATAATATTTTTTTCATCTTATATTGTGGTGGCTTATCTTTGAGGTCGCTATACTTCGACTGCAAATGACGAACAAGTTTGGAAAGTTTCATGGTCTCATTTGATATAACTGAATTTATGTAACAATGGTCCTGACCCACGAGTCGGCTGCGATGAACGACGGAACACACTTATGATTTAATTCGCTCGGTGATCATGAGGTCGAAATGAGGCAGGCGCTGCAGGTGATCAATAAAATGTCGAACTATTGGCACAATGTATTTATTCAATTAATCCACAGTAGGAGAATCAGTGGCAAGCGTGCGTGATACGGAACAAGCGAGTGATGGTCCACTCGGAGGTAGACGCTTTGTCAGAGCGTCTTCTCAAAGATCCTCCGGGGTCCTCGTGGGGTCGAAGAGCTGATGATGATGTGGCTCTTAAAAGCTGAATTTGATTACCTAATTACCTTTTGACTTAATTAATAATTGCTACACCAATCTAATTAAATAAATCGTTTTTTTATTTCAATAACGAGATATTCGTTTATTGCTGCTAATTCGAGGACTTGAACAAAAAACTTGAATTTCCTAATATATCATAATTCTATAAGCCCACGCATTAAAACCAAATTTGGATTGTAGTTTTGTTTAGAATCCTATTTGTTTTAAAATTTTGATTAAAAAAAAAAACAGATTTCGTCCTGCAGTCTCCACCTGAGTCCAACTGAAATTAATGATTCTATACTTATATTTAGCTATAAAGCTTTTTTTAGCTTTATGAAATGCTGTTGATTTATAAGCATGTCAGAATAGCGTGACCGCGTATCAAAAATATACATGATATTTACTTTACATCTTGCCTGCTTAAGTGACTATTGCGGAAATGTTTTTCGTCAATTATTAATCATCATTTATGCGAGCCAAAAAATGTGTCTCAATAAAACGTTTTTTAGATTCAAGAGCATTTCATGAGCAGCCCTGATGATCGTTGTTAAATTTGTTAAACTTTCTGTTTATAATAGGGTCAAGCCAGACCTTTTTGCTTTTGTCATGAGTTTTTTTTAATAGTATCTAAGTACAGATCTTACTAAATCTCCCTGACTTTTTACATAGAAGGGTTTTTTCAGAGTTCTAAATGAATAAAAAGAAATTCAAGATATTTTTGTTTCGAGAAAAAATAATATTTCTATTTATACAACTAGAATCAACGAAGGAGATCTTAAGTGATAACGAAGAAAAGAGGGATTAAATAACTTAGTATATATTATAAAAACGGATAGAATAAATTGGTGTAGATTCATGAAAAGCGGAATGGTCAAGTAAAATAAAAACCACGTGCAACTCTCGACTGGGTCAGTATTCTGCGTTTTGCGCCTCAAGCCCAGCTGCGCCCATGTTGGGTGCCTGCTTTGCCACCCCCTTGTTACGCCTCTGTTTTTAGATCGTTATAGCATAAGTTAAGACATAAAACAATTTGTCATTCATGTGATACAAGTCGGATAGTTTAAATAAAACTCTAAAAATAATGTCAATCATTTATTTATATCAATAAATAAATTAAATACTAGTAATCAAAACAACAATGACAAAATGTCATTTAACAACACATTACAATAAATAAACAATTTCGAACTAATACTATCCAATATTACTTTTCAGGTAGGACAGTAGCATTAAGGACGAGTGTTGAATCGCCCTTTAAAAATCTCGATAATCCCATCAATGTCATTTTTGGTGATGGCAAAATAAATATTATGCTATCAAATAAATTAATTATATGTACATAAATAATAACATACCAATTGTATAAAACGCAATAAACTAATCAAAAATCAGTTAAGATTGTAACTCGTAAAGATCACATTAGAAATTATAGTAGTTTGTATAAGTTTGAGATTATAATTTACATTTGTATACATAGAGCTAACTAAACATTACTGAAAAAAATGTAGACGGTGAATAAATACGTTTAAAATACTGGTTCAAATTTGTACATGATAAAAAATATTCGAGAACAACGTCAGAGTCATTAGCGTCTAAATTGTTAACATTTGCAGCTTAAAATAATGAGAGAGGGATTTTACTAGTATTCTTTACAGATCCAAATAGTCATACAAAGTAATAATTAAAAAAAGTATTATAAAATTGAAAATTTTTTTAGGAGTTAACTGGGTAAGTAGGAAACTGGATAAAACACTAAAATGTATCTAATACATTCTAGGTAATCGTGTGTCTATCGAACTAATTAAAGCTATTAGCGTTCTACTTGAGATTTCCAATGACGGCAAAAGTGAAGTCGATGGTTGAAGACTGACCGCCGATATCCTTAGTTCTAACTTTACCGGCTTTCAGCACTCTGCAATGAAAATGCACGATAAAATAAAATCTTCATGAAGTCATCATCATTGATGAATTCATTATTATCTTTTTACCTATCAACAGCACTTTTGATTAAAGACGCGTACTGCGGTAAATTAATGTGATTCAACAAATTTACCGCGCATAAAAGCATGGCCGTTGGATTAGCTACATTTTTACCGACGGCTTCGGAAAACGTGTGTCGCGCACCCTTGAATATAAAAAAAACGATATAACATATTGTTTACAATGAATTAATTTATAAATAAGAATTTTCAAACGTACAGGTTCAAATACTACACATCTTGAGCTGAACGAAGCACCGGCAACAACGCCGGCGCCCCCAACCAATCCTGAGGCGAGGTTATCAACGATGTTTCCGTACAAATTGGGAGTCACCATTACGTCAAACTGCTGCGGATTGGATACCATCTGCATGGTGCAATTGTCCACGATCAACGTTTCAAATTGAATTTTGGGATAAAGCTTTGCCATCTGAAATTTACAACAACACATTGATCAATAAGTTAGCAGGATGACATATAGTTGGTACCAGTATTGATAAATTCATATGATTTTTTGGTGCCGTTAAAGCAAAGAAATGGCTTTCGGAGCAACGGAGACACAAGGCAGAGAAGTGATTTGCTGATTTTAAATGCGGTCATACAAACACCGATAGGCTAAGGATTCCGCGAGTAACATGGGCATAGTTTAATAACCGTTCATTCGATTGCGATAAAACTTTGCCAACTTGTTGTTTGCACTTTCTTAAATAATATAGGTATAGTACAATTAACTTACAGTAGATCTTATACATAAAAATCTGTGTTTGTAAGTTTGTTCATATTTATAATAAAATCAAGAAACGATATTTTTAGTATTATTACTTCTTTGGCGGCAACGCGTTGGGTATAGTTTCAAATAAAACCAGCACATACTGGACTCTAAGATTTAGGCGTAAAGGTGTACCGAAAGATATTTCATTTCCTAAGAAGGTAACTAGAGGGTACACTAAAGCCTATAGAAAAGTTGATGGTGATGATATGGAGAGATAAAAAATATGTATTTATCCTTTCCACAGTCCATAGTTGCACTATGATAAAGATAGACCAGAATTTATAACTTATAAGACCAGAAGATTATAACTCTCGAAAGAGACTATGTTGGTGAATAAAATCATTGGTGTTTTTTCGTTTTATTAGTCATCCTACGAACTAAGTCAATACTACCATAGCATCATGTAAAATCAAAGTAAACCTCAGTACAACTTCTTAAAAAGAGTCCATCGCCTAATTTCATGATGTTGGCTTTGTGCACAGCTGTCACCTTCTTGCGTCCATTTTTAGTTGCATAATCAAAAGCAAATTTAGCAATCCGTTGCGATTTAGTTTTAGTCACGATTTTCAAGCACTCGACAACACCTGCATATAAAATGAACAAACATAATGCAAATAGTACAATACGAAAAACTAATAAAAACACAAAAATCAAAGGTGAAATAACCTGGAACGCATTCATGTTCCAAAGCGGAATATTCCCCTTCAGTTTGTTCTCTAATAATTACACAGTCGATGTTGGTATGACGACTCCTCACTCCGGGCAGTGACTTTACATGAACAACATTAGCATACAGATCCAATTCATTACGCAACTTCATATTCAATGTTTGTAGTTCACCAGTGTGCGAAAAATCTGGAGTCGCCAAAATACCCTGTCGATAAAAACGTTTTGATTATTCCTCGTATGGCATTTTATGCATTTATTATCATCATGTCTTTAATCATACCTTTAAACAAATCCTATTTTTGGTGATCGACGCAGCCACATCTTCCAATGGGGCACTCAATGTTGGATTTACTTCCGAAAAAAAATACGGTTCAAAATCAACCGGCACATTAGCAGCCTATAAAAAATAGATCAAAATATTACCTATAAATAAACATCATATTAGGGCGTACCACATGAACATTCGGAATTTGCAAATGAATTATTAAAGCATCATAATTTATTCAATTGAAATTATCTCCGTTAGCTTTAATAGTTGTTTGCAAATGAGACAATAATTTACTTAAATTCTTCAAAATCTTAAACCTTTTATTCTTTAAAAAGTACTCCAAGCAGTAAAAAGATGAAAAATTAGTGGAGAGAAATCTGGTGAATCTGATCCAACATACAATGTTCATAAACTCTTTTTGATTAATCGAAAAAATCATTACGAATTATCAACGAAGAACACACTTCCAAGACCCTCAGTTTTCGAACTTCTGACGGTTCATGCACATGGACAGGAAGACACCCTCAGTTGGTGTCGGAGTGAATTCGAGATGCACTTAAGCGTCACGTATGTCTTCACCCTAGCCCGGCAACGCCCTAGTGAGGAAAGGAGGAACTGGACTCTTTGCATTCCAGAAAGCCCTTTCCAGTAGAATTAAAAAGGCCATCTAGAGTAGTTTTCCACTGTCTCCCGAAGAAAATTACTCAGTCTTTACAAACCTCCCACACTTCCTATCAAGACGGTTGCGAAAGAGTTCGTCAATACGTTAATTTAGGAGACCCACTGGGTGAGCGTTGTAAATGAAACTCGGATGTTATGCTACCTTCAATATCGAGCAAATGAGGAGGTGAATGTATGATACAGATGAGATGGATGTAACCCCTTCCTGTGAATGGATATTGAAGAGGCCCATAGTTCTGCAGTGGACTATTTGTGGCTGCATTACGATGATGATGATGATTAGTAAAACTATTCACATGGTGCCGTATGTAACTGAAATTCCGAATCTTCATGCGATACTACATAATAAAAGTGAATTATACCTTAAATACTTCTTGAACAGAATAAACTAATTCCGGCCCCACTCCATCACCCGGTATGAGTGTGCATGTAATGCGACCTTCCTTTTGTGATTTACCTTGCTAATGTGAAAAATTCAGAAGATATGAGAAAATAGATAAGCACGACATCGCCATATTTTGTATTGTATGTCAGCATATTTTCAATAATGATAAAAATACTTACTACGGTATGATTACAATGGATTACAATAAAAATGGATGGACGACAAAACATTTGAACATACAAAACGGAATTTTTCATTTCTGATATACAAGCATGCCTCATCATATAACAAAAATATTTATCGATTCTCGTGATTCAAGAACCCTTTATAATATCGAATGTTGAGAAATACTTGTGTGCAATAAGCATCTGTTTCCATATACAAATAGCCCTTATAAGTAAACAATAAATTTTGCCCATTCAGCCGATTGATAAAGATGTATATTATTTATAATGAAGCATTTTTTTCCCTGGATAACATTAACAAATAACATAATAGAATTACCCTCAATTTAACAAACACAGATTTAATTTAATCTTAATCATTAACCCTTTGCACTCCAATGTCGTATGTTATAAGAGCAAAAAGAGGAAGCATATGTAGTAGTATACTTATTATGAATATACGTAGAGACGTGGAAAAACACATTATTATATTGGGTGTGTGAATAAGTTCAAGCCGTTCCACAATCAAATGGCGATATAACAATTGGGTGCATATAACTTGAGTGGTGATACATCTATATTGAAGTATTAAAAACTACTGTGGCGTAGGCAATTTACCATTGCCATGCAATAGCGTTGTTAATCTGAGCAAATTTAATTTAACAGCA
Source organism: Stenopsyche tienmushanensis (assembly GCA_008973525.1). NCBI lineage: Eukaryota > Metazoa > Arthropoda > Insecta > Trichoptera > Stenopsychidae > Stenopsyche > Stenopsyche tienmushanensis. The sequence continues at coordinate 105,759 of WACJ01000168.1, read as the reverse complement.
ATATCTTCCGTCTCTCTTTAGACGCAATGTGTTATTTTAACAGCACCATCTTCTGTGGCATTGTGGACACATTCCGTCTGGAATTATTGACCAATCGCTTTTTGCATGTGCACCATTGCCGGTTGGATGGTGACGCATAGGAGGCGAAAGTCGGGAAGAGTCGACGGTTAGCCTTGACTGGGGGAGGACGTCCTTCCCGCAGCCAAGGCGAGATATCTCTGAGAGATGGTTATCATGCTCTGACAGAAAGAACATGCAGAGATTGACTTAATCGCTTAAAAAACTCATTTTGATGAGAACGCAGTGGTGCACAAAAAAGTTTGAAGACGATGAATTGCTTGCCAAACGGAATCTGAACTTGCAAAATCATCAGGAGTTGATCAAACAACAGTTTTTAAATGCCTGACAACAGGAAATTTTACCCCAGTCGCCGTACTCTCCCGATATTGCTCCTTCTGATTACGGCTTATTCCGATCGATGACTCACAACCTGGATAAGCAGTACTTCACTTCTTATGAAGATGCCAAAAAATGGATCAATTCTTGGATAGCCTCAAAAGGGGTGTCGTTTTTTCGACGTGGAATTCAAAGCTTTTTTTAAATACATGATTTATTTATCATGTAAAACGGCGAGAACTTATTCACACACCCCATAAACAAATACCAGTCAACTAATCAATATGCTTCATCTTACTGCTTTATTGGAAATACCCTAAAGAGGTGGAAAAAGTTGTTTTTCTGGGGATTAGAAATTTCCATTATTAAATAATACTAAGCGAATACCAGGCATGCGTTGCAATGCCATAAGCGCTTAATAATTATTTGGAAAGAAATGCAGTATGTGGTTTATTTACTGACCGACTTAACCACCGTATTGCGTGCGCATCCTTTCTCTCCCCGTCTGTCAACATGGTGCATCCATATAATATTTTTACTATGACTATGTTATTCCCGCAAGTGTAAACAGTAAATTGACTAAATTTTATCACAATCGGATGAACGGTATGGAAGCGCATTAAATACGGACAAGCAAAAATTGATTTTTATATATTAGACCTTTACATCACAGACAATAGACAATCCCTGCTTATTTTGCTCATAGATTAGGGCTTTCAATAAATATTACAGAACTAGAGACGGGGATTTTTTTTGTAGTATTTGTAGAAAAAAGGTCTGAAGTGCAAAGGGTTAATTAAAAAATCTATAAAAATAATAATATATTGTTAAATTCGAGTTTTATTCTAACCCAGAGTATTCCTTACAAATACACTTTCATTAAACCCAATGAAAATATATTTATTCACCATATAAATAACAATTAAATATTTTCGGCCAAGGGGGCATGCATAGATGTGATAAAAGGAAAATGAGAAAATGTGATACATTGCAATTATTATATTTGGACATCATCATACCCATACGCAGACATTATTTCATGCATGTGTTAAGCAGACCCTTTTCAAAGAATAAATGACGCGTCATCCCCCCATCTTCCTCGAGTAGAATCCAATCAAATCGATACAGAGGACCACACACCGGAAAAATTATCAATAAGAGGTTAGGGATGGCAAATTTAAATACGAGGGGGGGGACGCTCATAATTAGTCCTCGACGAGCATATACGGATTACTGAACATCAATAGCCCAATTGATCGATAGCATCGACACCAACCACCAGTTATCTGATATTTAAATGCGATTCAAATTACCTGTTGGAAGTCAGTCCGGAGTGAACTGAATGCCTGCTATTATAGAACAATATTGATAATCATATCTAACAATCATAAAACACAATCAATTATTTTAAAATTTATAACATCTCGTCACGACTCTTCTTTTGGTGCCAATTTGATAATTTTGCCAATTTTCTCATTTTTATTCACAATTAACAATTTTGAAAATACAATTTTCCTATCATAATACATTTGAAAGATGGACGCTTTCGAGTGCATATATAATAAAAGCATAAATAGAATAAAAAGCAATTGCAATATTTTTGCATTGAATTTTAATAAATTCTCGACTATCTAATATTTTTTTAAGCTCTCGCATTTATTAAATGCTTAATATGTAGCTTTATAATAATAATAAAATTTTAAATAAAAAATACATAGTATATTGGATTAAAACAATGCAATGTTCGTTTAAAAAAATGTGGCATTGGTAAATCGTCTATTTATAATTAATTATCATTGACAATTGAAAACTATGAATTTTTAATTTAAATTTGCGCAAAGCAGGTTGAAATATTTTGCTATTAAATTTTTGCATTATTTCAAGTTGCGATTACAGCAAAGTTTTTAAAATTCTAAATAATAACCAAGCACTCGATTGCGTCAAAATAATAATTTTGAATAAAGACTAGATTACTGCTCTTTGAAAATGTTAGTATGAAATAGTTAGTAAGCTCACCGGGAAAGTAGAGAAGCATTCAGATTGTATACCTACATCTTTTTGGTTTGATACTACCGTAGAATGGACAGATCTTTTTGTAATATTCTGTGATCCCTGAAACATATAAAAATTCTCATCAAAACACGCGAATGATCATGACTCAATTAATGCTTTTTTAAAGCAGTTTTAAAGGCACACAGCCAATAATTTTTGAGGATTTAAAAAAATCAACAAGCTGCATAAAATGCAAAAAAATTACATCACATGACATCTTCGTTGTAATTTATATTGTTAAAATTACCTGAGAAGATGAACTTGACAATTATAAAATAGCAAAAATAGAACATATAGCACGAGAGTGAAAATATAGAAAAATATTGGCGAAACAACGGAACCTGTAAGAGGGCATAGCGAAAGACGCGACCGGCGAGGGCCATCGTTGATGAGAAAAATCCTCGGAAAGAGACGTTCTATTCGACGAGCGCACGTAACACCCGATGTTGCCACTCTTATAGAGGGCTGCCAACTTCCAAGCGAAATTTTTATTGTCTATTATTTCATTCTTTGCTAAAATAATAAATTGCTTTAAATATTTACAATTTTTCACATGCGCGAATTGTATGCCTATGAAAATTAAGCTATTTTAATATTTTTTTTTACGATTAAAATTAATAAAATTGTTAAATAATATTTTGTATATAATTCGTCGAATAATTTACTATACTTAATTTAATTTAATGCTTTTAAACTGCAGTATTTTTTAAATTTATTAATATATTTTATCTTCGATTTTTTAATTTATTCATATTGGTTAAATATTTTTAAGGTGCTTTAAAATTGTAACAATTATTGTATTGGCATTAAATAATGGATTGTGTTAAATGGTGGGTACGTTCGATGATCCGGATGTGCTTCTCGTCGACGAAATTGATAAAAGGGAAGTTGCATTTTTGTCGTCGGCGTCGGCGGCGCTCGGCGGGCATAGACAAGTGTCGCATTACATAAAGTGGCAGGCGTGGCTGGCGCGGGGGAGCGGGCTGGCGCGCGGACGGCCCCGCGATGGCGTTCCGCATCGGGATCAGGAAGGATACCATGATTGCCGGCAAATACCGCATCGTGCGCAAGGTGGGCAGCGGATCCTTCGGCGACATCTACCTCGGCATCAACATCACCAACGGCGAGGTAAGTCCGACACCACCACCACGTCCCCCTCCCTCGTCCCGCACCCTCCTCCCGCGGTGGATCTTCGGGTCGCAGCGGGGCGCTCCTCGGACTTCGGGAGCGCCGCCGGGCTCGCCTTTTGAAATCGGTCCGAGTGACGTTAGAGTGTAGTCGTCCATTATCGGGAGACGTACGGGCGCGTCGTCCCGAGCGACCCGATTACTAGCCACAGCGGCCGTTATGTCGGGCGCGCTCGACTACTCGGCTCCGAATTTGATTTTTAGTCTGAGACGTCACGTTTCGCGCCCCCGCGCGCTCCTTCACCCCGCAACCTCAAAAGCCGTCTTGCGAAACGATCTCGACACCGTTTTGGAAAAATTCATTTGTTTCATAGCAAAGTATTTTCTATGACCGAGCTGACATTTTTGACGTTATGACCCATCGGCGACCTTTCGGAGCGAGGCTCTCGCTCGTCGGGCGACCGCCCCACGCGATAGTCTCCCCATGGCGACCTTCACTTTCTAAATTTAATATGGTCAATTTTGAACCCTGACGATTCCAACCCACCTTTGATGAACATTATGGTCTCAACGAAGTTAACCTGCCTTACAAAATTAAACCGCATATTGCTCAATTGACATCGGTTGAATTACACGTTATAACTTGTCCGCATAAAATGAATCCTTTGTAAAATGTAAAAAATGCATGCAAAGACGCAAAATTGAGCATACGTGAAGAAATTCTTTATAAATCCTTTGATGTTGTACACCGTCGGATCAATTATAATGCTGATGGACTTTATATGATTACGAATTCATACGGTCAATCTGTAACCTCAAACTATCTGAATTATAATTAAACGCGGCTAAATTTGATATTTGAGCTTCGACATCGCCGTGGACCGTATTTGTCAAATATATAAAATATACAAAGGATCTCATTCTAATAATAGCGATTGGATGCGTCTTAAATAGTTAACGGTGTCAATGTTGCAATATTTAGTCCGATTGGTCGTGCCACAATTAAAAAGTCGATGTGACACAGTTTTCATTTTCCATAATGGTACAAACTCATCCTACGAATTGAGTCCGCGTCGACTTTCTCTTCGTTTTTATATTTATTTTTGTTTTGCTCAAAGATAGTATTTGGATTGATGTTTTTGTATTTTGCAGGAAGTTGCAGTTAAAGTTGAATCAATCAACTCGAGACATCCACAACTGTTATATGAGAGCAAACTTTATAAAGTTCTACACGGAGGAACCGGCATACCCCATATCAGGTAAGCTCGAACCGAATTGTTATATCGGCGAGTCTTTAAATAAGGATGCTCAATATTTTTTAATACGTTATTAACACCCAGAGGTCAGCGTGAACATATGTGTGCATCTCGCCATGTGTCAATTTATACAAAAAAGGCACTTAAATGAATAAGTGATATTATCTGTGTGAGAAGAAGAAAAATCCTTTATAAAGCCTTTGCTGTACTTTTACCCTTATTTTTTGTATAAACTTACACACGCGAGATGCACACATATGTTTACCTGGACCTCTGGGAGTTAAGTAAGTGTTGCGTGGAGGGCTAACATTCAGCGAATGGCAATTTAATTAAAAATATAAAATCATCATGTTTGCTGCGAACTACGGTATTTCGCAGACCAAAACCATTTGGCACCGACTTTATTTAAGGACAATAGAGCTTGGAATGCAACCGTGGTCAATACGTGGAACCGGGGCTACTTAAACCTTGGATGGTTGACGGGCCTAGCCTCGAAGATTACCACAAAAGATAAGGACGTCTGATTGGTGCATTTTTGGGCGCCAAAGCGTCTGCAAAGACATAGGGACGTCCGCCCCAGCACTAGCGGTCTTCGGCAGCTCGTTACCGGATCTCATGGGATCAACACCTCTTCGTGGATTAGATCCTCATGACTTTCGTTTCAAAGGTTTTCTTCGATCCGCTCTTGAGCTTCCAATGATATTATTGGGACTTGTCATGCAAAGAACCTCTGCTGACTTAGTGATTAGTCATAATTTTCGCCTTTCTCTCGTGGTCACTCATAGACGCCGTCTGCTTCGCTTATTTTTACAATACATGCGTTGCGCCAGCATTTTGTCTCTTGATTTAATCTCCCTATGGAGCTCCTATTTCGGAATCCTGTCTTCCCTGACTCCTGACTTCCGTCGTTAATCAGGGCCAGACTGACATTTGGAGCCTCCCTATACATCACCGTACTGTGTTCGTTGTTGAGCAATCGCTTGCGGTTTTGAGCGCTTCTCCGGTGCGAATCTTGCATCTGAAGATAGCAGATGTCGTTCAAATGTTTGCCGTATTTAATGGTATGTATTTGGTAGACTTTGTCGCATAAATCTGGCTGGATTTATACTCATAGATCTGCGATTTAAAATAGCCCCAAAGAAGTCGTCTAAAGGCGTTAAATCACTCGTGCAGAATGTCCATCATGGCATGCGCTGTGTAGCACTGTCCTGTTGAAACCACATGTCATCAGTGTCCATATCATCCAGTTTAGACTGCAAAAAGTCGCTCATCATCGATTTGTAGTCATCGCCGTTGATAATTATGGCAATACCAGTTTCGTTTTGAAACCAAAAAGAATTCACAACAAATTTGATAAACGTTGCTTTAACAATATGGACGTTATAACCTAACGAAATTGAGCGTCCCAATTGGAAGACCATATGTATGAACGCGATTTTTCTTTGTTCTTATAGCCCCGATACAAATTTAATATCTGATGCATTTTCGTTGTCCATTTTTAAGATAGTACAATACAATATAATTTCATTAAAATTGTGTCGTCAGTATCTCATAAATATTGATATGCCGATTTGCCGCGTCAAATATATAACATAATGAAATTTTACAAGGTATAGAATTCGACGTGCTTATAGCATTTACGTTTTTATTTAATCCCACATTAGTAATACTAAATGAATTATTTTTATGCGTCATATCTAAGATCTATTTCTATAAATTAACAAGGAAAATATCAGATATAATTTTTATTGTTGTGCGTTTACATTACTTTATCATATCAAAAAACACTGACCTGCTATACGCACGCTTAGTCATCAAAGTATGAAAATATCCCAAGCGTCTAGGAAAAAGCCACGATAATGATAAAAATTTATAGCGCATTTAATTGAGAATAAAATCAATATCCTGTAAATGGAACACACAAGCAAAGTGTATGTGTCAAATTATATCAATATAGATTTAAAAAATGTTCTCTTATTTATTTACATTTTAATGTCTTGCACAATTCATTATATATAATAAACAATAGTACATAACAGATAACAGTATGTACTTGATAAAATTAATTTATTTACTTGCTTCAGACCTCCATTAATAAGCCTTAAATTATTTCATCAGATAGTGCATATCTAATACAAAGTTTTCGGTTATTTACGACAAACAAAATAATAACTTTTAAAATTATGTTTCAGATGGTTTGGGCAGGAAAGAGAACACAATGTACTGGTTATGGATTTGCTGGGGCCTAGTTTAGAGGATTTGTTTAATTTTTGTACAAGACGATTTACTATAAAAACAGTCCTTATGTTAGTTGGTAAGTTACATGGTATCGACAAAATCTATTACAATTTTATGCATTTGTGTTCGCAATCACGAGGCGAAATTATTTGAAAATATAATGCAAATAGCCTATTAAAAGTAAAGCGTATGTATGATCCGGCATGGTACATAAATCCGGTTGCTTTTGATGACTCATCTACCTATTAACAGTAGAACATTCCAAAAACAGAGTTATTCAATAATATTGGTTTTCTATTTCGGTGTGTACGTCGTCATGGCACCCAAATGCATGTGACGGGGGGACTCCGCCACAAGTATTTTGAATGACACTTTCTTCCTACACTTAAATACGATTTTACAGTCTATTTATTAGAATTAGCACATGTATAACAAGTCTCATTGTTACATATTTCTATAATGTCTTCCAGATTCGACAATCCGAATATCTTTTGAGATCGACCTCGAAATTTGCATTCATAGCCTTGTCTGTTTGTAGTGCCCTTTTTCATAATATGGCTACCGTCTAGCTTATCTTTGCTTTGTTTTTGTTAGCATGACCAAAGACAGCAATCGACCAAGCTTATCGATCTAAGATAAACAAGAACTGACAGAAGATGTGCCACAAGCAAAGTTAACGATTCCTGTGCTTTTTTTGTAAATTTCAAATGCATTGAGTGTTAAATTGATTTTAAAACATTTCATCTGAGACTAATATTACTTATGATGCTATGCTGGTCAACTGTTAAGTAAAACTTGTGTAAGATAAATTGCCTTGAATATTGCGAAAAGTGAAACTCCAATCGGTTTTAATTGGAAAGACACGAACAACTATTTCTACTCTCTGTTGTGTACGTCATAGTTACGCTAAGTACATGCGTCGCGTCTACCTATTTTATTATATATTACACAGACATACGCAGAAAACAACGCATTACTTTTATAAGCTTTTTTAAATAGATGCAAGATTTTTTTCAAGCTCCATTATTACAATTTTAGTTCCGTTAGTGCGTACCGTGATCAACAGCGAGGTTAGTGACGCATCAAGCCATTTAACTAAGAGATTGAATTTGTGTAACCCATTGTAAGATGGTTAGGAAACAGTTACAAGTGAATCATGAGTTACATTATATAAAGGTTATTTTTCTACTATTCGATGAATTTAATCATCAAATTATGATTGGGAAAGATACTTAACTGAAATGGAAAGGCGTCAATGACGATGGGTCGTGCTTCTTACGCGTTTAGCCCAATCTACCTTTCATGAGCTCTTTATTGTGTATGTCTGATGAGATCTCATCAGCACATGTTTCACTCAAAATTATAGGTTAAGGGACTAAGTAAAAATCGTATATTAATTGGAAGCGTTTAATTTGTCAATGCGATTTGCTACTGCTATTATAAACCAGTTTTTTTAATTGCAATTTATCTAAAATTAAATGAATTACGTGTGTTTTAATCATATTTTATGAAATAAATTCAAACAAGTTGAAAAATAAACATGCATTATTTATCAGCAACGTTTTATATCTACGAAGTATAACATTAAAAACTACACAAATGCCACGGTGTCGTAATATTATTTCATGGGTTCTGTAGGTAGTAACAATTATGCAAAGATGGATGTTTATTTAATATTCCGTAAAAATTATAATCGTTTCAATTACAAGCCGTGGTTATCAAAACACTTGGCCACACCAATCCAGAGGTCATCGGTTTGGTACACTTAATCTCATCAAAATGCCATCCCAAACCAAAAACGCAGATGGAAATGCATATTGTTTTTTTTTTAAACGTTTATAATAACCATTTGCAAATTCCACGTTTTTTGAAATAATGTATTTATATTGCCGTTTATTATTTTAGATCAAATGATTGGGCGTATAGAGTTTCTTCATTCTAAACATTTCATCCATCGTGATATAAAACCAGACAACTTCCTGATGGGCATCGGCCGTCATTGCAATAAGCTTCACATAATTGATTTTGGCTTAGCTAAAAAATATCGAGATGCGCGAACAAGGTTGCATATATCATACAGAGAAGACAAAAGTTTGACAGGTTAACTAAAAATTTAATTATAAATCTAAATACAAATGATATAAATGATGCAAACAATCAAGACGATTATTATTTTATAATTTTTAGGAACCGCTCGTTATGCATCAATCAATGCACATCTTGGTATAGAACAATCAAGAAGAGACGATATGGAATCACTCGGATACGTCCTCATGTATTTCAACAGGTATAATATATATATTTGAATTTAAGATTGACTTGGCGATTTAAGACTTGCTCTTATATCTCGCTAATTTTCTACGCTTAAAATGTTAGCATGGTAAATATTGTAAAGTAGTCCCCTAGTCGAATTCTCATGGTCTAGTTATCCTCGTCGCAGGCTGTACTCTCAGCACCTCCAGTTGGCAATAATATCCTCAATGCGACCACATATTTTCTCTGAGGAATGTTTCATTGTCATGAGAATCAAACACCCGTTTCTGCCATCGCATCTGCAGTATGATACATAGATTCTTCTAAAATCATCTGATTGATGCCACATATAAGATTTCTCATAGCGTAATTATCCAAGTTTCACGGCAATCCCGATCTTTCCACGTTACAATATTTATCGCTATGTTAAGCTAGTTTATAAATGTATAAAAATTTATGTTGTTTTTTCTTTCTTTTTACAAGGGGCACACTGCCTTGGCAAGGACTTCGTGCTGCTACTAAAAGACAAAAGTATGAGAGAATAAGTGAAAAAAAAATGTCAACGCCAGTTGAAGTATTATGTAGAGTAAGTATTGCGTCGTTTTTATAGTAAACAGACAGATACATTTACCTAATAACATTGATATTGAAAAAACAGTATAAAGGTGTTTGGATTGTATCAAGAATGCTTGTTGACTAACATGCGACCTTTTACACTGATACCTGGTCGTTTTGTCTTTAGTCGAGCAAATTCATCAGCTCTAGATATTACATGACAATTGACATGCTCACACATTGAGTATGCCTGGATCACTCTTAATTTGCTTATTTACAAAGGTACTTGAGCAGGGTGGGTTCAGGAACATACATACATGTTGAATGCATTCCGAGTCTATTCTGTGAGACTAATGATTTTATTTTGCACAATCCGTATAATCAAGGCTCTACTATAGATGACACGCCTTTTAAAACCTGTATTTAAAAACAAAAAAATTACACAAGGATCAATCTTCATTTTTTATTGGCTTTTAATGGTCCTTTATTCAAGGTCATCTACCATTTTGATGTAAATAGTTATAAAATGTTAGCCAACCACATTTGTACACTTCAATTTGAATCTAAATCATTTAACTACCTACAAATAATTTTCAACGCGTGATTTTTGTAAATTTTCTTATACGTAATCGAATGTGTTTTATTTGCTTATAATAATTGTTGTGATTTCACTTTTAGGGATCTCCGGCAGAATTTGCTATGTATCTCAACTACTGTAGAGGACTTGGCTTTGAAGAAGCGCCAGATTATATGTATCTCAGACAGGTAATTAAAGCGTGCAAATCGGTGGCGTGTGGACATTTTTCAATCGATGAATTCGATCCAAATAAAAAGCATGCCGTTTATCAAGCGAATTAAAGCTACACCAAATTTTAAATTTATATGATATATGCATTTTATTGGAGATGCGCAACATCCATGGACTGCACGCCTATGATGCGTATATAGATAATAAGCTCATAAAATATTAAAGACAATAAAAATCGGCACTTGATTATTTTCAATTTTTTTTTTTTTTCAGTTATTCCGTATATTGTTTCGCACGTTAAATCATCAATACGATTATTTGTTTGATTGGACCATTTTGAGACAGACAACTAATGAAGAAGCAGCGACTTCGTCGACTACAGTTTTACCGGCTAGCGGTGGAGCGACCGCTGTTCAGTCCGGTAAGTAAAAGCCTCCGGACACTACAGAGCTCGATGTTTCAACGATTTACTTACTGAAACTACCGCAGCAGTATGGCGAACACGAAGGAAGCTTATCATTTGATTGTGTTCATTTTCAGAAACATACTGGTCTCCAATAATATGAGGCAATTGTCTAAAATTGATTTTAATACATTTTGTAAACTTACAAGTGAAGCGAGAGTGCATTTTGGTTAATGTTACAATCTGCAGTAATGTTGTGGATTTTTTTCAGGCGTTAGGGTGCCACTACTTAATAAAAGTTCATCTTTGAATTTGCTGAAATCTCTGAAATGTTGTGAAGTTTTAAGATTTGATATTTAGTTATAATATAATTTTTCCACTATTCATAATTTAAATAATCATTATTATCATATTCATTTTCAAAACTTGTGTTTTTTAAAATTTAATTTAACTTATAAAAAGATAGGCATGTGGACCAACTTCATTTTTTTACTTGAATTTTTATTTCCATTTGGTATTTTGTTTTTAACAATTTGTTACATATTATAACTGATGATGAGCTATCATGTCTATTATTCATGCATCATTAACATCCTTGATAAATATATATATATATTTCCTTTTTGTATAATTCTCCATTTGCTTTTGCCGTTGTTCGGTAATTAAAATCGTACAGGACATGTTTTAAATTATTAACATGGTATATAAATTATTTATGTACAAAAGTATCGGATGTTGTTGAATAACAATGCGTCGCAAAAATAAAAGGGGGATTATTTAAAAAGTGGATATAAATATTGTAACTTTTGCCACTTGGAAAAATCAGAGAGTATTCATTTTTATTAAATTATCCTTGTTAACCAAATATGTGGTTTTCAATGGGTGTAAATTTTTGTTTATTGCTATAAGTTCTTCATTTCAGAAACTATGTAAATGTGAAGATTTTCTATTAAAAATAACACATTTTTAAAGTATTTTACAATTATTAAGCAATGTAGGGGGAGTTAAATTCAATTTTCTGATTAAGTGATCACTTTTTAAGAAAACGTTCGTAAAAAAAAATCGAAAAAAAATATTTTCCATTAATTAACTTTTCCAATAAATATTGTTTAATGATGCCAACAAATTAATCCAAAATAAAAATTGGTATCATTGGCACAAATAGTTTAGTATTTGGCAACTCGAAAGAATATTTCTCCATTTTATCGAATCCTTTCGTTTACGTATATAATTTTTCTATTGGCGCGCTTCAACCAACCACAGTACAGAATAAACTGAAATATATGTATAGATAATTTAAATATTACTACGATTTTATAATTTTTCGACTGCATACTAGTGAGAATATTAAATATTTGAATGGGGAGTGTTACAATTAAGGACATGGTTTCTTGTCATAAATTTATTTTCAATGCGACAACCTATATTACAAATGTATAAAGCCTGAAAACTCTGTATTAAAAATATTTTTAAAAATCGCACTATATACCTTCACCACAAATTATATGAATTTAATAAAAAGTAATGGGTATGAAAACGGGAATAATTTTATTTAATGAATAAGTAATTACATTATAGAACTGTTGTAATAATTATAATAAATATATAACATACATTGATAACTATGGTCCAAAAGAGTAATATCTATCTTTATCAAAAGGCTCTCATGCTAGAGGAATTATATTCATTGCGTTTAGACTGTGGCAATGATAACGATTTGGCCATGATTTATTGACTATATTAATTAAATTAAATTTATTTGGATTTAAACCTCATTTTTAATAGATTTACGGTATAATTATTTATATCCTAGGGTAATAACTATAGAAACTTCAACAAATAATTATTTTGATATTTCTGACGATTTTCACAGAGTCGTCATGCCTCCCTCCTCAGAAGCATTCGGACCGATTGTCGTCTTCTTGTGAGGAGGGTAGAAGTATAAATATATTTATTTTCATTTGAAGACTTATTGTGCGACAATTTAAGTTTAATAGTTAACAATTTTTTTTTCTGTTTCTAATAATAGTAACTCTTGTATCTCCATTTGTTTTTCAGTATATATATCTATATATATTTACATATATTTAAGTTTAATAAACTCACATTTTGTACTGCTGCATTTTTTTTTTAATGACAGACCTATCACCAAAACATTTTTAATAGGAAATTTATCATATCAGATGAATTTTTGTATGTGTGAAATGAACCGTTTAGTATTTATATATTAAACTTCTATATTGAAGTGAGATTGACTGTTATCTAAGATGAACTGAAGAATTAATTGTCCATTACGCATAGCTCATATGGTTTGGCTATAATTATATGAAGGAATGTGTGAATAGACCATTTGTATAATGATTATAGTGTCGACTCTGTAAGGATATATTAATATACAAATTCTTGATATTTTGTTCGTATTCCGTTGTCAAAATAAATTTTTAATGACTCGTGGATATGATGTTTTCAGATCAATAATACTGTTATTGAATAATCAACATGCTTTTTCTTCCACAGCCCATCCTCTACATTCCAATTCCCAATTTCCTTTGGCATGAGACATGAGAAGCATTTAAATACTCGACGGCAATTTTTGGTTGTATACTTTATATCTCATTCCTTCATATTCGATTGCTTAACTTATTTTAATTTTATATTTCGTACAATCGTGTAGCGTGCCGGCGGACACGTCTGCATTATACGGTCATTTTTCATACTAAAATTGCAGACGTGTCCACCGACGCGCTAAATTTATTCTAGATTATAATTTCCAACGTAAATTTATATTTTTAAAACAATTCTTCAAACAAGCAAAAAAATTCGAAATGCTTCTATTCCGGTAGTGTATCCAGATTTCACAAATCAAAAATTTCAAGCTGATTATGTGGCATACAGTAATATCCTCCCGTTGGCTAAAAAGAAACGGCTCGTAAATATTATTTATAAATTTACATTTACGACAATACAACTATGTTTTTTGTGTTGGGGCGTATACTGTGCAAAAAAATTATTATTTAACAAATTACGAATTTGGCACTCCGATGCTTTATAAAATATTATACGATAGTGCCTTATTAAAGTTTCATTGGATATCAAAAGAATGATAATTTTTTTCATCATATTTATGAGCAAATCTTTGATTTTTTTAATGTTTCGAAATTGTCATCCTAAATTCTATAGTTTATATGTCGAATTTTCGAGATTCCCGTCGATTCCGCTTGAACAATTGGCGGCTTTATGCAGGCGAGGGAGATATTACTGTAAATAACTTTTTCGAAAATGCACTAGAACGTGATTCATTTTGTTTTGATAAATCGTAGGCTGCAAAAAGAACTTCAGATTGTAAAATGATCAATCCGTAATGCCTCTTATATGTAATGAGTATTTAATTTAATATGAAATTTTCTGTTGGTTTGCTCTTTGCATTTTAGGTATATTCAACAATGTTATACCGAATTTGCGACATAAATTTGTATTATACATTACAATAAAAATTATATTACAGTTTATATATATATATATTATTGCTTTGAGATATTAAATTTTCATTATGTAAATAGTAAAGTTATGCACTTGAAAAGTTGGTTTCTTTTATTGTTCAGATTTGTGTGAATAAGTATATATTTTTCTTTTCATTCTGTCAACGTTTTGTATACCATTTTTTGATTTATATTGTATGTACGTATAATGTGATTTAAATTGGAGTTTAACAATTATTTTAAGTGTACGGTCGATTGAAACTGCATAATACAAAATTTAAAATTGGGTTCGAAACAGTTGGCGCAAACATGATACCACGTTAGTATCATAGGTATCCAACGTTCAAGCGCCTCATGATACTACATCAGTACCACCGGTTGTATTTGAAGAACAATATTTCTAATATTTTACGAGGCCCCCCCATTTCTATTTTACACTGGTGATAAATCTTATCAACGCCCAATGTGAATCATAGATTTGAAGGACAAATCAAAATGATGTATAAATGTTATCGTGTTTACAATTCTTCAAACTCGATTCCTTGCTATCTGTTGCTTTATTTGGAAAATGCATCAGATTTGCTCGAAATCATTCAAGTGGATTCGGCGAGACATCGAAAGTATATTGGTGTTTTAGTAAATGTAAAACAGTCGACAATAGTAATCATTTACTAGGATAAGGATTTCTCATGTGTTGTGCTTCCCCATTTACCTTCACCATGATCTAAATAAATAGTCGGAAAGAGCAAGATCAAGAGAATAAGATGGATGCGGAATCGTTTGCTAATCGAATCCCTTTAATTTGTTTCCGGTTATCTTTGATTTATGAGGTCGCGCATTATCATGCTGCTAAAGAATTTGGCTTTCTAATTGTGAATAATAAATCTTCTTCGTTATGGTTTGACCATATGGAAGGACTTCACGGTAGATTATCTTACCTTTGGAGTCTCACTATATATTTAAAAGAGCTATTTTTACTGTTAGACCCAATTGAAGGGTTGGTTCTATTATTTGCCCTTTTGAAAGCCACTGTATTTTGCGTTTTTTATTTGAATACAACACTCACTTTTTATCTCCAATCACAAGATAAAACGGTTGTTTCTTCTCTTTATCGATTAAATCATGATACGCACTTGCCTGCATCGCCTTGATCTCATCAGTAATGTCATGTGGTAGCCACACTCCCTGTTTTATGGTCTTTCCCATATTTTTCAATTGTATTTAAATACTTTTCCGGAAGTATCCAAGCTTGTCTGTTAATTCTCGTATAGTCTATGCTGGATTTGATTCAATTTCAGCGCGCAGGATATCGCCATCCACTTTAACCTTTCTTAAACCTATAGGCCAAGTAAGTGAATAAGGGTCGATTGAACGGCCACTTTATACTAACTGGCGCGAATTTCGATACTTTCGAACTGGACCGACGGGCATTCATTTTAGGACTCATAACATCGGAACAAACGGAATTTTGTTGTAAAACTTTCAAAACATATTATTGAATAGTTTTACTAATAAAAAAAGGGAATTAGGGTATTATCTGTTAAAACTGGCTGATATAAAAAATACTTAAAAACCATTTATTTAAAAAAATATATAATTGAATAACCAATACAAAACATACATCTGAACACTTATCTTTGCATACATGATCATGCAATCTGTAAAAAAAAAATATCGAACACTCATTAAGGGTTGATTATCAAAATATTGATAACAAAGGAACTATTTAAAAAAGCCTTTTATTCGTATCACTATTTTTATCTAATACTGCATACAAATAGAAATCAATTTTATCATGGTCTGGCATATGAACTTAGACGTTTAAATTTCCTAAAACTTATGATAAATTATTAATTAAAAAAATATTCAAGGAAAATAGGAAGATTTTTATGCGCAAAAGCAAGTGTTGAAACCACAGTTAAATTCATTCATAAAAAACATTAGTGTTATCGCTTAAATTGCCAGCATAATTGTGTTTGTTTAAATTTAAAAAGGGACATCACAAGGGCCTATAAATTTTGAGAAATACAAGGGGTACACGTCAAAATGATTGTACAGCACTACAGTGTAGTAGATCTAAATAATACAACTTACATATTTGAACACAAATCATATCACAAGAAATCTGTGAGAGCAGTCATTAAACTATGCAATAAACGGTACATGATAAAATACAAATTCTTATTCTATTAGACGGAATCACAATTAAAATAAAATATCTCTTCAAACATAACAATTCATTTAATTCAAAAATAAAAACAATTAAAACTACTTGAATAATGCACACTTGATCCTCATATAACACAATTTTATAAGATTCCAAAAGGCCACGTAATGTAAATCCGTATTATGAAAAAGTTCATACAAAATTATTATGCGTTGCAATGCCACGTCTCGTATAACAAACTGCGTACACATACACAATGTTTTTACTATGCTTATGTTATTCCCGCACGTGTAAACAGTAAATTGACAAAATTTTATCTCAATCAGATGAACGGTATGCAGCGTATTAAATACGAACAAACAAACATTGATTTTTATAAATTAAGAGAGTATGCTTGTGTTACTTGCGCAATCCTTAGCAATAAGTGGACGAAGTTTTATGACAATCTGTTGAACGGTATGACAGCGCATTACATACGAACAAACAGACTAATTTTTATATATTAAAAGACATACATGTTTGCTAAAAATTTTTTAGAAACATTATCACCAGAACTTGATTCCGTTTAAAGATCAGTTTTCATCCCTACTCGACTTCGGCACTCAAACATTTAAAGCCTGTAATAATCGAGTCTACTTTTAATGCGCATCTTAATACGTTTCATTTTAAGGGACTAAACATTTTTATAATCCTCTTTTGAACATTATTAGGATCATTTTCTATCGGTAGTGACAAAAATGCGTGCCGTTTTTTATATCTGTTTTATAGATGTAAAAAAAACCAAAAACACGACTTTAATATTGAACTATTTTTTTATAACTTTTCTAAACAGAAATGTAAAAACGGCACATATTTTTGGCACTACCGATATTAATGCTTTAAACGTTAGCGACTCATCGGTGAATCGCTATGTTGTAGAATCGTGGAATAAACATTCTCCATACAATGTTCGACCAATATTTTTTGGATTTACATGCATTTGTAATGCTTTTTATGATGTGTCATCCAAATGATGAGAGCTTTCTCCGTCTTTTCTACTATTGCGGGGCCCACATGAGCATGTACTGTGTCATACGAGGGTCAAGCATACATTCAGTTGCGCGTATAGTAATAAAAAAAGTCTAAATAATGGAATATTATAAAACTACCAGTACCTAATACGTGGAACGTGTTAATTTATTGTACGAGGATACGATTATAAATCAATAGTGTCTTTCTTTCGGTTGCAAATTGACGGCTTTCTCGCTGAGCTCCCAGAGTTTCTTGCCGAATTCACGATCTTTGGCGACTTTAGAAACGTCCTTTATTTTGCAATCCTTAAAATATTTACCGGTCACGTTTTCCAGCTCTGGAGATACGCATACGTGAATGGACGTCTGTGCTCCTTGCTTGGGATTCTGCAATAGAAATTATTGTTTTTTCAGTAATACAAATTTATATTGGATTTAACGTAAAGTGATTTTTAATCAATGCAAAAAAATGTGAAGACATATCCGTATCATAATGAATCTTTACTGGAATGAGTGCGCAAGTTCGCATGGACCAAGACAATAGAAGCCGTCAATATAGCTAGAGGAGTGTGTACTCTCCCCGCTCTTGTTCAACCTGTATTCCAAGAAGATTTTTATTCAATCCATCAACAACATCATTATATGCAGATGGCCACCAGTTTGAAAGTCTTACAGAATATGTTGGATGCAGTTATTATGCATAGCACCAAAATACGTCTCGAAGAAGACACTGCTGATTGCTTTTAAGAGCTTATGATGAGAAGTGAATCATGCGATGACGGCAGAGAAATCCGCTCTAGGTAACTAACAAGCAAGAGCGGCCTTTTCGAAAATGAAGTGTCAGTCAGCTTGGCTCTCAGACTTCGATTATTACGCATCTACGTGCTCAGCGTCTTTTTGTATGGGTCAGAATCATGGACTCTGACATGTACAAAAGGATACTGAAAATTCCATGGACTGCTCGGAAGATCAATATCAGTATACTGACTTTGATGGATATACAAGTTGTGAACCAACAGTCATTGTTCCGATACGAGTACCATGAGGAAGGGGTAGCCCCTGCAGTCTGTCATCTGCTGCAGCCCCCTTCAAACTTAGGTTGGACTCGTGGTGGCAATGATCCCGCGGTAGTATTCCTTTGAACTTAGATCCTTTGACTAATGCATCTTCGGGTGCACGTAGTCTGAAGCTGGTACTCCTGGGGAAACTTCGCCTCTTCTGGAGAGTGCCTGGACGCTCTGTGCATTTCCCGTGGGGCTAAAGATCAGTGTAAGACATTCTCTGTGTGGCTATTCCAGGGCAACCCGTAACAGATCATGCAGGAAATAGGGTCGTATTAAAGACTCTCCAATCCAGTCAGTTGCTGTCTGTCGTCTGTGTCTTTCCCTTGCTAACTTTGTGTAAAACTACTACTTTCATGGTCAATATGCGCCCAGAAATAATTACATACCTGTTTCTTTCCTGAAGTAACCACATATACAAAGGTTCCTCCGTCTCTGGATCTTCTTTCTTGAAATTTTTCCTCTTGCCTGGTCCACAATCAATGGTGGAGACGAACTTTTGAATGTTCTCGTGGTTCTCAATTGTATCATAAATTGTGAATCGTCCTAGGTCTTCGTACTCACTAGCTTTTCTGTACGCGTGTATATATTGGGACGTCGGACAGAGAACGTCGGATTACCGCGGGTATATATTATAATTCATTTGTTTTACTTAAATGTAGTAAATCCATTCTTGTCTCACATAATATAAATCTAATATGCCGTCATATAAAATAATCGACTTCATATCTAAACAAGAGATACAAATCGTTCATCGCTAATCTGAGGCGATAGATAATATTTTCATGCTGAACTCAAAACTCTTTCACTGTAATCTTTTAAATAATTCTTCAGTTGTTCGGCGTCTGATTTTATTTGATTAGTAGAAATTATTTTATATAAAAATTATTCATTAAATTTACCTTAAAGAATATTTTACAAAGAATTCCCCATGGCAACGTAAACCAGGATGGTGATTTTCTCATTATCTCGGTTAAAACAACTCCCGGAGTGCAGCTGTTGACGGTGACGCCTGAAACAAATATAAACATTCAACGCTCGTATCCTTAATACGATTTAAATATATCATAATTGAGAACGAACCTGTTCCCTTCAATTTATCGGCGAGTTCATTGGCCATCAATATGTTGCACAATTTGGAGTTTCCGTACGCTATATCGGTGTTTGCGACGTTGCTCAAATCCAATCTGTTCAAGTCAAGTTTTGCCATTGCGTGCATATCCGAGGCGACGTTCGCTATCCGGCTCGGTGCAGGATTCTTTGATGCGCCCTATTCAAAAGGAATAATTTATGAATTCAACGTATAATACGTCGTCGATATCAATTCGGATTTACCTAGCAGAATATTGGTGAATAAGAACGGTCCGAAATGATTTGTCTGCATCAACGTGTCCAAGCCGTCGTCGGTTTTAATGAAACAATCGGATATGATGCCCGCGTTGTTCAGCAGGATGTTGATACGCTTTTCCTCTTTGAGAATCTCATTGGCGCATTTTCTTACGCTGGATAAAGATTCAAAGTCGATGTGCTTCAACTGAAAATATGTTTCATTATTACATTAATACAAATGTTAACACAAAAATGCTCTCAAAATGATATTATAATCTGATTTTTACATTTATATCGTTAGATCATAACATTGTCGATAATATCGCAGTAGATAAAAATACTTACGGCAATGTTTTTGTTCCCCGTTTCCGCGACTATTTTGTTTTTCACCCGCTCCGCCTTTTTCATATCTCGACAGACCATCACGACTCTTGCTCCGCGTTTTGCAAAATCTTTGGCGGTTTCTAGACCGACTCCTTTTAATAAAACATAGAAAAGTTTGGGAATATTGTGATTCGGTGTTAAAATAAATCCGCAAATCTTAATCAGATAAAATTCCTTTAAAGACCTTCGATATCGTATCTAGTTTACATTGATAAATATAATTGATATAGTCTAATCTTTACAACAAGTCAGTAGCAGTAGTTTTAACTATTTTTTTTTTTATATAATATCAGTTATTTTTAGAGCTTTTATATTGCATAAATAAATATTTATAAAGCACTGTACAAATATTATTCTACAAAAAATACAATATTTTCACGGGCAGATGACAAATAAAAGATATTAGCGTTCATTTAAACAGAACTTGGTTTTAAACATTAAAATGAAAACTGGTTTATGGAATGTTCGCTGATTTTATTAACGGAAATGTGGCTTGTAAATAGCCGATGCAATTAATACAACGGAGATTTGATGTAATAAACATCAATAAAATAAAAACAAGAAGAACATCAAATATTTAAAACATCGTGCAGATCTTATTAAACTTTTATAAAAAGGACAAAAACACTACGATGAAATAGTTTTAATGAATGAAAGATCATCAAAATGGATTGAGAATTCTCATAAGACGCATTATGATCGATATTATGTAAACACAACTAATATGGATAATTACCGGCACTAGCCCCGGTGACGATTGCCGTTTTATTGGTAAGTTGAGCAACACTCCTGCATGTTCCCATGGTCATTCTGTTCCATAGTTTAAATGCGACCATTGAAGTCGCTATTCCTATGAGCCAAGGCGAACAAGGAAGGGCCGATATATTGAAATTGGTGTGAATCAACTCCATGGTAACGCAATAAATAAAACTATTGCGAAATTTAAAATAAAAAATCGATTCAAAAACGAATTGTTATCCTATACTTTTGCCGAAAAGTCAATAATAAATTTCTATTCAACAAAAGACTGATCAAAAATTTAAAAAGACCGCGCTGCGACGACCGAAGCGTCGACGGACCATAACAGCACTGACAATCGAAATATTTTTCGTTCGAAGTAAGCGCGTTTCGGCCATAACACAAAATACGGCGGACCAGTATTCGTAAATAAATATGCATTAAAATATTAACGCGATGAAAAATATCAACGATTTTCAAACACGTTGCTTTATAAAATTTGATAAAATACGCTTTATAACCATCGAGCCTTTTAATTATTTTAAATGCATCCATTAAAAAAATGTAAGCACATAATTAAAGAATACATAATTAATACAATTAATTAAATTAAATATTTTTATTTTCCTCGTTCGATTAACAAAAGGCATTTTATTAACATTAATGATGCAATAACAACGTAATTTTAATGAATATAAGCAAATTAACAATGGCGCAATGATACCCCAATTGAATGTGATAATATATTTAATCCAATTATTTTCAAATTTATTATTGAATTTTATACTATTTTATAACGAATTATTAATTTTATATGCATACAAATATTTTTGACTGTTACAAACACATCTTCTGCGGGGTCTAACGACTAAAAAAATAGTTTTTGCTTTTTTTTTCTTTTCGAATTCTCAAACTCAACTCAATAAACATGCGTTAAATAATGCGGAATATATTGTTATAATGTAAAAAAGTATTAATTATTATATATTTCCTAATTAATTTAAAAAAATAAATCACCTAGTACTTTTGTGCTCAGTGTATAGTATCCATTTAAATTAAATTTATTATACAATAAATTTTTTTATAATGCTCAAAAACAGTTCCCTGAAGTGTCATACACTTAAAAAGAAATTTTATTTTCTTTTCTAATATATAAAAAATAATGTTTGTTTGTCCGTATTTAATGCGTTTCTATACCGTTCATCCGATTGCGATAAAACGTTGTCAACTTACTGTTTACACTTGCGGAAATAAAATAGGCATAGTAAAAATATTGTATGGATGCACCGTGTTGGCGCATATTGGTCTGGTGAAATGTATCAAAATAACATCACTTGACTGATATTTTGTGCTACATTCCAATGAAATCCAATCCGTCTCCTGGCAACAGTCCATTGCACTATATCAGGCCAAATATGTATTATAAATATATTAGCGTAATTTATAAGAAGATGACGAAATTCGTGTCTCATTTCTAAGGCTATACGATGATCAAATCCAAACATTTAGATCCGATCAAGGCAATGTAGGAGATGTTAAAATAAACCAGACGATAAAGAAATTCGCTAATACAAATATACTATAAGAATCAAACTACTTAAATGTTCTTATAATTTATGTGATGAGTGGAATATTATAAAAAACTTAATTTTGCTATTAAAACCTTATTTTTCATTTAAATGCACGATTCCCTGACAGGCAACAGTCCCATGTAATCGATTTTTTAGAAAATGCTCAATATTTCCCAAAGCAATGGAAATATTTTTGTTTCATCTGTGATTCTTTTATTAAATAGGTAAATATCCATTTCTTAAATAAGTTTAAAATTATGCTGAAATAAAAATAGACACAAATCTATATAAAATTTATTCGATATACATTTACATATATGGTCTCTTTTTCCAGGTTCTGGTATTATTAACTATGTTGGTCACGTCGGTGATTCGCTTCAGCATGTCTTTTAATGGGCCGATCTTATATTCTATCAGTTCTTGAATTGTATAACTATCAAAAAAATCCCTCAGGTGCCTAATGAACTGCTTCGTGAGAAGATCTAGATTGTTCTCGATAAATACAGCCTTCTCTACTGAGAAAGTGTTCTGCAATTTGTGGACATATTTATGTTCGACGTTATAAAAGAGGAGGCCGTTCTTTCTGAACGCGTTCGAGATGTGGAAATTTATGATGACGTTCTCGTTGGTGATCACGTTCATGATGTCTTCGTAGAGCTTGTTGCCTTTGAAATCGCATCGATGCATTTTTTTTTCCATCTCTTGAAGATATGTAGTGCTCTGTTTTTGGAGACTCGACAGCTTGTAATCGCCTTTGCTGCATTTCAAAAGAGTTTCCCATTGGGGAAAGAGTTTTCTTTTAAGGTTCTTATGCAGTCTGACAGGGTTTTTGTCTATGTTTGTTATGGTGGACTCTGCGATGAAGGTGTTAACGAGGAGCAAGTTCAAAATTAAGCTAGGAATCGAAACTGGCAGCATTTCGCAAAGTACAGCAAAATGGTCATATCTCGACCAGCCGGTCAAAAATATTCCTTGAAAATTATATTTGTCTCCGGAGCCTGGAACTTTGTAGCTGACGGCGAACTCGAGCCATGCTAAATTCATGTCATGGTATTTTCTCAAATTGGGTATCATCTGGGTCGATCCGGATGCCCCTTTGTAAGCAGAAGCTATCCAAACTCCCGAAAATATCTTCGTATATTGATACCATATTCTGTGGGGTACCAGATCAGTGATCGCTGTAGAATATATCCAAACCACAGGTTGCACTAGATGGCCCAGTCCAGACGTTTCCAGTTCCAATGGCTTGAAGCCTCGAAGCATGTCGTCCCAAATCAACGGTGTCAGGTTCGAATAATTTTCTTTGATATAATTTGCAACTTTCACTACGTGATTGACAAAAGTCTGCCTAAAAACAAATAAAACATTTTAGATAAACATGATTGTCCGTATTCAAAGCTATGTTAAAACAATCGGTCATATTTCGCTCTTTGTTACCTGACAACATTTAGAGTAAAATCTATGCTAGAGTTTCATTTACACCCTTCTGATGACTTCAACCATTGAAAACGTTAAGGGTAGGTATCGTAACAGCAGAAGAAATATAAATGTTATACGACAATGGTCTTATTTATCGACTCATGGTGTACACGGCACAGTCATCCCCTGGAGTTGCTACCAAAAGGAGCGAAAGATGTGGAAACTTAGGGAAACATGATCTTTCTCCTCTTGTATCCTCTTCCCACTGTATCCTCTTAGAAAATACATGCGTGCGCATTTAATTTAGTCTCTTCATGATATATTCCATGCCCCGCGCTACTGTGCGGTCTGACCCGGATACCCTCGGCTTAGCCACACAGAGCGTCTTCCATTAGTTTTTTAATCCCTGGTAGCATTACCCACAAAGCTTCCAGACCCCCCTAGGTGCACCCAAAGGTGCGATAGACAAAAGGAGGGAATAAAACCAACTAAAATGTAATAGAGCCATTAACGCGAGGTCACTGTCACCACGATTTCAATCTCAGCTTAAAGGGGGCTACAACAGATAATGGACAACAAGGGCTCCCCTTCCCCATGGTACTTGTATTGGTTTCGGTCATTCGTAGTAAATAGCCATGGAAACAAGTCGCCGTTCCAACAACCGTAGCCGTTTTACCCTGTGTGCACTAGGCTGTTGAAGATAGTGTTGTCGCCTTTTGCACAGAATCCTCCTACCACTCCTGTAATCGGAAGTTCCTCATACCTCATAATAACTCATATTAGCTGGGTTACCACAGAAACGTTTAATGAGCAAACCGAAGAAGCTGCTTTCGCCTACATCTAATCTACATCGTTACCCCAGAAGACCCGCAGGGTTTTATGGGTGGACACCGTAGAATGAAATACCCACCCGAAATTATCCTGATAGTTCAGCTGTTACCCACCGGACCCTAGGATAGATTCTCCCGACTTAGGCTTTGCTAGCAATGGAAGGTACCACTGACTTATACCGCTTATAAGCGGAGTGGAGGGCCCGGAAACAAGAAGAGACGACCTTCTGCTTAATCCAAGCGGATTGGCACTGTCAAGCGGAAGTTGACGACGCTCAACACACCATTGATGACTGTGATGCTTGGACGCCCCAGAGAAACATGCTGAAACAAGCACTCGGGGTAGCTGAGCTCAAAGCAGAAGACATGGTCCATAGCATGATAGTGAGCAAGAAGAACTGGGACCTTTGGCGGGAATTTGTGAGAGGTAGAGAAAGTGATGACCACCAAAGAAGGCAGTGAGAGAGAAAGATGCAGAGCGGCTCTCCAATAGAGAATAGGGCTATATCGAAGGCCAGACTACCTGTCTCCCTGAATGTGATAAACAATACCAGAGGGACAGAGAAGGACAAGGGAGGGATTTAGTCAGTAAGAATTTAAAACTACCCTGGGACCGTCAACCCCCAGGATGTCTTATGGAAGATTCCTCTCCCAAGATCCAGATAAAATCCAGACTAACAAATACTATTAAAGCGTGGATTAATCGACTCGCCGTCTTGAAGTCTCGCAGTTGGTCACTCTTAGGCCCGATCCACACTATGATGCCGGTATCGGTTCGATCTCGCTCTCGGTCTCGGTCCGATCAAATATTCGAACAAACGCGTGCTAAGCTTTCCCGTACATAATGTGTCAAGTAGCATGAGTGAGGTCTTGATACGTTTATTCGTATAAAAATAATAAGCATCGTTTGACTCACATGTCAAACGTAAACAACACGAGTCATACATTCCGTCGATTAAAATATATGTAATGTTAATGATTCACATCTTATTATTTGATAAGATAAAGACACAATTGATTGAATTTAAATCGGAATATTATCTATGCATATTACCATTCAATCTGAGACATACAATTGAAATTAATAATGTTATTACTATATAGTATCATAAAAGTACCTCGCTGTAAGATTTTTCTTGGTGCAGTCATGACATTGATTTATATGATAAACCTCGTCACAACCGATATGTATCCTTTTCAAATCCAATTTTTTCATGTGAAATTTTATCACCTAAAAACAAAATTAATGGTAATTAATAACAATAATATAAAAACAATAAATTCTGAAACATGTGAGTCGACGGAAGTTGTTGGAAGTCATCGGATAGGCTTGACGGAAAAACGTCCTTCCCACAGCCAAATCTCTCTCTCGTATTTAATGAAGAAGTTATCTAAGACGAGAGACTTTCTATTCGACGCCCATTCATCTCCATCCATCCGCTCGGCTACACGGTGGCCCGAAAGCAGAACGGACCCGGGTGCGAGCGT
This sequence comes from Stenopsyche tienmushanensis, assembly GCA_008973525.1. NCBI lineage: Eukaryota > Metazoa > Arthropoda > Insecta > Trichoptera > Stenopsychidae > Stenopsyche > Stenopsyche tienmushanensis. Next base: position 79,255 of record WACJ01000168.1, on the reverse strand, counting down.
GTGCGTGTCCGTAATTTGTTTTGCGAGACGTTTAACGGATGCACCATGTTGGCGCATATTAGTCTGGTGAAGTGATGCAGGAGCCTTGAGGACGAGAAAAGGAAGGATACGTGCGCAATACGGTAGTTGAACTTTTCTAGCCCTATTCATTATTCAGCCCGTGCTACACGTGGCCTGAAGCAATAAACCATGCAACTGTATTAAATGCGTTTCTTTTCAAATAATTACTGAGCGTGTGTGGCATTGCTAGTTTTTCTACATAGTTTCCTTCATTAGCAAAATAATCGTATTTAGTTGAAAAAATTAGGAACAGTAAGTGCTATGATAAAGCAAATTATGTATGCTGTTTGAAAATGATCCTTAAAGAAAACAGATGCTCATTTCGAAGAGCTTTCAATGCCAACGTTTATCAATAGGCGTTTTAAAATCGATAACACTTGATCTGGTGATCTTTATGCATAGTAAAATAAACGCATCTAAGATTAGAGGAATTTCTCCCAGCAACGTCTGCCTGCATGTTATTTTTTATACACACTTTATATAATATATGATGAAATATTCAGGAATGGAGCCTATTTTTGAATATTTTACATTTATAGCAAGCAGTTAATATATTAGGGTAGTTTTGGCACGCATGTTTATTAAAATACCGAAAACCTTTTCCTCACTTGATCGATCATTCCGGTGATAACATCGAAGGACATTTTTTTCGATGGACAGATTGAATCTGGATGGGCATCTTCTTCGCGCAGTCCTCGATATCCTTCCAGCTTCAGCACGTACTCCAAATGACCAAAAGTCTGTACCAAGGGTATCACTTCAAAGTCGAAGCCTTTTGCAGCCTCCAAGAACGACAGCAGCTGAAATGTTCGAACGATGAATTTATAGTGGGGTTATATTGGGAGCTTATAGTGGGGAGGTAGCGAATTTTGACCCGGAATTATTCTGCTGGATTTAAAAGTCCAGATATTACTATTATTAACAAATCTTTATTAAATCCAGATAAATTCGGTTAAGCATCTATTAAATATTAATAGAAACATCAAATTTGGTAGCTCCACCCTTCAAGCAGATATAGCAAAATAAATTCTTGTAGATCAGGCATGGCCAACCCAAATGATCTTGCGGGCCACTTTGACAATGCATCATAAGGCCTGATCCACACTATGGTGCCGGTAACGGTTCGATCTCGCTCTCGGTCTCGGTCCGGTCAAATATTCTCATACAAAAAACGGGACTGGAACGATCCGATAGTGTGAACACTCTGATTGTTTCTTGTGTAAGAATATTTGATCGGCCCGAGACCGGAGCGAGATCGAAACGTTACTGGCACCATAGTGTGGATCAGGCCTAAGTTTGAGCGTGTTTTTTGTTTGGTCAATTTCATTTTCGAAAAAAACGATTCGCAGGTGTAAGTTGAACCAAAAACACTAACAACTTTTTGTGCTAAATGTCTCAAATTGGAAAATTTTTCTTTTGTGACGTAAGTGTTATAAAAATCTATTTTTGATTTTGATGTTTCAAAAATGTGTTTTAATTCAATATTGCACTGTAAATCAATCAGTTCCATTTGGAGATGTTCTGGGGCTGACTCTATTTCAACATAAAAGGGTGATGAATATATTTCAAAAATTTGTTTGTATTTGTCTGACTCTAAATTATTGAATCGACTTTCAAAAGCAACTGTAAGTTTCTTTATTTCCTTTTCATATTTGACGTAATTGTTACATTTATTAAATCCATTCAAAAATGGAAAATGATGAGCGTTATTATTTTTCAATTGCGATTCAAATAACAACAATTTCTTCTGAAATGCTTTGATATGATTAAATGTATCGATTATGATGTTATCTTTTCCTTGCAATGATATATTCAATTCATTAAGTTTTTCAACAATATCCACTAAAAAGCATAAATCCAATAACCACTCATCATTTCTTAATTCTGGTACAGGTCTTTGCTTGTTAATCATAAACGTGTCAATTTCCTCTCGTAACTCATAAAACCGCCGTAAACATTTTCCGCGACTTAACCACCTGACTTGACTGAAGTAAACAACGTCACCATACTCAGAATTTAGTTCTTTCAGGAACTCCTTAAATTGACGATGTGGAAGTGCATGTGATCGAATGTAATTGACTGTTTTTATAACAATTTGCATAACATGATTCATCGATAATACTTTGGAACATAAATTTTGTTGATGAATCAAGCAGTGGATTATAATTAAATCTTCTCTTTTGGGGTGACTGCATGTTTTGTTGTTGGATTCTATTTTGTCGATTAGTAATTTTATAGCTCCCTTTTCTTTGCCTATCATAGCAGGTGCTCCATCAGTTGATATTCCAGAAAGTATTTCTAAGTCCAAGTTGTTTTCGCATAAACAATTTTCAACAGCATGGAAAATGTCTTTTCCTGTTGTTGTACCTTTTAAACTAATCAAATTTAAGATTTCTTCAGTTACTTGAAATGATTCATTTACTCCACGAAGGAACACTACAAGCTGAGCTGAGTCTGAAATGTCTGTGCTTTCGTCAAATGCCAACGAAAAATATTTGAAATCTCGAATTCTGTCGCATAGTTTTAACGCTTTCGCGCGCGTTATCGTCATTTTAATTGGTTTCGTGAATCCGATTGCCGACAATATTCATGAATACCGATTAGTGCTTATAAGCAATCGCCAAAACAAACAATGAGTCAGTTATTCTGTTTCGTGTTTGCCTCTTGATTTCACTAATCGTTGTTATTGATAACATTCCAGCGATAAGACCGAAGTTTTATCGCCGTCGAACCATTCATCATTAAATTAATTGATCCACACGTTTTTTTTAATATGTTCTTTACACTTTTCAGTGATTTTCAACCATTGTATTTTCGTTAATAATAAAACTATTTAAACCATCGCTAATACACACAATGAAAGGTCGATCGTTTTGTCTCGTGTTATTGTATTAGAGTAACGGGAGTCGAAAGCACACAAGCAGAGCAGGATTTTTTTGGGCAGGTTTGGCATCTCCATGAAGTCTCAGTGCGTTTATTATTTTTTGAGCACCACCTGCAGCGCAAATAACATATTTTCTTTTTATAATTTTTTGGAATAGGATTTTTTTCCAAAAAAATGACTAGAGTATTGCCTATTGTTGGAGTAGGTGTGACAGTTACCAATTCTCTACCATCTGTTATATGGGCAATACATAATAAGGATTCTATTAAATTGTCTCTAAATTGTAGAAAACTTATCACCTTTTCCATTTTAATGCGGTATAAAATCCACGCATTAAATACTGACATGTCTAACAAATGGAATATAATTTTTTTATACCACCGAATTGTTTTTCGGGGACAAGAATAGTATGCTATGAGTTGGCCTGACCTGTCAACATCACCCATAAATTTATTGTATTCCACAACTTCAATGGGCTTTATTTTTATGATTCCATATCTGTTAGTTTTTTCGATGAGCTGAGGGTGATATTTGGTTGTAATGCGTCTCTAGTATCGTGCCATTTTGAAATATATATATATTATTTTTTCTTAACCATATGTGTTCTCCCTTTTTAACCTTCTTCTTTGTTATTTCTGCTGGATTTCCTCTTCTATTTGCACGCAATGTCCCTGTTGTATGCGTCCTTTTTTCTAATAGTTTAGTAGATAATGAAATGTTATTAAAAAAAAATGTCCATAAAAACATGATGACCTTTGTGGAGAAATGGATTCATCAATTTAAGTACGATCATCAATCAAAGGCATCAATTTTGGTTCCTCTAGGTTCGTTATCAAATAACCTTCCTCTATAGATTTCTAGATTATGGATGTATCCATTTGGGGAACACAATTTATAAAATTTGATGCCATACTTAGCTTTCTTCCCTTTCGTGTATTGCCGTAACCACAGTCGCCCTCGACGAAGAAGAGATTCATCTAAAGAAATTTCTTCCGATGGAGAATATATATTTTGAAAATTCGAAACAACGATGTCAACAGTGAACTTATTTTTGACATCCTGTCATTGTTATTTATCGTGCAATTTAAACATCTCAATATTTTTTCGAATCTTCTACTCGACATAATATAAGAAAATATTGGATGATAATACAATGAAGCTCGTGAAAACATTTTTCTTAGTGTTGGAAAGCCTATATGCCCACCGAGCAGACACAGTCCAAAAAATTTTTCCAATTCCATATAATTTATTTCATTGAATTTGGTCACCATGCAGTATCTTGTTTTTGGTAAATTGTAAAAGTAAACTTTTTACCATAAGCATTCGTACATTTTATCAACAATTTATTAACTTCCCCAGTCCAAATACTTGTAAAAAATTCTATAGTTGTATCTCCAATATCTTTTTTTATTCCTGAAGATGTAAAATCAAAACCAAAATCTGGTATGAGAATATTTGACCGGACCGGGCATGGTGTTGATCGGACCTTGTGATCCGCGAAAAAAAATTGTATTTACGTAAAAATATTTTGGGAATAAACATTATTTTATGTGATTTTGCCGAAATTGGTAATCCGAAACGTAAGTACATAATACTTTTACGTGGGCGATGTTCATAAAATGTATCTACTCCAAGTCGGTGCATCACAAAAATCGAATTATTAACCAAAATGAATTTATCTTACTCGGAAAAGTTTGGGAGTGTTTGATCCATGTTTTGTAAATGGTTTGTTATTGTGTCCCTGAAGGCGGCAGGCATAGGACTAATCCGGCGCGAGAGGTTTAGGTTGAGCGAGGTTTATTTGCACTCATGTGCTGCAGCGACGAACGGAGTGACGACATGCGCGCAGGAAAGCGTTAAAACAATTTCATTTGAAATGTCATTAATTCGACGACACACTGTTTGCCGAGATAGACTTAGGTTCGAAAACAGTTTACTTTTGTCAGGCAAAATATCCTTCACAGCAGCTTCCAAACATTCTTTCACAAATTCACCATCCGAAAATGTTTTCATTTTTTTTGCAATCACAAATGAAACAGAATAGCTTGCCTTAACAATATTTGAAGGATGCTGTAATGCTGAACCGAACATTTTTTGTTGAGCCTTTAAATGCGATTTTAACTCCTCGAGCTTCGATTGTTTCACTTCTTTATTGAACTTCAAATAATCCGTATGTTTTGTTTCGTAATGCCTCTTAACATTATATTCCTTAAATACAGCAACAACCTCTCGGCAAATTAAACACAATAATTTTGTATTTTGAACTATGAAGAAGTATTTTTCTTCCCATTCCTCGCTATACTTTCTATTTTCGTCTACTATTCTTCTTTTCTTTGCACTCATACTGAAAGTAAGAGCGATATTAAATATATCTATTTTTAATTTTGAAATTAAAAGTCATTTTTAATTTAAAATAATTTATTACCTGGCTGTTGTTGTTTTAAATATGTTGTTGATGTATAGGTATATTAAAATAATTATCCTGCAGTCACAGCACACAAAACGAAAGCAAATTTTCACTTGAAACTGACATTCTACTCTGCTCTGCTATCAACAATTAACTATGCGAATTTAGGTATGGTCACTGTCTATTGGCGATTGAATTCCAGTGATTCAGAAAGAGACAGAGAGAACGTCTTGTAGTTCAAGAGACAGAGACGGAGAGAGCTTCCTGTGCACATCTCACGATTGTACAGATCGATAACGCAAATTCATCGACGCAATTTGATTGCAATCATTGCGACTTCATGTTATTCGAGACTTGTGCATATGACTCAAATGAATTGATTTGTTGTGTATTGGTTATGTGAAGAAATTAAGTGCTCTTGTGTGTTATCAGCAGTGTTTATTTACAATTGAGTCCGACTCGAATTGAAAATTGTCTTGCGTTTATCGGAGCTGAATAAAACAGGCAATATCTGCCATATATTCGCAAGAATATGATTTAAAAATCAAAGTTGATTTTTTCACATAATTTCGATAGTAAATTTTTAAATATATGGATACAGAAATGTTTTTTTTAATACATTGATTTTCACTAATAAATATATTTTGTGAAAGTTCGATGAATCTCGCGGGCCCGAAAAATATTCAAGGCGGGCCGCATGCGGCCCGCGGGCCGCGGGTTGGCCATACCTGTAGATAATTGTCTAGTAACATGTTCTGACTTCCCAGAGAGAGGCGCTTCTGTCCCGTGTCACCTGTTGGACACAAAGACCTAATGACCCACCCCAGTGATTTTAGCGCCTTTAAAACCTGTTGCTCCAGTTTATATTTCGTACCTTAGGTATGCGAGTGTCGTTCTGGGTCTGCATTTTCAAACTTATGATAGACACGGGTATAGTGAAGGGCCCCAATCCATGACCCAATATATTCTAGCATTGCATCTCTCTTTCCGCTTTCTCTTTCTATTTATATTAGTAAATTTAATTTCGCGTGTTAAAAAAGAAGGAGAAAGAGAGGGGCGGTCAGTACTTAAATGGGTGACCGCTTGGGAACACCGCGTGTCATTTCCCTTTTTACTCCCAAACACATGCTTCTCAGTGCAGGTTCTAAATACAGAGTCTTCCTTCAGAAGAAAAAACCGCTAATGCGGCTGCGAGTTTGGGACTAACCACCATTAATCCCATTTGGGGAGTCGGGGAAAGATAATGATTCCAGAAGCAGCAGCTCCAGCAGAAGCAACACAGACCAAATGCAGGAAGGATGCAGGATACCATTGAATAAAGACTCCATACAAAATATTATTTAAGACATGCTACACAGTCTTCTCGATCAGAGTTTCCATGGTTTACCTGATCTTAATGTGATAACACAGAGAAGCATAGAGTCCATGGCAACCTAGAAACGCTAATACACTATATATAAACCCTTCTCTCCGCACTAGGGCTTTTCAGGAATAGAAAAAATCGACTTGCCATCGATAAAGCTCCCCTTCGCAAGTAAATTCACTCTCTGCATAATAGTCCAAACACAATAAATTCAATAAAAATAAGAATTGAAATTCGCGATTAATTGCAAAATCTACCCCCAATCCGCCCCCCAGGTTAAGATGCTCTTATTCATCTTGGGGCAGAAACAAAGAAAGCAAGCCTAGCATTAATGAGCAGATTCCACGAGCGTGGTTTCTTGTGCATGCTTTACAAACATGCCCATTACTGCAGTGAAGTGGTCATAGGGGACCATTTCACAGGGGACAAGTAATTCGAAGATGACATAAGCCGTATACTCCGCAGTTACTGTGTTAAAATGAAACATGCATCGATGCTGAATATTTACCTCATTTTTGTTGTATGCATTTCCAGCGCTGATGACCTCCAGCTCGCCCTCATATGGAAACATATCTTCATATTCGATGAGGATTCCAGTGGCTCCTGCTGTTTGCAGAAGAGGCAAGATACTCTTCAAGTACTCCAATTTGGGAGGAGCGCCCTTCAAATCCAGATGAACGAATTTGTGCTGCAGATTCTTCTGGGTCTGCTTAAACGTCACGCTGTTGAACAACGGCTGATCGTCGACCGGGTCTTCAGCGTCGTCCAGTTGAGCGGAGTTGTTTTCTTCGGGGTACTTTTTCCGCGAAATGTGCTTGATGTATCGCTCCGTTTCTTCGTCGTCGATTTTTTCCAGGAGGAACTTCCTCAACACTTCTCCTTCGGGTCCCGATTTCATATCGAGGTTTCTGTTACTGTGTCTCATAATTCTCTCTTCGAATTCTTCCGGGTTGCTGGTTATCGGCATGCTTTCAAAACCATTGCCGACAGTCATAAATAAGACAACGATGATGCCTATTAAGTTGATCAACAAAATGATTGTGACGCAAGTCCTGAACTTTATCCGCCACATTTCGTTTTTGTCGGAATGTGTGTGATACCTGAAAAATACGTATTTTTCATTTTTAAACTATCCAACTTACATTATCGTATGTAAATGTATTATATAAAGTATATATAACAAACAAAAAAATACCAAAACAAAATAATTAACATAAAAAGATGCTTGGATATTAGGAACTTCATAGGAAAGTCGTTTGGACAACTGACAGAGGGATCACGCGAGTCCGTTCACTATCGGATCGCAGAGGGATCGAGTAGGAGATCATAGATGTATTGTTTGAAATAAAGATTTGAATAAATAATTATATTGTATTAGAAATGGAAGCACGGCATTTAAAATGAAGTGCTTTGTATGTTTGTGAATATTTGGAGGTGTAGAGGTATCTTTACAGCACGACCCTGCCATCGATATATGAGTGTATACGATGAGACGCAACACACTCTCTCTGACTCTGTCTCCGATTCACTAATCTCCGCACTCAATGTGCGAAAATACTCGATGCGGGATTCCTCATCAACGGATTAACACTGTCAAGAGTTATTAGTTACATAAAATACATTTAAATTTCATTTAAAAACTAACTATAACTCATAAATAACCCACAATATCTAACTGTACGAAAATGTTCAGCATTTCGATTTCAAAAGTTTTATTTTGCCTTTTTAATGTGATTTTTTTTAAAAATCGTTTTATATATATACTATATTTTATACAAGATAAGTAAAAAAACATATGTAATTGTGTGCTTTGTTAAAATATGTATAATAATAGCATTAGTGTTGCAATACATATTAAATATTGCCTAATTTATTATCTACACTCAAATGCAGTAGAATCAAGCAAAGATGTCCGTCTTAAATAAATATATAATTCATAGGAATAACTATAGCTTTATCTTCTGACAACTTTCATATAACACGATTTCGATCTACTATTCAACTTCAAGCGTTAAATCAGGAATTCATAGCTTCGTCTAAAATTCACCGGATTTTGATTAAGATCGATGATGACTTAATTCAATCCTGAGCCAAAATTTCGATCCCGGGACTTCGGGATTGCATTAGAACATCCCGGGATCAGTCCCAGAATCCCGGGACCGAGATTTTCAATAGTTTAAGAAATTACATTAAACATCGAGTGTTTCGTCATTTAGTCTGGATCTGATTTTGGAAGCCAGGCAACTTGCTGCTGAAAATGCACGCTCAGCTTCCACACTCGTTGGAGGTATCATCATCAGATATTTAAATGCTAGTTCGAGTTGATGACCGCGTTTTAGTATAATACCATCAACGGGACTGATAAAATTCTCTTCTGCTGAGACGCGGACTAAAACTCGCAAAATTCCCGATTTCCCGACAAATTATATATTTCCGTCGCTTCAGATGAATACTTATATACTGTAATACTTTGATGTGGTTCGTAATTATATTACGGAGGAATACAAAAATTCTGAGCCCCGTATCTATTATATTTCATATCGATATTCCCATTATTAGAGTCGAGGGGTAGTAAATACATCACCGGTAGGGAAAGATTAATATAAAAATTTGGAAAACATATATGTACTGTATATATGTATACACGATTTCCGGTCCGATAGGGTTAATTAGTATCGTGGATAACTTTTTTCCGTTTTTTTCATCGATCTAAATAGAAAAGTTGATAAAGTTTTGGAAGAAATACATGGATAGCCTGAAAATCAGCCACAGCATAAAGAATCAATTAGTATAAATACTGAAACATGTGATTTTGTGGGTTCCTAAGAAGATGTTTTGATCTTAGTTGTCATTTTTTTAGTTATAGGCTGATCTCATGAGAAATTTATCTGCTGTTATTTAGAAGATATGAAAAGTACAGTCAATCCTTCTATAGGATCGAAATAGGGACCACGCAATAGAAACAAAACACTACATAAAGTTAGGCACCCATACAAAATGCTTATTTAATTTCACCCCCATAATGCAGTGTTGCCAAAAATAGTGATACCAGTTTTTTTTTTACAAGACTATACATGTATCCTGAGTTTCTAACTAAATTAAATTTACTTCTTATCTATGAATAGATATACTTAATTATCGGTGTCAATCAAGATAATTGAAAATAACAATGGATTATTTTTTCGGGTAACTCTGCATTATTTGGTACTTTTTTTCTCTTATCAATATGGAATCCCCTATTGTTTTATCTAAATATTGATCACTTTTGTCAGCATTCCAATGTTTTTTAAATTTAGTTTTAATTACACCTTGCAATATTTTTTTAAGACTGTCGTAGATCATTTTGGCGTTGTTTTTATAGCATAGAATAAAACCCTGCCGTAAAAGATTAAATTTGAAGTAAAAAAACTTGAACAACAGAGGGTAGGCTGAAAACTAATGCACACGTGCTTGTAGAGCGCTAACAAAAACAGTTTTAAAAAAATTATTGTTTTTTCTCAACTAAAGTTCAAATAAGATTTAGAGATAGCAGATCTGACGCTAGGATATATGTATTTGGAATTCACTAAACTAATAACGTGACATTAATATTGATTTAAGAGATGAAGATAACGATAGTGAAAATGTATTATGTAATGTTTGTTCAATGATTCAATTGTGGCCATAAAAAGTCACATCAACATTAAAAAATGTGGTCCCATTTACCCAAAATGCATGGAAGATCGAAAGGTATATAAAGAAGATATTTAATTATTTATGTAACATCCTCTGTTGCGCTAATTATTCGTTTTCTCGTAAACGAAGGCGTGAAATCAAATGATGTTTTGAAGAGAATTGCTAGTAGGAAATCCAATCTGGACGCTTGGAAACAGTGGCATAACTACTAATTGGCGAGCTTAGGCGACGCCTAGGGGCAGTTGCTGTCTAATCTATGTATACATATATACAGTACATATATGTTTTTCAAATTTTTATATGTATTAATTTTTCCCTACCGGTGATGTATTTACTACACATCGACTCTAATAATGGGAATATCAATATGAAATATAATAGAGCGGTCATCAAATCGAACTAGCAATTAAATATCTGATGATGATCCCTCCAACGAGTGTGGAGGCGTCGAATAGAAATACTCTCTTCTCTAAATAACTCTTTATTTCACACGAGAGAGAGGGATCTGGCTGCATGAAGGACAACCTCCCGCAGCCAAGGCTAACCGACCACTCCTCCGACTCCCGCTTCCTGCGCGTCACTACTCAACGGGCAACGGTGCACGCGCAAGAAGCGATCGGTCGGTATGCAGGTGCAATGTCTCCGCAGGGCCACAAGAGATGGCGCTGTTATAATAACACAGTGCACTTGAAGAGAGATGGAAGATGTCGCTGTTAACAGCGCTACTACATGTGGATGGTAAATCGCCCACGCTACACTCTTCCTCCCTTAGCTTCAATGGAAGTTGTTGAAAAAGCTGAAAAACCATAGGTAATGTTATTTTATAACAAGCATATGGGAGGTGTTGACGTTATGGAACCAGCTGCTTGGCAACGGCAGACTAATGCCCGGTGTACACGAGGTTGGTTTTCTAGCTAGTAGAGCAAGCAAGTGCTGGTAAACTGGGGTGGTATCTCTAATTTCGTTTTTGAGCTAAAAAATAGCTTAAGCCAGACCACTTTCATTGACAGAAAGGTTAATGAGTTCAATGGTTGGTGATCTATATTATTTGTCTTAATTCATTGATTAGAGTTTATGAAGAAATATTTGTATTGATTGTTTAGGTATTATTTGCTAATTGGCGTCGAAAAACAAGATTGTCGTGATGGTTATTTACTCATTGGCATCTGCAATAGGAAGATTAAAGGAATATCTTGGAGAGGTGAGTACATAATAGCTGGTTGCATGTCTAGATAGGGAAATAAAAGGGTTCTAGTCTTTCGTTTGTCTGAACGTTGTCCACCTTTCGGCGTCGTTTCGCTGCCAAGTCCGTCGGGTGGAGCGCAGACCGAATGGCCTGATCGCCAGATGTGATTGGATTTATCTTTTATTTTTATAATTTTAAAAAAATACATCTGAGAGCGACGTTTCCGATTATTATCAGATCTAGTGCTTATTGGTCTTGATTATCAGTTGGCGGTGAATCCCCTTTTGATTACCCCGGCATTTGATCGTTCGAACGTGAATATCATGAGTCATTACTATCGCATCGTATAAAACGATCAAGTTTCAAATTTCGTTCAGTGCATCTCGGATAGTTGTGTTTGGTAGCTGCCAAGTGATAGCTGCCTGAAGATGGCGGATTACTTGAGTCTGCTCCGTGTCGACTACAAAGACGAACAGTTCATTGTGTCTCATCATCCGACCTTGATTGGATTCTATAGTGTGGATAAAGAACGAAAGTATAAACCTGGATTATCCAAACTGCAGTACATGAATCAGGAGACAAACACCAAAGTAGACATCGACTTGAAAATTGGAAAAAACCTAATTTGGCAGTACAAGAATACCATTCCCTTGTACGATTATCTCAGCGACCACAAACACATACTGAATTCATTTTCTGCAGACGATATAGATGATGCTGGATTTATCCTCGAGAGGAGTACGCTCCTCGATATATTTCGCCTGCTCTATATCCCCGGGAGAAGATACTTCGCCATTCAACTCTTCGGTGGGAACATATATATCAAATCGCAACGATTCAACAAAAATCTTCCAGATTTGATTGCCCGTCAGGGACACAGATTCGAACAGAACATGTTATCTAGTAAGAAATTCATAAATCTTTTAATATCTTATCGCCATAGTCTCAATTTTAACAAGTCTCCAATTATATAATTTATGCTGTCAGCTTTTGTCCAGTGCTGCACGCTGACGATTAAAACAATCCTCGTTGATATCGATCAGAGTTGAAATGATCCCCAATGCATTCATATGTAAATCATTTTACAGATAATCCTCAAACTCCACCGCAACCGTTGAAGACCATCAAGGAAAACGTAGAATTCTCTTGTGTCTTCCAGACGCAGATCGGCAGACATCGCATTTTATATAATTCCGAAAGCGATGGAATATTAGCAAACAAAGACGGCGACTCGGATCCGATAATCAATGCTGATGATGAAAATGACGTCCTAAATCAACTCAAAAATAGACAATTTGTGCGACTAATAACTAGAATCGATTGGGAGAAACCGAAGATGAAAAAATCAAAGTTAGTAATCTTCGTCAAACTATTTTAATAATTTGGAATATTTCCTTAATTTCATAAAATTTACACTTGTAGGATTTATCAATCGCAACACATCTGGGTGAAGTCGTACTTTTCTCAAGCCAACAACATCGTCATCGGATGGAAAAATAAAAATGACCAATCTATGATCACAAAAGTGACGAGCCACACCCAAAAGGACATAAGCAAAGCGGACATGGTAAATGCATACGATTTATTCGGTATTATTCGGTCGATATCTAACAGTCGAGTAATGTATTTTTATTTCAGGCGTTGAACAAAAAAGTCTGCTTCAAATTTTCGGATGCTTTTTTTACGTACGTCAAGGACTTGCTGCTGAAGAAGATCGTCAACATCGATCACGATAGTATAAAGGAACTGCCGCCTATTGATTTGATACTCTTCAAGGACAGAAATAACCGTGCCACTGTACATCACCTTCATGTCGTCGATCTTACGAATATTCCCAAAGAAGTAAAACAATTCGACAATTCTCAAATAATAGATCACAAACTAATAATCCATGACTCAAAAAACTGACTAGCATGAATTGTTTATGAATATTGAACAGCGTTATTAAGTATTTTAAATCTATTTTAAGTAATTAACGACCATTATATTTTTTAATACTAAATTTTAAAAGTCCTTAATTTAAAAACCGGACGTAAACATTTCCTATAAGTAATAAGTTATTAAATATAAGTTAGGCATATTTTTTTTAATATCGAGTATTGAATTTAATTTTTTGTTAATTTGTAAGTAACTTTAAGTTACATAGCCATCAAAGTGTTTAACGCTTTGATGGACGCGTCTGCATTATGCATCTCTTTTCTTATCCAACGCCAACGCGTTGAAATATATTATATTATTTAGATCTCATTTGTTAGTGTGCATTTAAATTTAAGATTTCGTATTAAAACTCTGTGTACTATTTGGTGTTTTCATTTTATATAATTTTTAAGCGAATCCAAATATATTTTTTAATAGCAATGAGATCTACATCGGCTGTGGTGTGTGTTTAGTCTTTGTTTATATAAGTTTGACTGTAGCTTTCAATCTTCTGTTTCACTGTAGATATGTTTAGATCCCTATTATAGTGTCGCCTATAATATGCAGAACATTGGACTGAAAGCGTTGGAGATTGTCAATATTGGAGGTCGATTCTTTTCTCATTGATGTGCGTCTTCCATGTTAGATGTCTGTCCATGGGCATACCAAGATACTTGACTGTCTGCATGTAGCAATGTGTAATTGTTGAGTGAAACAGGAGGACTTGTCTCTTTTCTGTTAGTGAATATGTTGGGCGTAGATTTGCTTTTGTTAGCCTTTATGCGCTACTTCTTAACCCATTTTTGGATATTATTGAGATCATGCTGGAGCAATCGAGAGGCTGTTACAGGATCGTTATGCAAGTTTAGAAGAGCCGTGTCATTTGCTAAGGTAAGTCTGAGGATATCCGAAGAAGAACTCGAACCAAGAGCGCATAAAACTGAGTATCAGTCGACCCATTGCAAGATGGACTGACGACATCAGAAGAATAGCAGGAGGAAGCTGGATTCGGAAAGCGGAAGCGGATTCAACATCTGATCTGAAATTCTACCTTTGTCTTTTACTCGATATCAAAGGCTTTCATTTGTAACCAGCATTAGAGCCACAAATTGTTAAATGCTATAAAATAAACATCTTTCTTTTAACATAACCACAGTTGAAAAAATACCATCAGTACTAAGAAGTCTGTGAATGGCTCCATAACATTTTTTATAGCGGTAATGTTTGGCTTATTTTTTTTAAAGATAAGGATAAATATCAAGCCCCCAAGACGAAGAACACATCAGACATACAATGCTGCTTTTATGTCTAAGACTTTATGTCCGTGCGGGGATAATAAAAGCATAAACAACACACACAGGGAAGTGTTATAAATAACGAAGTTATCCATTTTTTAATCAAGCCACTATGGGAGATGAAAAATTGATAATTTATAACAATTTAGAGAGATAATTTAATAGACTATGAAATAATGCATTAATTCCTGGTGCATTTAATACATTTACTAAATCAGAATATGGAGACGCATCCTAAATAAACTCGAATGTAAATAATGCCACTTATCTACAAAGGGTTCGTCAAGGTTTCGAGATAAAATCTTTATAAATATTTGTTGGAATTCGTTACATGAATATCCCACCCAAGTCACATTTAGCCATTTTAGCTTATAAGGCTTCACATTTTCTTAAGGATTAAGTCCATATGTTACAGCATTAAGTACTTACAGTAAGTCACGGGGCGGCTTCAGAGCCATTCAGGGCTTCGAACCGTTATTTTTTTCGATTCGGTTCAGAGTGATTGATTTTTGATTTTTTAAAAATGTTTTTTATTTATATTAAAAACTAGCGAATTTTAAAATAAACGCAGGAATACAGTGGCGTGGTTTATTGCTTAAGGCTACGTGTAGCGCGGGCTGAAGGGCTAGATCCCCTCAGCGCCCTCGCTTCATTTTAACAGACCAATATGCGCCAAAATGGTGCATCCGTTAAACATCTCGCAAAACAAATTCCGCACACAAACAATGTTTGTGCTCATTTAAAAACCATAAATACACGCCCAATAACTCAATAAAGTCTTAAGAACACATCCTCCAAATAGATTTTCAAAATCTCATTTATTTACGAAGTTATACCTATTTTAGTGACGCGGTAACTAAACCAGAATTAAATCTTTAAACGCGTTTTTAACGAAACTACTTTTTTCAACGCGGTCGACACAATATCTCAATTACTAATCAACTAATTTAAGTTCAAATTTGATACGAACCTTCTCTATATAACCCTCTATTGTCCCTACCAGATTTATGTGAAAATTTTATTTTTAACTATTTAAAAAATATTAAAACCGAAAAAAATAAAGCAAAAAAATGACTTTTTTAAAAAGTCGCCATTTTATGGAAATACATATTTTTTAAAATTTTCTTTGAGGTAGAGACTATAGCCATATATTTGCCTAATCAAGAATATACAATTTTTATTTTATTTTAATGGTTCGATGGATTAAAATCGTGTCAACCAGGACGCGTCTTTTATTTTACCGCTTATACTTTACGCCTTTCATTCGCCAAATATTGCGTATTTGCAACATTGCTAATTCATATTTTCATTATTTATGGCGATTTCTAATCTATCCACTGTACCAATGACTATTCCTGTCTACGAATCTAAGTTTGTATCAATGTTTGATGCACTTATTCCGGGATTAAACCGTGAATTCCTTAGTTGTAAGTATTTTGTCCCATGATTTTTGTGATCTGAATTTGCTACGTTTTTACATTCAGACCCAAACAATAATTGCTACATTCATTAGATTTAATGAACGATTATTTTATGTCACTGATGAAATAAAAAAAAGTAAATAAAACACCGTCAATAAGACAATTTCATCGATGTTTTTCAAAATTATGCAAACGCCTCGTTATTTTTGCGACTCGTATATGAATATATTAATGCTTAATAGCGGCCTTCTTTGTCGAACGTTTCGCTCGATTCTACTGCATTATTTTTAGAATTACATAATTTAAAAAATCGTACAAAAAGTCGATAACAAAGGAAATATTTCTATATACGTACCCCAGAATGTGTGCCTAATTTAATAGCATTTCGATCCGTTTAACGACTTTTTAGGAAGTCAAATGGTGTTCTTTCGTCACTGGCCACGTATTATTCGTCTATGATAATGGTATTCGAATGAATAATATTATCATTAGGAATTTGTGTTCTTTTTAAGGCGCTTAAGACATTGATTCGATTACCAAAGACGCACATTCACACACACTGATCGATGCGTTCCCCATGGAAAAACTATTGTAATCCATGTCCCATTCTGTCCGGAGATGTTGCATAACTTAAACTGCGCTTTTAATCATTTTTTCCCCCCAAATACATGAATATATTTAGCGTTTATCAGACCTTTCTATAAGCTTGAACGACGTATACTAACTTACATTAGTTGTTTACTGTCTAGTGACGAGAGCCGCCAGCAGAAGTTTCGAATCTTTTACTGCGTTAAAAATATATTAATTATTTTTCAAAGTGTCTTCAAAAACGCGATGGCGAAAGAAGATCAATCTTTGGATCGAATGAAAATTCTAGGGCCATCCAGAAAGTAAAGTTACAACATTTATGCTGGATCAAAAATGCTTGTATTTAATTGAAATTCACACCACCAGCTTTTTTTATACTGTCTTTTGGATTCAGGGATGTAATGACACACACATATCTCATCCCCCATCATGATTGAGTCCAGAAAAGCTTCTTCCCTCTTATGCAAAACGATCCAAAATGCTTCAATGTGAACATTCTGGGCATTCATCTAGCACACAACTTCTCATAATCAAGTTTTTCTGACACAATATCACCGAGGAGACTTCGAGAAATGTGGTAATTTCGCACTTGTTCTTCAATTTTTTGCACAAGTCCATCAGAAATGACTGATGATATCCCACTCATTGCCTTGTCGTGAGTAACAGTACGGTCTTCTCTGAACAATCTTACCTATTTAGTGACACGTTATCGACTCATCACATCACTACCATAAATTCCCACAAGCTTCTAATGGATATTAGCGGCGATATTCTGAAATTTCAAAAAACGCAGATGGTATGCGCACGACGATTTCTTCATCAGAAGAATTTACTGTAACTGAACAAAATGGCCGACAAACACGCGATCGCTTATCTTTTCCTATATATTAATATATATTTGTTGTGTACCCAGACTGGGACTCCCAGATTTCGATTTGTTTCCTAGTTCTATGTACTCCAAGCTGGGACTCCCAAAGTTTCAGCCCATAAGCTTCAGATCAATCTTATTTTATCTAATAGCAGAAATTTGATGATATTATTCACTACTATCGAACACAAACAAAAACATTTATAAACATCTAAAATGAATCACTCGGAATTGAACTGAAAACCGGTAAAACCGTTATTTTTTCTGGAATAAGAAACAAAATGAAAATAATAACGGTTCCAAACCCTGTTTGCAAGAAGTATAATCGTTTGGTCCTCCGCGGTGGCCCTCGCTTCACTTCAACAGACCAATACGCGCCAAAATGGTGCATCCGTTAAACGTCTCGCAAAACTAATTCCGCACACAAATGATGCTTGTGCTAATTTAAAAACCTTCTTGGATACACGCCCAATAGCTCAATAAAGTTTCATCGCAATCGAATGAATGGTATAGGAATGTATACTTCGCAAGCAAACTTATGTACAGATGTTCATTTATATATATCCTACGTAGGGATCTTGAAATTACAATTTATTAACTCAAAAAATCCTGAAAACAACGGTTCGAAACCCCGTTTGCATGTAAGAACAAGAGTGTAATATAAAACATTTTGAAGAATTTATAACAAAATGAATGTTTCAAATATAAACAATTTAACAAAACTAAATGACAATCCCATATAGTGTACACCTGCTGCAAAACTAATGATTCGTTAGTGAGTATAACATCAGCATTCTAGTATTATTCTACTTAAAACCAATTATTATCCTAATCCTAATCATATAGCAAAGATTGTTCATCTAATTCTTATCCAGTCAACGATATATACTAAAATAAGCGCTAGAATTATCTTGCGATACAGATTCCATCACACAAAAGACGATATATCGCGATGTTGGCACTTTTCGCAAGCGTTGTCAGCGATGATATATTGGCGTTTGATACCAAGAGCTTTAATAAGCATGAAGTATAAAAGCACTACATTCTGATTGATTGGAACCCTTTGAACTGGATATAAACCCCCTTTTGTCGTTATTTTTTAATGAAAGTCTCTAAAATCAGCGAAATACGCCAACAAGATCCACTATGAACTTTCACTTCAACACGATCGCTTCGGTGATCCGCCGAGTCGAACCGAAAAAAAAATCGAATTTAAAATACAGATAAATGTGATCCTTTCCCGTGAATGGCTTGCGATCGCTGACTGTGGTTAAATGATGATGATATCCTTCATTAAATGTCGAATATATAAATAAAATAAAGATTAAACATCATGTTTTGAACATTGATATTTTGAAATTATCAAAGGATTGCACACATAATTTATCATTTTTATAAAATGCATATCTTTGTTTTGGAATAGTGCATTGTTTCCCTAACTCTTATTATAAAGGTTTGGGTTCAAATTCAGATTTAATGTATAAATTACATGTTAACAAATTTGTGAGATTGATTTGCAACAATCATATAAATATATTAATAGTCTAACGATTAAAGTCTTTAACTGTTTCGAATTTAGTATTTCCATTTTTTAAATTCAGAGCGTTCTTACGGAATTATAAACGACAAACGATGGCTCATAATTCCGATTCCAGCCATCATAAATAGAAAACTTTTATACAGATGTTTCTCTTCTTTATATATTCTTCATGGAAGCACAAAGATAGATTATAGACTGTTATTATACAAGGCGTTTATTGTAGATAACATAGCCAAATTCGATTAGAATATTTCTTGAAATACGTCCTTATCACGACCAATTTACGTTCGTCCAAAAAAGGTTCATAGAAACTTGCACACATGTCGGGACGGACGCTAAATTTAGCTTGGCTCAGAGTTCAAGTTATTTTAAAATGCGATATAAGGGTTTGATTATAGTTAAAGATAGTATATTTTGATATATAAGTATAGAAAACACATGGTGTAATTTTTAAACGAAGATATTCATCTGAGTTTGCCTTTTGTTGAAGCAAAATATGATCAATTTCAAACAATTTTGTTGCACAAAAGAATGATTTGGCTCTCGTTGGATGCATTGATGCCATTAAATTATACTTACATAACGAATTAATTCGGATTTGATCGATTTAAATCATTGCAATCCTCGTCTATTATGCAATTTTTAATGCGATGTCCTCTTTATGTCATCTAATTTTTTTTGAATTGTTTTGAAGCATTTGTTCAGCATTATATAGATACAATGATATTATTCATTCGTTGAAACTATAATATTTTAAAAATGCATAATAAAAACACTCATCATTAAAAATTCAAGTCTTCGATCAATGGATTTTTTTTAATGTCATAATTTATGAACGCCAAACGAAAAGACTTATAAATAAGCTCATTATGATTTAGAGCTTTGGAGAGATTCGTTTTAAATACATTTGGAAACATAAATAAATGCGTAAACGCGTAGATCTGAACTTGAATTAAATTATTCAATGGTGGATTTGTTAAGGGAGAAATGGTGATTTTTTTTTCCGCCGTTTTGAAATCATTATCATCCGAGGTCTAAAGACGCCAAAAAAAGTAACCAGCTTAAAAAAATAAATGCGCTTTTAAAAACGTCTCGATGATATCACATTTCGAATTTAAATACATAAATGCGCTCCGAATAAAAAATAAAATAAATGGGAGACATTAAATCGGCCCTTTTTTATCGCTTCGATCTATTTAAATGCGATAAAAATTCACATCCAAATGTGTTCTTCTGGCCAGATTCAAGATGCGGAATTGTAAAACAATAAAAATCGTCTTTTTGGTGTCACGCTCGTAACTAGCTCCGCATGAAATTCAAACAGATAACGCTCAAATTATATAGTATCTGGCGAACAACAGCTTTCTTTATTATGTCTTATGAAATTAGTTATCACCAGTATTACAACACGAGGTCTTATGTTATCAAGTCGGAATGTGATAGATTTCAACGAATCCCTTTTTTATGATATAAATATAAAAATACATACATAAATATCCGAGTCGGAATTATTAATATGTCCAAAAGCAAATATCTGTGTAATCAGCATATTTATCATTTTTAATATGTAGCACTGTATTTATGACTTTCATTATAAATAATCAGATTATTCGACGTTATTGGTTTTATTAAGCTTATTGATAGTCAGGGTTGCCAGTTGATAAATTTTAATGTGTGAATTTTCGGTTAAAATCATATTTATTTTTATGCTTGCAACATTGGGGTGATATTTGACATTTGCGGCCACAGAATCAATGATTTGTCATCCATGAAAATGACAATATTAAATAAGTGCTTTAAAAATGAATAAATGTGGTTTAAATATGGATAATTTGAAATTTAAGCATGTATTTATTAATATAAAATCCATTAGCATTTAAATTTATTCAAGGATGTATGTCGTATTAGCAATTAAATGTTTTTTTGAGGAAAAATTCTTAATAAATTATCATGATTTGTCATAGTTTTTTTTAGTTTGCATTGTTTAAAAATTATATTTAAATACCACAATTGAAGAATCGTATGATTATCAAATCAATGCATTTAATGAATTAAAGTTGAAGTATTGAAATATATAAAATTTTCTATTGAGAACAAGTCTACAAGTGCATAGTTGAATATTATCAGTAAAAATTTGAAGAAATCAGATGTTTGCGTGTGTATATCATAAATGTATATTTTAAAAAACCGGTGGTTATATTTAGAATGTTATACAGGCCACATGGAAAATATTCAGTTTTTTTTATAAAGCAATGAATCATTTCTATCGACGATGATCCTAAACCGCAATTTAAGCTTACGGTATTAAAATGTAATGATCGTTACCAAGTATAAGCTACTAGTAATTAAGTAGCTAGTAAAATATGCTACAAATAATACAATTTTCATTCAATACTGCAAAAATTGCTCTAGGCAATAATCAATGAATAATGCTTTGGAAGATAAAAAAATGCTTATGAACTCATTTTGGCAAACATTCAAAACCTCTTTACGACTGTTTGAATACACTTTACGCACAGCACAACGGCAAACACAAAAATTGTATATCAATTTTTTCCAAAAATTCATCAACGAATCAGCTTTTCTGCGAATATATTAAAGTGTAATTGTCTCGAATAAAACTCACACAATAAACATTTGAATTCTTGCTATTATATATTTTTATTAAACATATTATCTACAAAATATACAACTAGAATGAATAACAATCAGATTAAAGTTATCGGGTTTAAGCGGTACTTAGAACTATATAAAAATATTCATACCGCACATCTTCAACTAGCAGACTACGTCATTTGATTCGTTACTCGTAAGCGATCACAACGTGATATATGTGCTATCATAAGGCATTTGATTTGACAATTTTATTAAATACTACGTAGAAAATATGTCGGCGCGACGCTCAATTCAATGATTTTACGTCGATATAACAAAGTGTAAAATTTTGTCATTTTGAATTGTACGCAACTATGAATTTGCGGATAAATATTAGCTTTAAAATTTGTACTGCTTTATCACGATGTTTTTATTATTTTTTTGGTTTGGCAGTGAGGATCTCGATTTTTTAAAAATGGGTATCTAAAAATCTATTTATACTATGAAATGTTAAATTTCATTGCATTGTATTAATCTAATTAATGTGCAAACTTCCTCCCCTAAAAGTAGTTCCCCTAAAAGTCTATGGCTTCGATTGATAAATGTCTATATAATGCGACTAAAAGTAAATTTATAACAACTTCTAAGTATTGCAAGGTCTGTCCTCCCATCGTAGAGCAACTTCTCGGGGATTATCAATGAGATTTTGGACCGAGCAAGTCCACTGTGGATCAAATTTTTAATGTATGAATATTCTGGGAAAGCTCTGGAGGACCATATTGGAGATGGGAATCCTGGGTAAGCTGAGGAGACTGTCGATGATGTGCCTGGCCAGATCTATTAGTGTAGTACGACGGGAGTCAGACAAAGGGATATTGTCTCCGTATTACTTTTTATATCGCGTTGAATGCAATTATGAGGGAAGTTGGCAGATCGGGACGTACAAATCCATGGAATGATGATGCAATGCATCTAGCCTTCGTGGACGACATCGATGTCATGGCTAAAATGAGATAATTAAAACGAAATAAACACGTTAATTGGATATTGATAAAACACTAATAAGGCCGGTAGTGGTTTACGGGGTTGAAACATGGACCATGACCATTCACGACGCACTTAGAGAAGACCTGAATCGATTGGTCGCAGACTGATGACGCCATCTCATAGAGACCCTTGAGCCGTATTAGATTCGCGACTGAATGGCAGTAGATCCGTCGGAAGACCTCGCTTACACTGTGTTGATCAGGTAGATAAAGATGCCACACGCTTGGGCCTCGGCAATTAGAGGGACGAGGCGGTGAGTAAATATACAAAAAATATATGGGTTTTAAGAATGCAAAATGTCCATACGGGGAAAATAAATAAAGCGAAAAAATAGCACTTAGTGTAAAATATATTTATTGCGAAATAAACAAATAATAATAAGCAAATATTTATAAAAATAATATATCATTTCGATGTTCCGTTCAGCAATTGAGAAGTGTGCAAATAATGCGTTTTGATTGTTTTAAAAAAATAAATATAATTTTGTTCAGAATTAAATACGTAGTCTTTAAAGGCGGCTGATTCTAAAGAGACGAGCGAAAGTCTTTGTGTGCCAAAATTGCCATAATTTTCCATGAATATCGACAGCGTTCAACGTCGGTCAATTTATATTTTTCTGGAATATTTGGGCGGCATAAATGCACATTCGAGTACTTCACAATTAATAAAACTTAATTCGGCAGTACCCAAAAGTAATGATTTATAACCAGGAATATATAAATTGTATCGCTTTGTACGATATTGTTTTGATTATCAACCACGGACGTGTGGCAAATATAATATGCCAAATCGACCGGATTCAACGCTCAATGAACGTGAAATTTTGATACAAAATCCGAGGCAATTTTGAGTGCGTTACCATGTTTTGTGTTTGCATGGAAATCGTTATTGTTTTCGTTGATTGTACGGCTACAAAAATATTTATTCACATATCGCAAATTAGTCCGACGTATTAAAATTTATATTTGATTTCCGTCATTTATAGAATAGCCCACAATCGGCCGATTTGATTTTAATCGCGTTGAAATCTTATCAATAAATTCATGAATATCAATTGGGTCAAGTTTGCAACAGCTCCGTGAATAAAAGAAACGTTTTTATAATATTTCGTCTAAATCTGTATATATAAGAGCACTATTTTTGAATGTATTGAGCAATTTGCATTCATTCCAATTTATAAACGTTTCTCTAAAGAGAAACGTATTTCAATAAATTAATCTAATGACAGGATTTAAGAGTTTGGCATGTATTGCGGTACAAATGTTATTCTAGGATAAAATCATTTAACACTAATATAACGTAACATTTATTTTGCTAGTTTTAATTCAAGGACTCGGCATACAGCGGAGACGTTCAAAGGCAGCCTTTTCCAAGGATTCACGGTGATCTGGATGGGCAATATTTATAAGAGCGTGTGCCCTTTGGCGGAGTGACTTTCCGAATAGTTGAGCAATACCATGCTCTGTCACTACGTAGTGAACATGTGCGCGTGTGGTTACTACACCAGCCCCTGTCGAGTTAAAACAACACTTTAGCTAATAAAATTCAATGCATTTTATAATTAAACAATATTAAAAACGCTATCCTTGTATTACATAAATAAATTATAAATTTAATAATTTTTAACCTGTTTTAATGGTTGGTACAATCTTTGATTCTCCACGAGCAGTAGACGATGGTAAGGCAATAATTGGTTTACCAAGGACCATCGAAACCTTCAGCCGCTCCTCTAATGAAATCGACTTGACCGCCAAATCCAGAATACATTCTTGTACCTAAATATATTTAATTAATTAATTATAAATACAAAAGAAGTAATTGATCAGCAAAATATAATAAAAACTGTTGATTATATTGACCTATGGAGTCGGATACAACTTGTCCGGTAAGATCAACTTCAATGCATGAATTAATAGCAGTCATCTTTGGATTTTGCGCTATCACGCCGACTTTGTTAACGTAATCAATCTCCAACATTTCTTTAAAAAAATAAATTCAGACCGATTAGATATAATAAAAGGCAAATTTTATATGTATGCACATTTATGCAGGGAATATTTTCATCTCACCGATAAACGGATTATTGTCGACAAAATCGTACAAAGCTTTAGTGCCAATAAGGAAGGATCCTACGATCCTACCGCGGTGAATCGTTTTCTTGTTGTTCGTGACACAACCTCTATTGACGAGATCGATCACACCGCCGCTGAACATCTCTGAATGAATACCCAAGTCTTTGTGATTTTTAAGCGACGCCAAAACTGCATCGGGAATATTTCCGATACCTATAACAAAAGAAACAATTAAAGAATTTCATAAATCGAATATTATCCATTTATAATCGATTTCAAATTACCCATTTGCAATGTGGCACCGTCATCGACGAGATTATCTCCGATGAGTGTGCCAATCTTCTGCTCCACTTCGCTTGGCGGTTTACCACCGTGTTCGGGTAAGGGCACTTCGTGTTTTACGGCATAATCCAAATGTGACACGTGAATGATACCATCGCCGAATGTTCGCGGCATATGTGGATTTATTTGTCCTGAATAAAAAATGTATTTGTTACTTCATAGACAATAGATTGACGTGACGAATAAAATGATACTCAAACAGTTTAATTATTTAATTTCCATATAAATGTTTGTGATTTGATATGTAGGCTTGCAATGTTCCAAAGCGACCTGCTTAAAGCGGTCGCTCTTAGAAAGCGGAACAGGTGAAATACTTTGAGGAAAGAGCATTGGAATGGCTGCTTGATCTAATATACAATGAATAAGGGGAAATCGAAGGTCCATCCATGTCCTGCGAAGCCCCGATATTTCTCCACCACTTGTGGCCATTTGCACTCTGAGCACGGGGAAATAAATTAACTAAGGAACAGAAACAACTAAGACTAGCTATATATATATACAAATATAAAAATAAATAATTTTATGATACACATATATCCATATATCCACATATATATAGTTATCCGCTCGTAACCCCAGAAAGTGGATTGGGGGATTTCTTCTATGACCCTATCGAGGTCGTAGAAGGCCCCAGGAATGCATTTTTCTTCAAATTTATTACAGAAAAGCCCTAAAATTGGAGGGAGTGGCCACAAGGTTTCCGTGTCCAACCGGTTCAAACTTTGGACCGCTGACACAACGAAATAGCGCCTCGCGATCAGACGCCGTGCTCGGATATGTCCACAGAACAGATCTCCGCATGGACATTCGGACGAAAAATGAGAGATCCTGAACACAATGTAGTGCTCTCGATTTTATTTGTCCAGCGTGTAGGGCATGTTTCTCTTTTCTTTTTAACAGCGCTGACCACAACCAGTTTCTCCAAGCTGTCATCACTTCTTCTCGCCACGCGTTTGAAAAGAATTGAAGGATGTGTCATGAACAAATTGTAGACAAATGCTCTTCAAATGAATTTCTTTTCTTTCAGAATCGATTGGTTCATCCAATTTTTGGTTCACGAGACTTTTAAAACAATTGCTATAGTAGACTCTTAAAACCAATGCAGTCATTGCTGTTTTAGCCATTATGATTCTTCTTATTTATCCATGCATTCTTCGTCATTGGAGATCCGAGGTACACAGTGCATTGTCATTTTGATTTAGACCAGGGGGAGCAATTTAAAAATGGACTTACGATGTTTTGATAACAATTGTGATTGTAACAACAGTGATTTCTTCCTAAAACTTATCATTTATATTTCTTAAGGGAGAAAAACAATTTTTAAAGATTAAAAATTATGTTTGGGGGGCATAAAAATTTTAGAAATGTTAAGGTGGGGCATGGCCTAAAAAAGGTTGGGTATCACTGATTTAGATGTTTGAGGTCTGTTTATTTAAAGACCAAATCTGTTTGCTTTCGATCGCCACACGACAATGGATTTCAGCCATTTCATCAGCTCAGGAAAGTATATTAGCGCCACTACTTATGCAGCAGCTGAATACGTAGCACCCGTCTGGTTTAAAGCATACTAGACAGACGGATATGGTATTCAATGAGACGAACTATTTGATATTGGGATATGAACATCACATGCTGCAGAATCGATCCATCATATGAATACAGTGATTTGCAGACCACAACAAACAATAGGTCAGTCACTGTGGCTGTTTTTTGGACGGCGATATGGACACGAAAAAGAAAAATATTTGTACACATTGGTATTGATTTACAGTTAAATTACCAATAATTAATTTGGAATTGACTAGGCCGGCTCTGACACAATCTACCGATGTACCCAGACTGCAATATCCATGAACATCAGGAGGTGACACCTACGAATTGAAAGTATGAAATTAGAGCAGTTAATATACAAAATATATAATATTTTTAAATCACAAAGTATATACCTGAATCAATGCAATATCGGGTTGCAAGATTTTTTTGTGAAAGAGCTTTGGAATTTCGTGTAAGAAAATAGGAATACAATCACCTCTACCGTCCGCTACGGCTTTTCGCACATTTCCACCCATAAACATGGATAAGGATCTAAAATATCATAAAAATATTACAAACTTATATTTTTAATCTATTATAAAAACCGTATCATGTACACGTAATTCTGATTTTTACGAATAGACTTGTAAATACGTACCTAAAAATACCTTCACATTCTGGTTCGGTATAGGGTGCCTTTCCTTCAGTATGCATATGACATACGGTGATATCTTTTAGTTGAGCCGCTTTACCCTGCTCGGTCATTGCCGTCAACAAATGTTGCGGTGTTGCAGCTGCACCTTGAGCAAACACCGTCTGACCTGAAAGAACGAGAGAATACTTTATTTATATACTACATTTAACAATTGCATAATCGGCACATTTGTTGATATGACAACGTTAATAATGGATTCATACATCATCGACAATTAATCGTTTTAAATTCTTGTACTTTGGATCACATAATTGTTATTAAAGTGGGACGGTTCAAATTTTTAACCAATCAATAGTGCGTGACTAATGCTTGTATATTTGAATTCTTCGTCGAGTGAAAAATATGCAATTCCGCGACCATAAGAACGCCTCATTGCTTGTAATAATACGCGTATTATTTCAATGGCAACTCATTTGTTGTATTTATCATGTTTGTATGCAGCATAATAAGTCTTATAGACCATGAAATTTAATGGTCGTGCGGATATCATCAGTTGTAATATTTTTATTGCCAATCGAAATGACGATAAAAAAATTGCAATATAAAAAGATAGTTATTTTTATGATGGAGTTAAATCAACAAATTATTCCATAAAATGCAGGCTCTTAACGATTCACTATAGGGGTGACTTATCCTTTCTAAATATAGTATATAAATAATTTACAAGAGCTCTTATCGGACGGCTGTCTCCCATTGTGCAATCTCGGGGAATACCAGTGTGGCTTCGGACCCGGCAGATCTACTGTGGACCGATTATTTGCGTTATAAATGTGGGAATACGGTGTCGATCTCCACCACATATTTGTAGACTTTTGCGAGGCATACGAACGAAGATATAATGTATCTTGGCTTTGCGGACGACATCGACATCGTGGTGAAATCGAGGTCAGAAGCTTTAGAGGCGCTTACGTTTATCGACGGGGCTGCTGCTTCCTGTACGTCAATCATTTATGAGAAAATTAAATTAATCATGGTTCCGAGATTGAATACTGACGGCTTTACCTCTGTGAGTGTCAATAACAATGTAATTGAAAGCGTTCAAGATTTTAAATATCTAGGATCCATCCTCACATAGAAGAACTTGATGTATGATGAAATAACCTCCAGGATTCAATACGGAAACGGCATTTCCAGCAACGTCTTCGAATAAACATGATCCAAATTTTGCCCAAAATGCACACCAAACAGTAACTTTTTTTGGGTGTAGACTTCTTTCCCGAATAACAAGGATTTTCATCACCCGAGATACTGCAAAATACTTCAAAATACATAGTTTATTTTACATTTTTAAATAAAATGTCTTTAGGCATCTTGTGTACATATCTTAAAAGTATGCCGTTATTGTTGTAATTATCCTGGGATGATACAATGTGATTGGGATGAAGAGGAATCTTAGCATAGAAGCATTTAGCGAGTCTGTAAACGTCGCCGTTTCAAATTGGTGAACAGGGTGTTGTTGTATGCAATTTTTAGCGTTTTATTCTGCACAATTTGAAGCATTGAAATGTTTGATTAGGATACATTTTTCCAGACAGACGCAGCATATGTGAACGCTGGATGAATGCGCCTTCCTCAGCTACGTGTCCACATTCATTCCCAGATATCTAACGTGAGGTTTCCACGGAGAGCTCTAATGTGGATCGGTCAAGCCTGTCGGTGTTGGCAATTCAATTAATAATTCAGTTTTTATAACGTTATTATGAAAACGTTATAATATATGCAGATATTAGCAACAAGTTGAATGATATCTAACATTTATATAAAGCCTTGAACGCAATCCTTTCACTTTCTCAGGTCAAAGAATAGTTGTTATTGTTTTGAATATACGCAAACGCTCCTATCACATTAATACATTATATGCTGCGCATGACATTAACTTTGAACTCTGATTTATTCGAGGAGTTATTTAATGTATTTTTGTAAGATGAATTCCTCGATGATAAAAAACCGTTGCTTTCTAAATATAAAAATAGTATCATATGTGTTGTTTTATAACAATATTCTACAATGCAAAAGCTTGACCCACTTCCTCGTTCATAGATCAGTGCATAATTCTGAGTTACGATAAGCATTCCACGACGTTTTGGTAGTCTTTAATATTTGTTATGGTCATTCTAATTGTTTAAATAAAGACGTAACAATTAAAAACTTATCGATAATGATATTTATCAATTCGAAAATACATTTGTTATGTGATATAAATAACAAATTTAACAAAAATATTTTCATAGCAATCATCTGCATTATTTTTGAATACAAACATTTGGCAAGATCCCAATAAAGAGAGCAAAGCGCCGTAACATTTGAGAGCATTTCAGATCAACATTATATCAATTTATCGAACAAGAACACCGGCAACCGTGTGCATAATATTCATCATAAGCGTTTTGTCCACGCTGAAGGATTCGTCGGCGATAGATAAACATTTTCATGAATTTGTCAATATGAAAATCTGATGTATAGATAGCATTTTAAACGTACATGATAAGTTGCACAAAACGTCAAGCGTTTTGGTCGTTGATAAAAATTGTTCATGTCACATTATAAACAACAAAATACTGCAATTCATCATTGCCATTTTAGCAAAAGAGATATGCTAATAAATTTATCAATCCAAAATTTCCCATCCGGATGAAAAACATCTTCGTTATATAATTCAGACCACTTTCAGGCAGTAAATTAAATTATCTAATCACTAGGTTTTAACTCCGGCATTAAGAACTATAACATTTTTATCTCGGTACACTAATCAATTCCATGCAGAGTGTCAAATATTCATAAAGATAACGAGTGCTCAAATTAACGCTGTGCTTCAATGTGCATATTGCTCGATTAATATTGGAAAAATTACAATATTATGATGCTTAAAACGTCCCAGAACTATTCATAGGAAGGGATTATAATCATCTCGTCTGTATCGTACATTCATCTCCACGTTTACTCAATATTGAATGTAGCATGAGCTCCGATTTTCATTTAGAACGCTCGCCCAGACGTCCTGAATGCTTAAATAATACAAATTTACATATGTATTAATAATAAAATTAATAAAAATTGAACGGTACATCAATTCATACACGCGATACTCCTTCGGAACTGATAAACATTTAATGCACAGACAAACAGGAAGGTGGATAAATTATTCACTTGACAAATTGACTGACGGAATGTCAGGGGTCAGTACCGTGCTCAAAAAGATACACTAAAAATAAATCAAATTACATCTTATAGCGATGGCTCGAAGTTGAACTCGGTTTTTTTTACAGACAAATCAATAAATCACAGACGATCGTAGTCTTTAAAGGATTCAATTTTATAATAGTAGCGTATCTAGCATTTATATTCCATTGGTAATGCATTCCTAATACAAACGAGATTGAATTCTATTGATATATTAAAATTCATACAGTGGGAGTCGGACGTATCTATTATTTCTTTACGTGCTGCAGTCCAGCTGTTTATTCTAAATCATGCAGCTTCAAATTAAAGATCATTGTGCTCTAACACGTTAACTACGTCAAATTAGATAATTTACATACGCTGCTTCTTCGTGCAATACTCCATATCTGTCCGCAACATCGTGCAATACAATTTTAGAAACAAACGTATACTTAACAAATTGTTAAACGTTTTGATGAGTCGCATAGATTTAAACGCTCGTTGAATTGCTTTTATTAATTATTAAAAGATGAACATTTGAGGGCTAAGACATCAAACGCTCTCATACCTGTCCTACTTTTGGCATCGTTCAACCTTAATTACAAATGACATTACATAAACGACTACAATTGGCATTGAACGACAAACCAAAATTAGCAATTCGCACGGTTTTCTTCTGAATACTTCGTTACTGAACTGATCGCAGAGAAGGATAAAATACTATCGTACAAATATGAGCATAATTTGACGTCGAATACGAGAGAACAAATTCCAATCTATATTGAACGAAAGATCAGTTCAAAACTCCAGGCTGAGAAAAATAAAAAACAACAACAACAACAACAGATATACGGCCCGTCAGTGTTCGTTACGTATACAAACATCAAGTTATAATAATTTAATGGT
This sequence comes from Stenopsyche tienmushanensis, assembly GCA_008973525.1. Lineage (NCBI taxonomy): Eukaryota > Metazoa > Arthropoda > Insecta > Trichoptera > Stenopsychidae > Stenopsyche > Stenopsyche tienmushanensis. Next base: position 47,682 of record WACJ01000168.1, on the reverse strand, counting down.
AATTCAAAGTCCAAAATCCAAACAGACGTTAAAAATAGTCGATTCTATCCAATTGCTGAATTTAAAAACATAATATTTGCAAATATTTTTGATGTACGAACCATAAAACAAAATATTTTCAATCAATGCGTATGATTTTAAATAAATAAAGCATTATACTATTGATCCTTTGACGAAGGAATTATTAAAAGACTAATCTGTAATCATGATGGATGGTTCCAATGTCTTTCGTTTTATTATTCTTAAAGAAGGACATATTTACATTGAACTCTACAAGCCGATCGCTTAAAACAAAGCTGCCAATAGCCGCTGATGGTGTCAGAATCAAACAGTGGCAGAATTAAATGGTGTCAGAAGTTGCTGATTAATAATAAGCCTAGTAGGCAATGGTGATGAATGTAAGTCCTCTATCTCCTTGTCACCAATATACTACATGTAGACGCAGATGAAGAGTAGTGTAAATCTGGGATACATCATTGTGTGCATATGAGCGATTTTGAGATGCACTTTTTGAGTTATGTAGGTTCTCACTATAGCTCTTGCGAAATAAAGATGTATAGCACTTCATATACTCCAGTAAACCTTTTTATTAAAATCAATATGTAGCCTCGTGTAGTTTATTCTTTAAGGAAAGCTGTTCAATCTTTGAGTGAAGATCATGCTGCTTTCAATATTGTATTTGTAACGTTGAGGGGGAGGCGCTCTTGGGGGCAGAGTCCCCGGGCGGCTCCCCGCCTTCACGTGCTCGTCGGGATGGCTGCGCTAGCGCACGGGTCCGTTTTTCTATCGGGCTGTGATGTTGCTGGACGAATGGATGGGAATAGACGGGCGTCGAATAGAAAGATTATCTGTTCTAAATAACTATTTATTCTACACGAAAGAGAGAGAAAACTGGCTGTAGGAGGGACGACCTCCCGCAGTCAAGGCTAACCGACCACTCTACCCGACTCCCGCTTCCTGCGCGTCACTACCCAACTGGAAATGATGCATGCGCAAGAAGCGATCCTTCAGTAAGCAGGTGCAATATTTCTGTAGGGCCACAAGAGATGGCGCTGTTAAAATAACACATTGCACCTGAAGAGAGATGGAAGATGTCACTGTTAATAGCGCTATTACGTGGGGATAGTAAATCGCCCACGCTACGTATGCAAGAAGATGTGCACATTTGATGAAGTCGATATGAATCCCTTCCCGTTAAATGGCTTTGAAGAGGCTCCAATCCAGTGATTTGCATGTGGACCCACCTGGATGAACGTATCCAAGGTGCTTTTAAGAACGTTTCTATAGGAAATATGGGGCCTTCTGGAGTCCAATCCTTCCTTTCCTTGCAAGGGCGTTGGTTGTTATATTATCTTCATAGTGCAGCTACAAACAATCCACTGCAGAGCTATGGGACTCTTCAATATCCATTCACAGGAAGGGGTTATTTATTTATTTATTTATTTATTTAGAAATTTATTCACAGCTTACGCCATATTACATAAAAACAAGTGAAATGAAATACAAAGTAAAAAAAAAAAATAATGTAAAAATAAAAAGATAAATATAAAATAAAATAAAGATAAAAAAAAATAAAATAAAATACATATAAATATAATAAAAATAATAAAAAATATAAAATAAATATAAATGAAATTAATCATAAAAAATAAAAATTAATAACGATAAATAAAAGAATAATCAAATTTTTAGAAAAACAAAATAAAAATATGCATAAATATATATATATAATAATAAAAAAAAATAAAACATTAGCAATTAAAAAATTAAAGAATAATAATAATATAAGAATTAAGAAGATAATTAGGGGGGCCTAAATATTAACCCTATCCACCTCTTAAATAAGATAGAGGCGAGGTCGATCGATGCTGATCTCACTAAGGCGTTTCCTGAAGAGAAGACGCGGCACTTCATAGACGCTGCAGCTCTACGAAGGAGCGCCTCGAGTTGGGGAATGCGCCCGTAGAGGAACATTCCCGATGCACTACAACTCCTGGGCAGCCCGAATAGTGCTCTATAACAATTGTTATATTGCACCCGTAGCTGTCGCATGCTGCTCTGCCGGAACTGTGTCCAAAGTTCTCCCGTGTACATGGACGTGCAATACGTTAGGAAAAGCTGACGCTTGACTGCATCGCTGCATTTAAAGAAGCGTCGCGCCAACATGTTTCCCCGCATGCACATGGCTCTTCTTTGCCTGTCTATATCGGCATCATCGCTGAGATTGTCGTTGAAGATATGCCCGAGATATTTAACCTCCCGAACTACGTTGAGTTCATTTCCCTCGATGGATACAGGAGGGACGTGATCCGGGGCCTTCCCGTCTCGGAACACCATCACCACTGACTTCGATATATTGAATGTCAATTTGTGTGTGATGGTGTAGTCCACGCAGACGTCCAATAGCGTTCTCAGTGCCTTGATTGAGGGCGCCAACAGCACCATGTCATCAGCATAAAAGATATGGTTGATGCTCCTTCCACCCACCTGGCAGCCCACTGCGGTCTCTCTGAGTGCCGCGGAGAGCTCGTCCATGTACAGGTTGAAGAGGTCTGGCGACATAGAGCCACCCTGTCTGACTCCGCACCCAGTGCTGAAAGAACTCGACAGAAGACCATCCCAGCGAACCGAATAGCGCTGCCCTCGATACCAACTGGCCAACAGATCGACCAGAGTAGAAGGGGCTCCTCTCTTCAAAAGTTTATCCCAAAGTAGACTTCGATCGACGCGATCAAATGCCTTGCTAAGGTCGAGAAAGCAAGCATAGACAACAGTCCTTCTGCTGGTGTAATACCTGATGACTTGCTTGAGCGTGTAGATGGCCAAACTGGTAGAAGTGTTTGATTTAAAACCAAACTGTGCATCGTCGGTGTAAAGGTAGGCTTTTAGCTTCCCGTGCACAATTTTTTCCAGCAGTTTGGCCAAGATGGTGGCGATTGCAATGGGTCTGTAGTTATCAGTCAGTGTCGCAGCGAGTTTAGCCGATTTGACAATCGGAACAACTACAGACATACTCAGGTCGGCAGGCACGTAGTTATGCACGAGCATTCCGTTGAATAACGTTTTCGGCGCAAGCAATAAGGAAGGTCCGCCGAGCGTAATGTGCTCGGCACAGAGTCCATCATGACCACAAGACTTTTTACCAGAGAGCGTTTTGAGTGCGTCCTTGATCTCGCTCAAAGTAATAACACAAGCAGCGCTATGTGTCGACAGAGCTGAAGACCGGGCAGAAGAAGAAGCGATCGTAGCGGAAAACATCGACCTAGAGAAATGTTGCCTAAAATTTTCAGCAGCGTCGATCCCGGTGAAACCGTCGACGTGAGCCGGAGGGCCGGCCTTGGAACCGAGCGCAATTCCAGCCAGACGCCAAAAGCCTCCAAAGTCACCTTTTTTATAGGCCAGAGCTATGCGATCCATCTTTTTTTGTTCATTAGCGTATCGGCAGTTCTTCAGCGCGAGTTTAAAAATTTTTCGCGTTCTGATTCTGCGATCGGCAAGCGCTCCCTCAGCAGGGCGGCCAGCAGCTAACCAATCCTTGAAGGCTTCCCTCGCGTCGCAGTACACATCCGAGACATTTTCTTTCCAACCAGCGATGGCATTAAATTTCTTCGCGGATTTATGTTGTTTACAACGACTAAATGCCTTAATGGCTCCAGAACGCATAATCATCACAATATTAGCGTAAATAATAATGCATAAATGTATTGTAAAAAAGAGGCTTCTTTCTTGTTGAAGATTTTGAACAACACAATATTTTGACAAGCCAGCTTTCTTGCAACTTTTTTCTTGACCATCTTCCACCTCCTCGATGCCTCTTTTACGGTCCGATAGTAAATGAACCACACAGGCTATCCGATTGTCTCTTACAGTTTGTTGAGGAATAAGGACGTATTTTGGGACATCTGGGAGAATGAAGAGGTTCTGAAGTCTGCGATCCAAAAAATACCAGAAATGTTCGGCGCATCCTGGTTCAATAATCAAACCAAAACAACACCAAACGTGTGAAGACGAAGAATTGGAAACATTGCTCGATGAAGATCCATGACAAACGCAATCTGAACTACTCAAATCATTAGGAGCTGATCGAACAACAATTTCGAAGCGTCTGATGCCACTGGGAATGATACAAAAGGAAGAATCTTGGGTGTTTTACGACTTGAAGCCGAGTGATGTGGAAAGGCGTCTTTTCGCGTGTGAACAGCTGCTCCAATGGCAAAAAAGAAAAGGTTTTTACATCGCATCATGACTGGTGATGAAAAATGGCTATACTACGATAAATCCAAGCGTAGGTTATGCCCGGCCAAGCAGTAGCATCGACGCCAAAGCGGAATATTCATAATTCCAAGCTCATGCTCTGTATTTGGTGGAATCAGCTGGGCGTAGTGCATTATAAGCTGATCCAACTCAACCAAACCATCACAGGAGATCTCTATCGAAAACAATTGATGTTTTTAAGCCGAGTAACGAAGGCCGTAACAAGTTTGTTAGTCTAATCCGCACGGGTCCGTTCTTCTTTCGGGTCGTATGTATAGCTGGATGGATGGATGGGAGTGGACGGGCGCCGAACAAAAATACTCTCTTCTCTAGGTAAATTTTTATTCAGCACGAGAGAGAGAGATCTGGCTGCGAGAAGAACGTCCTCCCGCAGCCAAGACTAACCGACTCCTCTTGTCACTACCCAACTGGCAATGGTGCACGCGCAAAAAGCGATCGGTCGGTATTCCAGACGCAATGTGTCCACAACGCCACAGAAGATGGCGTTGTTAAATTAACACATTGCGCCTAGAGAGAGACAGAAGATGTCGCTGTTAATCTGGCAAATTCAATCTGGTCAGATTAACAGTGCTATTGCATGGGGATGGTAAATCGTCCACGCTACAATACCAAGTTGTCTAGTCCCTCTTTTCTTCGTCATCACTTAAACATTGAGTCTACCCAGCCAATAATATTTTCGACCGATTAAACAACCCACCCGATCAGTCTTCTTTGGACAACTTCGTTTTGTAATGAGAGTTCGTAATCATTCTGTAGACATATTCAGGTATGGCATCTAATCACGAGGCGCTCATTCGTTATGTCAGTGGTCCGAAAAGCGGACCGGTTGGATACACAAAACTTGTAGCAACTCCGTCCTCTTTTAGGGCTTTTGTGGCACTTTCTATGTGGTACTAATAAACAGCTCGGGTCAGTGTAGGTTCCCCGTGTTCCTTTATCTCAGATGTGAAATGATGGACCCATGTTTCATCCTGAATTGATGCAAAAAGTCGGCCTTATTGCTGTGAAAGATCGCCAAACACTCGATAGAAACATTATTACCACGCTGTTTTGGTTCCAAAGTGAGCATAAGCGGCACCCATCTTGCGCACAGCTTTCTCATGTCCAAATTTTCTCTCAATATGTATGCATGTGATGTATAACATTTTTTGAAAGGCTTGCCATATCTGCTAGATCGCGCACTTTAAATACTTGCCACAATAAGACAATGCTAGGTCGCATTAGCGGTCAAAACCTACCGATGAAACCGAAACGATGAAATGGCAAGTCTTATCCCACCTTATGAAGATACCAAAAAATGGGTCGATTCTTGGATAGTCTCAAAGGACGTGTCGTTTTTTCGAAGTGGAATTCAAATACTGCCAGAAAACGGCGAGAACTTATTTACACACCGAATAATTATGCTATTTCCAAGTTCTCTTGCGATATGATTTGTCGTCGTTGGCACTTTTCGCAAGTGTTGACAACGACAATATATCGCTGTCCGGCAGTAAGAGGGTTAATACTCGAGGCTAATCCAGTTTCGATATGTACAACTGAAATAGATTATGTACAACTATCATTATTCATCACAGCGTTTATACGAACGTCTCCGTATTTTCCCAACGGGTTCTACGAGATTACGCAAGAATCATTTTTAGGACCATCGATATGCAGTTGTTTTCTTTCGCACGAACATCAAAATAATCGATAATCGACGAAAGTAGTCTTGAAAAATGGAGCAGTTTCGATAAACGTCCAAGGCTGCTCGCTCGACATCGAGAGGTTTTCCGACGACTTATCGGTTTTACAATTTAATCCAACGACAACCGTCTCTCGATAAAGACAAATTTGATCCAATCGCTAGCTAATCCGGCCATAAACAAAACAAACACCCCTTTCGATCGGACGAAAGCTGCATTCAAAACGTGGGCTAAAAATAAATATGCGCAAAAATAGGCGGACTTTCGAATTGAATAAATAATTGATAAGATTGTGCGAATTTGAGCAGTTTTATGATGAAATGTTTATTTTCGTATACTATCTGCTTTATTGTTTTATTTTTTTCCCTAATAAAATAGACAGTAATATTTATATTTAACCACCATCCACGTATTTTTGAGAATCGATTTATTTAATATTGAAATGATTAAATTGAATGTGACAGATTGTCAATGAATACATCCCTCATTCATAAAATATTTGGTTGGTGGCACTGGTTTGACCTGCAGGATTCCGCAAATGACAGTTGCAATCCTGCAACCGGGCGACAGCACACATCCTGTCTTATTTTAGATGACATACGCCTCGTGTGTTTATTTGAAAGATGGAAGAGTTCTGTGTGGTAAAATGCAGATGTAGGTGGATGTGACACGTACCCGATTTGAGACAGCGTTTGAACGCTTCCTCGGCCGTGAGCCATTCGGGTTCGCGCTGGAGCGGCTGCGAAGGCTCCTTGGTGTAGGTGTAGAAGTTGCGGGACGCCGCAGTACCCGAGGCGGGGGTCCCATACTGGGATAGGGCACGGCACAATTTAGGCAAACGGGACGCTACTCCGGACATTATGCTTTACTTATTGCTTCTCAAGAGCGAACTAAATATCTGTCGTTTTCGAACCGAATGTGTTCACTTTTTTTTAATAAAACAAGGAGGCCCTAAAACGGCCAAACACAACCAGACCCGGCGCCGTTTCGCTCCTCACTGGCGTTTCGACCGAAGGGCGTACGTATGTTTATAACGATTGCAAAATCCAGTGGTGGCGAAACGTCCGCTCGCATGCCAAAAATACTTCGAATTTAGATCCTAACCAATGAACTTGACAGCGCATTAGCTTTAATTTATTTATAATGCATATTGTAATTATATCACAATCGTACTTAAATATTTATTAATCCATTTCGTTTTCACTAAATAGTGATAAAATATGAAACTAATATTTGATATGTACATCCTAACTCAAGCTATGGATAATACTTAACACATTTACGTCGAGCATCTTTATTAGAATTTAAAAAAAACTTTTAAGACGGGAAGGTTAGGCTAACCCATACGGGAGTACTATCAGAGACCCTCCGTAATCCTCTCCATTATTCAGAAAGAGCACTCTTGCATATTGAAGCTCGGAGACAGACAGAGACAGAGAGAACATAGCGCAGTTCGGGAGACTGAGGCGGAGAGCTTCCCCGCATACATCGCACGATTGTATACATCGTTAGCCCAAATTTATCGACTAATAATGATTTCGATTTCATGTGTTATTTGTTTACGCAAAGAAATGACCGAATATTGTGTGCTATCGACAATGTTTGTTTTTTTAACTGCTTGCAGTTCTTCGCTGCGTGTTGAATGAGTCTTTGTCCAATTATCATTTCCTTCTAAAGGAGGAGCAAATGAATCAATTTTTTGTGTATTGTTTATGTAAAGAAATGACGTGGTCTTTTATGCGCTATCAAGTGTTCATTTATAATTGACTCGTTTTGCTTCGAATTGAAGATTGTCTTACGCTGATAGGAGCTGACAGAAAGTAATCGGTGCAAAGCGATTATGACATCAACGATTTCATCAATTTTAAATTTGCTCACTAACGAAAAGGTTAATGTTTAGTTTCTGGTGTATATTTTTGATTTCACGACATTATAATTCAGCCGTAATGGCTTCTCATTGCGTTAAAAAAGAATAATGCATTATGCCTTTATTTATCCACCATAACCACGAGCTAGTTTTGATGCGTTGAAAAACTTTGGCGAATATCCTGGAGATTTTTTAGCATTCAAACACTATCCAGATGTTTTCCTCTTATCATATAAAATTTATTTTTTTATCGCAAGTAATAATGTGATTTGTCCACTATGGTTTTTAAATCTTCATCGCTAAAAATGTTTTCAGGTCTTCTTCAAAGCTCCAAAAGCTCTTTTGATATTTTTATCTGTTTTGTTGCGTTATGTCCCAATGTGAACTCATACAATTTTTTTGCTTGATATTTTATTGAAGGAAAACAATAAAAATGACATAAATTACTCCATATTTTAAAACAATTAAGTTGAACCTATAAAATATTATATAGAACCTTTCTCAATTATGTATTAATCTTCATGTGGTATCATGTATAGTTTTAAAGTAGTAAACGTTTAGTTTCTTTCAGTCGCGTCAATAAAGCTATGCATTTTATTGTGGTAAATGTTTATTCAAAATTGAATATTAAAATATTCGGTAGTTTGAAAGTTAACGATTTTTACATGAAGTTGTGTTGTACGCAATGCGCATTTTCGTACGCTGGAATGGCAAGGTGGCAAAGTCTCCAAAACTACTCCGTTAATGTATGATTTTTTTTCAGATGATGTTAATTTTATAATAATAAACGTAAACAATTATGTAATACACTGTCACAGTTGAGAGCTTCTGTTTGAAATTTTTCATCCGACGTGATCATATTTACTGTTCATAGACATCTCTAAATCCAATTTAATCTCAAACTCGATCCGCAATATACAAAAGCAAATATTTATTTTAAATATATTTATATTAATTTTTATTACTTTTAAAATATACACGCACACCACTGGCTCTTTATAATGTCCGTCAAGTGTCGAATTAATGCAACTATGTACAAACGTTGAAACTATAACGTCTTATCGACAGCCATTCATTCACTATACTGAAATATTTTTTTATTACAATATATTTTTTATAACATATGCTTAAATACAAATTCGAAGAAAATAAAAATATGGCACTAACGATTGGAATTGCGGGCATGAATTTTTCATCGTGTCAAATTTAAAATCGAAAGCAATTCTAATTTTCATCGATCGCATGACCTTGACCGATCCGGTTTTAGTGCGCATCGATGAACATGATATGATATTATTTAATATTTCTAATGTATTTATGTAAATAAGAAAATATTACGTAAAACTATTATAAATTTAATTAAAAATATATGGGGATGTATTTAAAAAAAAAAATGTAAATTGATAGCCTTTAAATAAAAAAATATCATATTTAATGTGTTGTTTTATTTTTATGAATTTTTCATTAACAAATATTATTTTATGATGTAAAAATATATATTAATATTTTAAATATTTTTTTAAATTATTTTTAAAAATTGGTTGTCATATTATATATTTTAGAATATTGGTCCGATGTTCATAAATAAAAGTATAGTTGAACATTTAATTATTTAAAGATCATGAAAAATAGGTTGCATTTATTGATTACGTCGTTAAAATTGTAGGCAAAGTTTAGTCGTTTTCCCGTAGTAAAATATAAGATTAGGTATTAATAGCTTGAAATTCGACCATATTTGACGTGTGAATTTTCGACGTTTATGGATTTATTTGAGAGTTTTATGTGTGTTAAAAATGTGTGGGGTATTTTAAATGATTATAGATGTGTTAAAAGAGTGCAATAATGAATTTAGAAAGGATTTGAGATTGATTATTTGATGGGTTGCGTCGGGCGCGAGTCACGGGACGGGGCGAGGCCGGCGCAGCCGCGGTCACGTGAGCTCACGTGCGGCGGCTGTCAGCAGCGCCGTTTCAGTCGGAGCGGGGCGGCGAGTGTGCGTGCGTCTGCTGTTGTGTCTGCATCTACGTTTCTTCTCTCCTCGTCATCTCGTCATGTCGATCAACAACACCATCAGCGCCCGACAGGCGGCCCACGAGCATCTGCTCGCCGTCTCCAGGGACTTCATCTCGCAGCCCAGGCTCAGTAAGACCCGATTTTCCCCAAACAGACATCCCGACGGCCCGATCGATCTCTCCTCTTATTCCATCATCTGACGTAAGAAACCCAAACACAATGAGTCTCCCGAGTCGCTTCTCATCCAGAATCGACGCGACGAAATGTCTCATATTCCTTCATTTAAAGGATAAATCAATAATCAGATGTCGAATTTGTACTTGGCATTTTAAACACATAACGTCCATGTTTTATCTTAAATTTTTCATTTATTTGAATAAAAAACGCTAAAATAAAAGCCCCGTTTAAATTTTAATCCACTATGCTAATTTTCATACTCGAAATTAAAATTCGATATACTCTGAGTATGCAATAAATGATTTAACATGCAAGTAATTAATCTTAATTAATGAAATCGAATTTAAATCTTATATAAATCAGTCATTATTCATTCATTTATTTTCAGATTTATTAGTTTTTTTGGGAATGTCATTGATATTTAGGTGTCACATGATACCCAATCAAAGTGATAATTATCACATGCCCCAAAAGCCAAGATTGAAACTCATCTTATAGGCTTCATCTATAAAGAATCAATACTTATTATTTAATTCTGTTTTAATTTTGATTGTAAAATTTTATAAGAAACCCAAAAACCACTTATTACGAATGTTATATTAATATTTTTTATTTTATTTCATTAAACAGCTTACAAAACCGTATCCGGTGTAAATGGACCTTTGGTAATTTTGGACGAAGTCAAATTCCCGAAATACGCCGAAATTGTACAACTCCGGCTCAACGATGGCACTATTCGATCGGGACAGGTAAATCGTCGTTATTTAAACGCGTCTTTATACACTATAAATTTCGGATTTATACGATCGCGTTTTTCGCTCACAGGTATTGGAAGTCAGCGGATCGAAGGCGGTCGTCCAAGTGTTTGAGGGCACATCGGGCATCGACGCCAAGAACACTCTCTGTGAATTCACGGGAGACATTCTGAGAACGCCCGTGTCGGAAGACATGTTGGGTAAGATTGTTTGAGTCGCGGATGCTGCAAAAATTCGATCGGCGCGTTACATAATTTTATTTTATAGGTCGTGTCTTCAACGGATCCGGAAAGCCCATCGATAAAGGCCCCCCGATCTTGGCCGAAGATTTCTTGGACATCCAAGGCCAGCCCATCAATCCGTGGTCTCGTATTTATCCTGAGGAAATGATCCAGACAGGTGATTAAAATATTTGCACATCTATATTTTGTATCGGATTTAACGTATTTTAAACACTTCCACGGTGAATTATATTTGCAAAAATATTTCAAGAAAATCTATTTTTTTTCTTTTGATTTGTAGCATATATTTATAAAAAAAATATTAATTTTTTTTTAATGGGAAGTGATTTAACTGTGTACACTTTTTGAATAGGTATCTCTGCCATTGATGTGATGAACTCTATTGCTCGTGGTCAAAAGATTCCCATCTTCTCGGCTGCCGGTTTACCGCACAATGAAATTGCCGCTCAGATTTGTCGTCAAGCTGGTCTTGTCAAGGTATGAACAAAATTTTGCCATTTCTTAATATCGGCGTTAATATACAATGCAAATAATACGTATTTATTTGATACATCAGTTATATAATTGATATGAATTGACGTTAATATTTGATGGTCAGCTTTTTAAGTCATCGCCTTTCTCTCGTATTTCAGATTCCAGGCAAATCCGTTTTGGACGATCACGAAGATAACTTTGCCATCGTGTTTGCCGCTATGGGTGTCAACATGGAGACTGCGCGTTTCTTCAAAGAAGATTTCGAAGAAAACGGCTCCATGGAGAACGTGTGCCTCTTCCTTAACCTCGCCAATGATCCCACCATTGAAAGAATCATCACACCTCGTCTTGCACTCACTGCTGCTGAGTTCCTTGCTTATCAATGCGAGGTGATCTATTTTTGCATTTGTATCGATCATGGTTCAATTTATTTGATTTTAATTTAATGTGTTAATTTTAAACTATGCAGAAACACGTGTTGGTCATTTTGACTGACATGTCTTCCTATGCTGAGGCTTTGCGTGAGGTATCCGCTGCCAGAGAAGAGGTACCTGGACGTCGTGGTTTCCCAGGTTTGTTTAAAATGTATTAAAATAAAAAAATCGGGTCATTAGAGGCCTTGGGGCACTTTATATCATTATCCTTGATGATAATCCGCCTTCCTAAAGGGGACGCCAAAAAGGAGGGTTTCAAAAAATGGAAAAAGAAGGCATTTAACCCTAGATCACTAATCATTAGTCTCACAGACTACAGACCCGGAAAACATAACGAAATTGTTTGTAACGAAACCAATAATTGACCAAGAAATCTTTGTTTGCTTGAAAAATTAAGTTTCAAGAACGACATAAAATGTTGGAGGGGGTCCCCCCAAAATAAATTCTTCCACGAAAAAAAAATTGGTGAAGCGGGGATCTCCGATAAAAAATTTGCTCAAGTCCGCGGACTACATAAGCTGATCAGCTGATCTAGGGCTAAAATAATCAATTCTCTAGAACAGCGGTTCTTAAACTGGGGTCCGTGGACCCTTGGGGGCCATGAAGCCATTACCGGGGGTCTGTGAAAATATAAAAACCCTTTTATCTATACTTGAACAAGACATTTTTGTGGAATTATTTACAGAAAACATTAAAAGAAGATCTATTTTGATCAAGAAATAAGTTAAAGACTTGGGATGGAGTCCGCCAAAAATATGTTCAAAAGGGGGTCTGCGGACTATATAAGTTTAAGAACCACTGCTCTAGAATATAATTTATTTACCCTTTTGATACTCATGACAATCACAGGGCATATAGCTTCCATCCAAGGCGAAGGTCAGTCGGATATAACCTGCTGAGTTAACCGCTTTCTGGTCAAATCTGGGGTTTTTAACAACAAACTGTTAATGGCAAAACATTTTGGTCCACATAAACAATCATCATCATCATCATAGCAGCCACCAACAGTTCACTGCAGAACTTTGGGCCTCTTCAATCACAGGAAGGGGTTACATCCATCTCGTCTGTATCGTACATTCACCTCCTCATTAGCTCAATATTGAAGGTACCATAATCTCTCTCTCTAATCGGGGAGGTTTGTAAAGAAGACCTTGTTGATTCTACTGCAAAGGGCTTTCTGGAATGCAAAAAGTCCAGTTTCTCTTTTCCTCACTAGGCATTGCCGGGCTAGGGTGAAGACATATGTGATGCTTAAGTGCATCTTGGATTCGCTCCTACACCGACATAAACAATAATGCATATTATTTAATTTGTCAGGTTACATGTACACCGATTTGGCCACCATCTATGAGAGAGCTGGTCGTGTTGAAGGCAGAAACGGATCCATCACACAGATTCCAATTTTGACTATGCCCAACGATGATATTACCCATCCTATTCCCGATCTTACTGGATACATTACCGAAGGACAGGTTAGTAATCGGTTTTATGATTACTGTATGTACTAATTGCAATATGCGTTTAAATCCTATGTTATTGTTCTCATTTTCATTAGATCTACGTTGACAGACAGTTGCATAACAGACAAATTTATCCTCCAGTCAATGTATTGCCTTCTCTGTCTCGTTTGATGAAATCTGCTATTGGAGAGGGCATGACCCGCAAAGATCACTCTGATGTCTCTAATCAATTGGTGAGAATTTGTATTTTTATAAAAAATACTCGTGCGTTTCTGTCGATTGATCAGCATTTTTTATGAAAAATTTCCTTATTTTAGTATGCCTGTTATGCCATCGGTAAGGACGTGCAAGCCATGAAGGCCGTAGTAGGTGAAGAAGCTCTCACGCCTGATGATCTTTTGTATTTGGAATTCTTAACTAAATTCGAAAAGAACTTCATCACACAGGTAAATTACAATAATGCAATCATATCGCAAATCATATCAACGCTTGTATTATGATAAAAATCAATGTTTTTTTAAAATTATTTCAGGGCAACTACGAAAACCGCACCGTATTTGAATCTTTAGACATTGGATGGCAACTTCTCCGTATCTTCCCCAAGGAGATGCTTAAACGTATCCCAGCATCTATCCTCGCTGAATTCTATCCTAGAGATTCCCGTCATTAAATCGTTAATATTTATATCTAAAATTCTCATTTCCATATCATTTTTATAACTCTCGTTCATTTAGAATGTCTAAAGAATATATAAAAGAGCACAATAATTTATATTATTGTTTGTTTTCAGTGAAATTCAATTATTATATACATCTTGCATGCATTTCTATTGATTATGTCATTATGGTACTTAGGCAAATAAATTTGGCACAATCCGTCTAATAAAATATGTTGAAAATATTTGTGATATCTTGATATGTACGTATTAGGCATCTGCCATCCGAGGGTTATATATGTGATTGTTTTTGTCAGAAATTATTTATATTTAAAATACAGATGTAAATTTCTTTCCTTTACGTTGTTGCTAAATGTATTGTTCTAAAATTGACAATATACATGTTTGTAAGTATGTATGAAATATCGTAACTCTAATTAGAACTCCCCATTTGCTTCATTTTTATTTTTGCTTGGTGTCGTAAATTTTCGAGGTAATAATACCCGACATCGTCGTACGTATAAGAATGTTTAACGAATCGGATACATATATAAGATGCTTACGATTTCAAATGTATATACGATCGGCGGATATTAATGTCGCAGACAATACTATATAATATTGCATCCCGTTCTGTGAAAGTAATAAAAAAAAATCTTTTAAAATTGTTAAAAAAATTATATCATGTATGAAGATATTTCATTTAGTTGTTATTGTTTTTGATGCAGTAAATTTATTGTATATAGTTCTAATTACATGTAATTTATATAAAACAGTATTGTCTATATTATTAACTATATAATAGTTATATCTCACACACATATATCAATTATGTATGTCCACTTGTAATATAGTTCTTTCCGAGATGATTATAATTGTTATGTGTATTAGTTATGTGGATAACGAGTATTTGTGCTTCTATTTTGCATAAAAATTTGAGAATTACATGGATCCAATAGAGATGCGTCCGCATCGTTCATTCATCAATCATGTATCATGTTGATTGTAAAAATATTAATCGATTAGTTTTTAATTGTACTCTTAATTGATTTTGAAGTGAATCAAGATAGATTTGACTATATATGAATTATGCAATTTTGTCATTTGCCAATTATGTTCAATTAAATTTTTTTTTTCTTTACAATTTTGAATTATTAGTTATACCCACATTCCATTTTATTTATTTCTATCGACGTGTCAGAATTGCAATGAGAATTTATAAATTTCCTCGTTCATTATTTAGATAGTGTTGAGCCCCATTTGTTAACTATTGACTTGTTAAAAATGAATAAAACTGTATTTAATGTCGTATTGTATGCTTACGTTACGGAAAGTAAAACATGGATATTATTGTTGAAATTTTTGGGGTATCAATATTTTTAAGCTTAGTAAAATATTAGAAATTGTATGGAAAAGATCAATTAAATAAGATGTGTTATGACTTGCTTGTTTTATGCTATGACCTCTACCAAGCGAAACCCGTAATTATCCTTATTTTTTTTCGTCAATCGAGATTTTTACAATGTGAAACATCTGAACTTTTTTTTATATAAGGAGGATTCTTAACTTATATTTTTAGAACTAGCGTTGAATAGCGAGTTAGTTTATAGTTTGGAGAAAGTAGTGGTAAACGAAGAGTTCATCATTTTCTTTTAATATCTCCATCTATTAACTGCGAAGAAAAAGGGTTATTCAAATGATTTTATTGGTTGAGGGTAGCCATTAACAAAGGACTACATGGTTTTTGAAGGTTCCCACCCCTTTTGGGTATTTGCATTATGTGACACCTTACGTGTGAGGAAAGAAGGGACTGGACTCTTTGTACAAACCTTCCACACTCCCTATAGAAACGAAAGTCACGAAAGCGTTTGTCAATACGTTCATTCAGGTGGCCCGCTTCAACATTCTAAATGGAACTTGAAGGTCATGCTACCTTCAATATCGAGCGAACGAGGAGGTGAATATATGATACAGATGAGATGAATGTAACCCCCTTCCTCCAAATGGATATTGAAGAGGCCCTTGTCCTGCAGCAGACTGTTTGTGGCTGCACTATGATAATATATAAACGCAATAAGAATTTAAAAAGAAAGCCAACAAAAATGTATAGCAATTAAAGGGGTGTTACCTTAACTCTTATACAATGGGCCAAACGTTAGGTATTTTTTGTTTGTTAGTCCATGGTAGTATAGCTCAAGAGTGTCCGATGGTAGTATAGCTCAAGAGTGGCAGCCATGTGTGCCCCTTGGACTTAATATTATGTTATTGCTGTATAATGCATATAGTATACTTGGTATATGCTGCCCATCCTCCAGCATCTTTGAGCATCGAAGATGTCTGGTGAGAGCTTATCACCAGCTCATCGAGTAGACATCTCGTGTCCTTGGCTGTTTTATGGAGATATTCCCCAAAGCGGCTATATCCGCTTAGGATCTGGGTCAGGTGGAAGCACAGCTGGCTATGCTTTATGAGGCTCCATGCCTTCAGAGGTCTGATAAGTCGGTGTGTCCATTGATTATTTACGCAGCTGTCCCATCTTGACTACCACATTGCTAAGGTGTGTTCTCTCGTATGTTGTTTTTTGGCTTAATTTTATATGACCCGTTTCTCTTCTGCAAGGCAGTGTGGCGATCAGTACCAGGATGGTATCTTTCGATACCATGCAGTAGCTATCCTGAAAGTACTACTGCACTATACCTTAGCCATGTTGAGCCATATTGGAGTTCCGTATAGCAGCACCGAATGGTGTCCTGAGCCTCTTCCTTTCAATTACCCAGGTTCAGACATGCAGCGTCTTTTTTAACCCAATTAGTCCAGAGTAGCTGAGGTCTTCCGATGGGTCTACTGCCATTCGGCCTCAAATTCAAAATGGTTCAAGGAACTCTCATCAGCCAAATAGAAATGACAATGACAATGGATTCAGATGAAGCTTGTTATCGACACTTTGCCGTATATGTCCACGACTTCGGAGTCAGAGGTCTCATTCTGGAGGGGTCTAAAAATTTTAATGGACAATCCCATTGTATAATTTCCTCTGTATAGTTTTTGCCCCTCTAAAAGCTACCACATGATGGAGCAACTTTAAAACTAGTAGGTATTTTTCAAAATAATTTGGAGAAAATGTATATAATAGTTTACCACATAATACTTTAAAACTGTCTAAGAGAGCGAATTAAAAGACTTGCATATGAGTCTCTCGTCATGAAAGAGTTAAAGAATTTAAATCCAGATTAGGGAAAAAAATTCATTGTTTCAACTCCTGACAATCGTTTGCAGCAATTGAATGACATATCCATTAGCTACGACATTTCCTCGGAAATATTAGAAGGACCCATCAAAACGTATTCGATATGGTCGAAAAATTATCCTGCGCCTGATAATACAGGGAAAGATCATTGGTCATCCGAGTCAGGTCCGGCAGAAAATATCATGGCTGAAAATCATCCAGCAGTGGACCGGTCTTAGCAAAGACTATATACATTAAGAATTACATACTATTTGAGATTATCCTATTTTCAAAAATACTATTAGTGTACGCATTAGTAAAATAGAAACTAAGCGAGTCTCGTTAAATAAATAATATCTACAGCCAAGATGACTCGAGTTTTTAGTGTGACGTTTTAGTCTCGGCACTGATAAGCTCATTGAATTATCGTTGATATGAATTTATCTAATTAAATCTAATATACAAAGCTCGGAATTCAATTGGTTTCCAACAGAACGCAGTTATTCCTTGAACATAATTGCTGTTATTTCAAAAAAAAATGGAATAAAAATTGTTTGCTTTTTTAGAAAATTTGAAGAATGCACATCGCATGTTTAAAATCTGTACACTCAAATTTTTATTTATTTTAATTTTGTAATTTAGAAGTACCGCATTATGTACGTCTATCTCTACAAATATTTGACGCGTCAACTAATTTTATGCTCAAACATGAAAATGTTTATCCCATAACAAATATGAAGATCTTCTTTATAATTTCTATGAATGTTTATGAAATATCTCCTTTGGAAGAAAATGCTTACATTTGTTAGTCTTGCTTTACATGGGACGATTGTCGCCAACGATCAACGGTTAGTCCACGTTTTATCTATAGCAGATCGGGGAAGAATTATAGACTATACGGTGTATTCTGAGCGTGAAACTGAAAAAGGAAGAAAGCGAACGCTATTTTTTTGTGACACTCAACACGAAACCAGCGTTTCATCTTGGAGATTGCTTAAAAAATATCATACGTCACACGATTACAAAAATTAATAAACCTAATTAAATACCTAATATACTTAATAAACATCCTGCATAACAAAATACTACTTTTATTATTCACTAGTGAATACCCAGCATGCGTTGCAATGCCATAAGCGCTTTATTATTTGAAAAGAAAAGCAGTACGTGGTTTTTTGCTTCATGTCACATGTAGTGTAGCCGAAGAGCTGGGATCCAAGTCTCAAAGACCGACATAACCACACCGACATGATACGAACAAACAGATATTAATTTTTATATATTAGGATTAGATAAACCCCAATTTTTTTCATTTTATTCCATACAAATATTTTTTTAAGAAATACACAAAAAATGACTTGAAAACTTGGAAGCCATTAGGTTAAATTCAGGGCAATTTCTTCTCTTGAGCGGGACAGATAGTTCTATCCGCGCGCTCAGCTGGTAGCATTCAGTGAGACGAGTAAATCTACCCATTAGCCCACAGATTTAACTTTACAGCCGAGTTCTACTCGGCATTTTTTGTATGGTTATTGAGCATCAATTTTTTACAATGGTCCAAATTTATTCTAATACCTAATAAAATATTTTTTTAAATCACGTTTCGATAGTTTTTGTCCACTATGCGTATTTATTGTCCGTAACTATTAACCGCCTATCTGCTATAAATCTAAAAAAAGGCATAAAAAAAAGACGTAAATGTTAATTTATACTTTATTGGTACAATTTTTAAATTAAACCGCTGACAACAAAATATTTGTAAGATATAATTTTTTACAATGCGTCTCGAGTAAATAATTGTTATTTAACGACAAGGTTCACATTTACATTATATTTATGTTTCAAAACTAACAATTACTCGAATAAGTTTCAGCACTTTCAGTGTTGAACGTGCACGAAATGATTCATCAATTTATTGATTGTACTATCAAACTCGGAGATAACTATAACACGATTTAAAAAAAATAACAAGACACAATAGGGGGTATATAGTGGATCTATATTACATGTATAAAAAAATGATCTATTCATGTGGATGCAATAGCTTTTTAATATCAAGTAGAGATTGCGATCAAAGTGACGACAAAAATCAAATCAAAACGGAATCGAGTAGTGCAAGGAATGAAAAATAATTGCTGAAAAATGCTGCCAGATGTGCAAATCTATAAATGCAGACAGACCTCGTTAAGCCTCCGTTAGATTGTTTCAAGTAAATGTGGATTTTTAAATAATATTCTTGACATATAAAAAAATGCTCAACCGAGCAATACTTTATCCTGCTATTCCGGCGATTTTATCTATTGCTTCCGATGCGAAATATTTAACATCCACGTCAGGATCGGCGTTCAATTTTTCCAACACCGGTTTGACTTGCGGTTGAATCACCCCTTGATCCAGCCAAGGACCCATCTTTTGCAGCGTCTTCGCAACGTTGAATCTCACGTTGGCAACGTTATCGTCGGCCATTCCAAGGACGGTCGGCAGCAATACTCTTGTGGTTATGTCTTTGCCGCACGCTTCAGCTAGGAGATTGATACAGAACAAATAAGTCATACGATGGAGATAGTTTTGATCCTGTGACATGGATAAAACTTTCGGAATTATATTTGTCTCTGCCCACTGGGGTCCGAATTGCTCGACTAATTTTTTCAGATTTAAAGTGGCCGCTTCTCTGATGGCGTAGACGTGGTCTACCAGCCAGCTCATGCACAGCGCGCTCAGCTTCTGGTCGAAGACTTCCTGACCGAGTTGGCCGGCCAAGAGCGGCATGTATTCGATTATTGCCAGACGCACTCTCCACTTGGTGTCCTCCGCCAGCTCGACGATGGCGGGGAGCAGGGACTGAGACAGCTGTTGGATTCCTATGACTTCATTTACACATTCCAAATTGGAAATAATATTTAGGCGAACCTCGGCACATTCGTCTTTCAACTGGCTGAGAAACAGGGGAAGGAGGTGTTCGATCGTATTGTCCCGGCCAAGGATGGGACAGAGACCCATTATGACGGAAGCAAGTGCAGTTTTGACATGCTGATTGGGATCTATGACAAGTTCCTTGATCTGAGGCATTATGGACGTCATTATGATCTGCTCTTGATGGGCTTTGTCCAAATGCATGCAAAATTCTTGAACCTAAAAAAGAAAACAAACATTTTTATACATCTTATATATAAAAAACAGATTAAAATAACAGTAGAATAAGATTGTCTCAGTTTGTGCAATAAATGTTATTCAGTGGAAAATTTAGTTTGTAAGGTCAAGTTTTTATGGGTGCCTGACTTTCTATTTTGGGTTCCCTATCGTGACGCTATAGAAGGGTTGACTGTATAACAATTTAGTGACTCCTAAAAATAATCGACATTCAATTTCAAATATAAGAGATAATTATCAAGAAATTTAAAATGAAAATAGCCCAAAAGATGTCCACGTCATTAGTTTATATATAAAACTGAAAATGCATTGTTGATGACATCCATACTAAAAGAACTATTTTTACCACAACATTCAAAATGAAATCTGCCAAGGACAGGAATACAAGAATACAACAAATCCAACGCTCAAGACTATGACCATTTAAATGTTATTTAACTATCCCGGTTGGTACACTTACGGGATGAGACTTATGTTACGCCTACACATGTCAGCTGCGTGAAAATATATATTTCCATTTTAACATAACTACAAAATGTTGTATTATATGTAGCTTCCAGTCATGAAATGCTACGTAGTTTTTCTGGCCGTTACAACTACAAAAATCTACTTATAAAGAATATATCCACGAAATGTTCCTACTCCTTTGGGGCATTTACATTACGTGACATCTAATATGTAACATTACTAGTCCAGTGGTTTATCCAATAGCGTTTAACATATGAAGTCTGGTTGGTTCAAGGCCAGGAAGACTAAAAACGAACAGAACAAGCACGAGAAGAACAACAAGTCAATGGTCTGAAAGAATGACATCTTTGAAACATATTGTGACAGACAGTGGCTGACGGCACCAACGGATTCGATGTTCCATATTACCTGCGCTGCTGGACGGTCTGTTTCGGGTAACCCTGGACTAGCCACAAAGAATATCATTCACTGAACTTTATCCCGGCAGGAAGATTTTAACGCAAGAGCTTCCACGTGTCTGACCTTTCCACTCCACGTCCTCCAGAGGAGGCGAGGTCCCTACAAGGAGAACTCTGGGGTTCTATGGGTGTGCACTGTGGAGTCTAGCACACATCCGGTGAAAGAATGACAGATGAAAAACTCCACTTTGCAATGATAACATTATCTTCTGTTGTTTTTTGTATCGCTTTGAAATCGACAAACATTGAGGGTCAACCTGAAATCATCCGTCTCGAATTTGTTTGGATTAATTTTAACATGAACAAGGAAACACCCTCCGTTAGTGTAAGAGTGAATCCAAAATGCACTTCAGAAAGTCCATTCCAATAAAATAAATAAGGTCGCCATGAGTAGTTTTTCATGGATTTTTCATAGTTCTCTCATGGAAAACTGCTCAATCACTCATCATTCCCTATCGAGATGGTTCGGTTTGACATGTTCATCCGGGTGGCCCGTTGTATGAGCATTCTGAATGAAACTTGGAGGTCATGCTACTTTCAATATTGAGCGAACGAGGTGAATGTATAATACAGACGAGATGAATCCTATGAATGGACATTGAAGAGACCCTAGTTCTGCAATGGACAATTTGTGGGTGCATAAATGGATCCTACGCATTTTTCTGGATAAAAACAATAATCAAAATAAATATTTGAATAGCACCGAATGAAATGTAACCAGGAATAATTTTAATAAATATTGGTTTGAACGTATGCTTATATTAGACGACACAAATGCAATCAATCAAATAAGAATCGTAATTTAACCTTCCATATATTAACAAAACAGCTTTTTTCTGTTAATTTCTTATTTATATTGTTTCTTTTTAACCTTTTAACTGCCAATGACTCATCAGCGCATACAAATTCGACGCGCCGGTGCGTCGTTGGCAGTTAAAAGGTTAAGGAAACAATGGAAGAAATTTTCATTGGAAAAAATAAATCTAAACAATGGCGAAAGACAACAAACCGTGTTTCTGGAAAAACCCAAAAGATAAACGTAATCAAAGTACCCAATGGCTCGACTCAAAAAACTCTTGGTATTGAAAATGAACTAAATGCGTTCTTCCAAATTATCAATATGTCTATGAATGACGATGTTTTGAGATGAACAAATATGCACTTGGAAAGTTAATGCAGTTATGTATAAAGGTGGCGATTGACCGGAGCATTTCATCGTAACGTAATATTTGTGGCGGGCATGTGCTGAACGTATTTTGTACCGACTTTCAGACAAAAACGTACTAGCTTACCAAAATTAAGTGTTACATTTACACGGCACTATGTGGTCTTAATATGATTTTAATTTTGGTTGAGTTATGCAATTTTCCGGCACATGTGCTCATGACGAGCCTCCGAGCTGTACTGACCTAAAATTGAGCCATGCCATAAGTTAATGATATTTGCTAAGCAGTTATAAATCAATATAAGATTGAATGTTTACAAAACATATGATAATAGGGGGCAATTTTATGGATGAAAATTTGGCTCTTTTCAAGTAAGAGGGAAATAGATAAAGGAGAGGGGCGCACCTTGCTTGCTGCTGCGGCGCGCACTTCCGCTTCGAGGTCCTTGAGCAAGCTTTGGAAGGCGGGGACGAGATCAGCACGGGATAGCTCCGGGCCAACAGCCGTCTGCAGCTCACCAAACTTGTCCGCGACCATGTAACGGACCCTCCAAGAGTTGTCGACGGCGCAGGCGCGCACCGTCGGCATCACCAGCTGTTCGACGTCTTCGGCGGGGAGCAGGCTTGCGATGCTGATCGACGCTTCGACGGCCAGTAGGCGCACCGAGTCCTGATCGTCCTGCGCGAGGCTGACGAACATGGCGATCACGTCGCTCTTGAGGTACTCGACTTCGACGACCTTGGCGAACTCGCCGAGCTTCGCGGCGGCCGCGCGTCGCACCATCGGCGTGTCATCCTGGCAGAGCAAGCGGAAGTTCTGGCGCAGCTCCGATTTGAGTGGCTGCGGGAGACGCGGATAACAGGCGGCGAATAGGCCGCAGGCGGATGTGCGAGTACTGAACCAGTCTCCGGCGGCGAGGCGCTGCACGAGCGGGAAGAAATGCTCCTCGAGGTGCTGCGGCGAATGATGCTGGGCAACCTGCTTGAGCGACTCGGCCGCTTTGTCGCGGACGACGGTCTCCTCGACAGAGGCGAGCGCCTCAAGCGGCGCGAGCAAACACCACGCATGCTCGTCTCCTCCGACGAGCGCGACGAAATCACCGAGCTGTTCGGCGAGCGCGAGGAGCACTTCATCTTCGTCGTAGATCGTCTCCTTGAGGAACGGAATGAGCTCGGTGCGCGTGCGCTCGACGCCGAGCGCGAGCGCGATCGTCGACAGCTTCTTGATCGAGTTGAGTCTCAGCTGCACGTCGTCGTTCTTCAGCTCGTCGATGAGCACCGCGATCGGATACAGCGAATCGTCCGCGGCGGTGTCGGCCGCTGCGCTACCGGCGCCCGCCATCGCTTCGTCTCTCTCGCTGGAGTCGCCCGACGATGTGAAATCAAAGACCGCTGCGACTGCGATCCGCGATCTGCGAGCCGCCGGCGAGTGTGACAACTTAACGGGGTGCGGCCGGCGGCCCAAACCTCACTCGTGTCTCACATCTTTTCACATTTTAAATTTAAAACTTAGAGCATCTCTGTCTAATCAATTTAATTTGTATTTAAAAAATAGAACACAACTTTATAAAAATAATCCTACATTTTACAGTCGAAAATTTATTTTTTATCAACAAATCGACGAAAATAAATGCTCAAAAACATTTAATTTCAACGTAAAATCAATTTAAAAAATTAATCACATTCATAAACAAATTAAATAATACAAAGTTAAAACATTTCCGATATTAATACTAATTTTAATATATGTTTTTAAATAAATATAATTTAACCAACGCACGCATTTAAAATAAACTAAAATATCGACAGATTAATCGGCGTTTTTAAATGTTGATTATTTTCCGTGCCAAAAATTTTGCATGGAATTTTTGCATTTTTGTCAAACGGAAGAGAGAGGGCCGAATTTGATTTGCGTTAGGCCCAGGCGTTAGTGTAGCCGCGGCGGTTGGTCGTAGTGTTTGTGAGTCAGTTGGCGGGGCGCGCCCCCGACCCCGACCCCGAGATGGGCGTGTGGCACCGCGCGGGGGCCGCGGCCCGAACGAGCCACGCCGTCGGTGAGTGCCCCCGCTCTCCGCCTTTCGGCTCCGTCTCCGTCCGTTCCCTCATAACCTCGATTGCCCCGCCCCTCGAGCGCTGCACCGCCATCCGTCAAACGTCAATGTCAAAACATTGTTCCGACGACGACACCCCGATGCGCTGACTTTGCAGCGTTGCGATTGATCGCTTCGCCGTTTCGGTTCTGTGTCTTTACATAATATTTTTAATCCGCCGGCCCGGCGTCACAACAAGCATACGAAAGATACGAAATAACGTTCTTATCCAATCGACATGCAATACATATATATTCGCCGTTTGATACTGATTTCTAAAAATGTCTAAGACATGAACGTCTTCATCTCATAGGATTTTCGACCTAAAAAAACAAACCTCATCATCATCATAAAATTCCTCGTCCTTAAGAATTTAAATCATCGCATTCAGCTTTGATTTTAACTTCTTTTTAATGTTATTAGAAATCTACTAGAAAAAATATTTAATAAATATCATCATCATATGATGATTTAATAAATATAAAAGGAAAAAAATATTTAATAAATATTTTTTTCCAACATTTTATTATACTATTTAAATCAAAACATAATCAGTGATTTTCTCAAATTTATCATTCAGTAATTTAATGTTATATTTGCTTTAAACTTTTTTATTTATTTCTTTAAAATCATAAGTATGTAATAATGAAACAATAAATAAAGTTATCAGCTTGATCATTTTATCTAGAAATATTTTGCGGTTTGTTTGAACTTAATTTCATGCTTTGAACATCGATTAATGTAAAAAATATAGTCACACAAACAGTATAGAAGATATCAGTTTAATTCTCTTTTCCATGTTACAGAGTGATTTTTAAAGACAGTCCATTGCATAATCATTATTAAATTCACATGGTAAAAAACATTAGGTCCCAGTCTTTCAAATGAGCGTCACGCCGCCCTTCTCGGAATAACTGTCGCTTCAGGGGGCACGTTTTAAATAAGGAAGTTTTCCTGCTGCACCTGTATATATATTATTTATATACTTTATCCTTTTTGTTGGGCAGGATACTTCATATCTTTTATCCTGTTCCAAAGGCAGTGTTAATGTCATGTTTCAGGAGTTTCTGTCTATGAGTGCCTTCATGACAGAGTTAATCTGATTAGAATGTTGATGAGAGGTAGCGTGAAGACATCTATTAGTATAAGTGTTCTTCTGGAAAACTGTCCGAATGATCCGTCTGGATTTTATATGATGTACATATTCAGTAATGGGATTTTGTTCTCTTTCATGCTAAATTGTATTGTTTTGTTCCTTGCGTTAAGGAATGTGGCCAAATGAGTAGTTTAACATGAGACAGAATCCAAGACTCTTCGATGTACTTCATGATTTCCTTTTTTAGAAATATTAGTGAACAATGAAGTCACGTCAAAGCTAACTAGGACGTCGCCTTCATCGTGTTTTAGCGATGTATTATTTTTAGCAATTCCTGTGAGTTTTTTTAAATAGTAAACGACTGCGCTTTCCATGATAAGTTGGTAATATTTGGCTCAATATTTAGCTAAAGCTTGTGTGGGGGACCTCTCCAAAGGGCTACAAATAATATTGTCCTTCGACAATTGTATCCTTTGATATATCGTTTGTTTAGTGTCTTTAGTGAGGTTGAAATGATCGATTAACCTTTTTGTTTCCAAATATATCGTCAAGTCTCTCATTGTATCTTCGTATGCGTGATCTTTTAAGAGTTCTCTTATCTTTACGTCATAATCTCTAGCATTAATACTACAGCTGCATTGTTTTTGTCTGCCGGGACGATGACTATGCCTTCGTTTCTTCTCGTTCGTTTAGATACATCCTTTTTTTGTAAATGATATTAGGTATTGACAGTTTCACATTGTGAAGAACGTAAAACCGTCCGAATTTAGCCAAATCTTATTGGATCTTACTTTGCAGATATTAAATAAATTATATAATTTTGAGTTTTTGTTCGTTGAAACAATTAAAAATTTCATATTTTATTGTTTAAAATTGTAAATTGAATTGTGGTGAACCGATCACATTTCCAAAGTTTCTTCAAACCGCATAGTTCAAATTTTATAAACTTTCGGTCTTTAACATGATAAGGATTATCGGTGTATTTCCCGCAATGTTTGTTTTGTTCTCTGCGTTAGTCATTTTCAGCCTCAACTCTGACAATAGCGACATAAAGCTAATACGTTCAAATGATTTTTTTTATTATGAGCGGATTCGCTCGTGTTGCATTGAATGGAGGTAATTAAGAATTTATCATTCCAATTGTCTCTTTAATGCGACTGTCCAGAATTGAAAAAATCAAATGAAATTTTCTCCACGCATCATAATCGATATGTTTACAATCTTGCGGTTGTAATAAAATAAATAATTTATAGGACATTTTTGTAGGTGATTTTTATATAACTTTTGCGATGAACATTGTAAATTTAGCATTTCAACCCGCGCGATCCAGATTTAAATGTGTCACATTAAAAGATAATTTTGTGTTGCATTATTCCATATTAAAACCAACATATCAACGATGCATATTTTTTAAAACGTGAATCATGCTATTTGTTGGCGTAACTTTTTACATAAAAATTATTATTTAAATGTAAGTTGATCAAAATTTAAGTTCGTTTCATTTCCATAATAAGTCCTCGATGTAAAGGACTTATTATGTACAGATTTATGGACATCCTCTCCGACTTAATTGGTATTCCTGTATTGTTCCTAACCATTTATAATTGATGCCATATATGTGAGGAATGTAAGCGATTGAATGAAGTTTTTATATTGTGATGTATTATTTGTTTCAATGAAATAAAAGAGTTTTGACTGTTGAATTGTGCATTTATTTGGATTTGCTAATTGGTAAAAAAATAACCAATTTCTCTAACCTTATTCTAGTTCAAGAATAAAACTCAGACTACCTTCAATGTATTATATTGATGATATGAATATTGATGATTAAATATCGGTGCTCGCTTTTTACACAGGATGAACGTTTTGGAATTCCCTCCCAAAGAAAACTAACTCGGGAGGATAATTATTTCGATTCAATGATCAGCATTAAACGTCTGTATATAATTTTTGATTTTTCATGTTGTGTGCATAGTTTTAGCACTCTTAATTGAATCACCATGTATAAGTGGAAATATATTCTGGCTCATTTATTACCTGACCCATTATTTTGTTATGACAACATCCTTGTTTGGTCCATTTAACTTTCAGCAGTCAATAACATTCAGACTACATATTGTGTCACATGTTATTATTAATTAAAATATGATTATTGAGCGTGAAATAATCATCATATGAGCAACATTAGGGAATAAATTAATTTCAGCTGAATTATACAAAGGATGGTAATTTTAGAATGTGAAATAATAAAAGTGTGTAGACTTTCTTTATGTTAATTGAATCTATTTGAGTAGTCAGTGCGTATGGTTTTGTATCACTGAATTTAATTCACGATTGAATGCTCGGTGGTATGCATATATCCATTACTAAACAGCATTGTGACTCGCTTCCTAACATAAGACTAACGTTGCATACATGAACAGGTAATTTTCATTCAATAAACACATAGACTCTCTCTAAATATGATAAATGTTTTAATTATCGTATGATAAGAAAACTCACAATATTTTTTGTTAGTTTTTGGAGTTTTTGCTTAATAAAGATGCACCACAAAGCTTGTAATCGAGGCTTCGCCGTACACATCCATGATCTTTCGATTGGACCTCATGATTTTGGAGCCTGAGGGTTCGTCCCGGAGGGATCCGATAAAATTTCGAACCTCACGGTGCATCATGCCGCGATTGATCATGGTCCATATTTCACCCCCACTATGGACTTTATTAGTGTTTAATAAATTTTAATCTTTGTTCTTGTTAATAGTGATTTATTCCTTAATATATTTTTTGTACCCTCTGCGTATCCCGATCTTCAAGCTTCCATCATAATTGCCCTCAACGCAATATTAAAATTAATGGGGAGAGGACCCGCATATTCTCAACAGCTTCACCAATTTACCTGGTATTCCCATCTCTAATATGGTCCTCCAGAGATTTTCCCTGTTAACGTTATCATATTTATTGCAGAAATCTATAAATATATGGTGGAAATCGACACTGCACTCCCACATTTTTTGCGAGAATAATCATACATTAAAAAGTTAGTTCACAGGGCACCTGCTCGATCTGAAACTGCATTGGTATTCCTCAAAAAGTTGCCCCACGATGGGAAACAGCCGTCCGATGAGATCTCTTGTGAATAGTTTATTGTATTTTTAAAAAAATGTAGATTTTAAATTGCGTTACTGTTAGAATTTATGCATTTGAACGTGATAAGATATAATCATTTGCCACTGTTCAAGTACATTTCTAAATAAAAAAGGTTTGTCTTAAAAAAAATGTATGTCAATGTAATCTAAATAAGGATAAGTAATATGTTAAAGAGTGTGTCATAACGGATCATAAATCTATGGGTACAGAATTCGGAGACAGAGACGGGTGTTTTGCGC
Organism: Stenopsyche tienmushanensis; assembly: GCA_008973525.1. NCBI lineage: Eukaryota > Metazoa > Arthropoda > Insecta > Trichoptera > Stenopsychidae > Stenopsyche > Stenopsyche tienmushanensis. The sequence goes on along the minus strand of WACJ01000168.1, from coordinate 18,610 downwards.
TCATATATCGGTAGCAAGGTTGTGCAGTAAAGGTACACGTTTAAATGCTCGTTAGGAATTCGGCGCAGAATGAGATGCCCATTTTTTTAAAATTATCTAATGTATCGTACAAGGTATACATTTTCATAAAGGTGTATTTATTGTATGGGTATAACCCTTTGTGTCAACACTATGTCAATTAGAAACAAACAAGGTTTAAGAACAGAATGAGTGTCTAGAAGTCAAAGTTTGATTGTTCATGTTGTCTTGAAAATAGGCGTTTGTTTTGATAATTAAGATACTCGCATCAATCTTATCGTTGATCAATTTTGTTATTCCCTCTTGACTGTTCTGGAGTGGCGTCATTAGCCGAATATCACCGCTTCTTGCAAAATCTGCTCCATCAGAAAATCATATAATAAAAATGGCGAAAAACTCATTGTTTTATTCAATTCAATTTGACGAACTGATATTACAGATAAAGCACTCTTATTCTGTTTTGTCAGGGTTGAGTATGAAGAACAGTTTCATAAAGAACTTTGTTCGCTTAATTTGCCGGGTAGAACAATCAGTTCAGACTTTTGAAACAATAGTTATTTCCTGAAGAACGAATTTCAACATATTTAATATGGATTAAAACTGTGAGTTTTAATCAATTTAGTGGTCCGTGAGCTCAAAAAGGTTGCTGACTGCTGATTTACAGCATTTCAGTGCTCATGATTGTAGAATAATTGCCGTCACCTTAATGATGCTTCTTGTGACCATCCTCCGTACAGTGCTACCAGTTTGTGACGTTGGTGCATTTATTGGCATTATTTTTTTGGATTGTTTTTGACGCTTTTATATTTGATATAATTATACAACATAAGCACCAATTTGTAATTCAATTGCAAGATTGCGTTACGATATTTTGTAAACCTGCGGGGGATCTGTCTATTGGTTTGTTCATTGTACAACATGTTGTAATCTGCGTGTGGGGTTTTGTATGCTTCCTAAATTCATGTTTCACTTTAACTTTTTTATTGGACAGGAAATTTACTATTTTTTTTCCTGTCCCAAAGATCTACTTAATATCATATTTCATCATCCAGTTACATTTTTAGTTTATCTCCGTTCAAATCATAATAATAAACAAATGACTCGCGTAAATCTTAAAAACTTTATAGTATTTTTGTAAATAATTTATGCATATATAGTATATTATGCGATAATTGCATTTTACACACAATGCACACTCGAATAAATTGTGCAAACAATTTATTGATAATAATATGACTAAACTTTTTGTTGTGTGTGACGTGTGAAACCAATTTGTTAGACGTATTAAAAACTATAATACATTTTTTTAAGCGCAAACAGGCATACCATCATATCAATGTGATTGTAAATTGAATATTAAAAATGACTTCTTTTAATATTAAATACGTTATACGGATATATGTACGTATTGCATCACGTGTGCCTTAGATTAATCTTGTATTTTATGTCTAGTAACACTCTGTTGATTAACAAGAGTAACAAGTTGCTATCAATTACACTTGAAGCTTACCGACTAGATTTGCATAAGAGTTTAAGAAATCTATGTAGTGTTCTTAATATAATAATTTATACATATGCTTATTTTAATTTTGCTTTTGTTACAGCTATATATAATTACTCACCGTTGGAATATGCAAGTCCTCCGGGCTCTATCAGTATTCATATTGGAGAACTAGTGGAAATACTTGCAGAAAATGAAGACTGGTATTTTGGACGTCGCGTTTGTAGAAATCCAGAGGAAAAAGGGATTTTTCCAAAAAGTTTTGTGAAAGTACGGGACTGTGCTGTTAATCGGTAAAGAATTTAAACATATTTTGAATTAAGTATTAAAATTTTCTAAGACCAGGTGAAAATTAACATTTTGGAGGCTTGTGATCTTAGTTCTTTCTAGGAACGTTGGCTTCTTAAAAATAAGGAAATATAATAGATTCAATATATTGATGATGATGGCGACTAATTTTTAATTAATACAAATTCCGTTCCATGCTAGGCTTTTTAACCTAGTGTATATCTTTTTATATAGCGGTTGAACATTTTAATCTAATGCAATAGTCACAATAGTGTAATTTCAACGTGCTTGGAAAAAATAATCTTTCTGATACAATAGTACGCCAGAAAAATAATAATTTTTATGGCTATGATAAGCATTAGTAGAGATTATTTAATATCTTGTGCTGTAGTGAAATGTATCATCAAAAGTCCCAATGTAATCTTTCGTGTTTGTGTAGGTATATGCTGTTTTAAAAAATATTAAGATTTTTTAAATTTGAAATTGCATTGTTGTGTTCAATAAGTAATGCGTCTAAAGTCATAAAAAAATATATTTAACATATTTGTATAATTAGGGGCGATACGATACACCTTTGGAGATGATGTTTCCAAGCCTAGAATGCATCCTAGAAGGTCTTCTCAGGGATGTTCTTTAGAGCCGATTTAATATGAGTTTGGATAGTTTCAGTTGTGTCCCAATGTTTCCCTCTTAGGATTCCTTTTAAGCGAGAAAACAAAAAAGAAACGGGGGAGCCAGGACCGAACTGTAGAGAGGCTGGGGCTGAATGCGTGGGGACCAGCCACTAGATCTGTGTGTCCAATAGTTCCTGAAGCCGAACCTCTGATACTTCACAGGAGATCTTCCCGATCAACCTCCATGCCTGGACATGACCATAGTACATGATCCGCTGTCATGTCCATATCTGTGCAAGGACACTCCGAAAGACTTTCTAAATCAAACTGTCAGAGAGCCTTGAATTGTCCGTATCCCGTGAGGAACTGGGAAGTCCAATAACATGGAACAATCCAACGACATTACAAACAATATTTAATAGAACTAAAAAACTTGTATAAATGTCTTCCATCCTTCTCGTTCATCCATTATTCTTGCCACGCAGTGTTACATGCAAGTACAAGTATCCTCCTTTTTTACTGATTTCAAATCGGATTCTAAACAAGGTTTGAGGTAATCCAGAAGGGATGTGTCAATGCAATTGTTGCCAACAAAAATTTGTAATCGGTGCACTCATCTGCAGCTGCAAGTCAAGGGCCGCAGGCAGTGTTTTAATGTTAACACTCTCTTCAACCGAATCCAGCAGGTTAGAACGCACTGCAGTGTATTGGTCGCATCTGGAAAAAAAATGGACGCATTACTTATTGAACGCAACCTGTACACTGAATAAAACAAAAACTTTATATACTCTTACAATTGCATTTGGTTTTATCATGTTCTGAGCCCAACTGTAAAGAGAAAAATCTTTAAATGAAAGCGGACTCCTTTTAAATTATTGTATATTTAAGTATACCTGTATTAGACGTCTGTTTTTTGTAAATATACTGAATGCTTTCATCTCTATTTCCATATATTTATCTTCAGCTTCTCTTCTGTTAGAGTATTGTATAAAATTTAATTAGTAAACACAGGTAAACCCGATTGATCACCGGGGATATGTTCATTTGCATAACATATGTATACAGGGTGCGGCAGGGATTTTACCTTATTTTAAAAATGAATAATACGAACATTATAGGAGATATCAGTTTAATTCTTTTTTCCATGTTACATTTATTGTTTTAAATTTTTTTAGATATTGAGTTTTGAAGCTTCTCTTCATTCATTCCAGCATGTCGATGGATATGTTGTCCGTTTAAACTAGGGATTTCAGATAGCCCCACAAAAAAAGTCCCACAAGGAGATGAGGCATCCGGGGAAAAAATAATTAAACGATATTTCCTATACAGTTTCTGCTAATAAACGCTAAACTAATTTAAAATTCCAATCAACTAACGTTGATCTATAATTAAAAACTCTGCTCACACACATAGCTCCAATCAAAATAGCTCTGATAAAATAATAAACAACCCACATTCAAATACCAATTTTTTTTTTAAAAGGGTGATAGCGCAAGCACTTTGAAAACTGTTATCCTATTTGTGAATCTTTCTAACACAAAAATAGAATTGGCGGAAGCAACAACGGCCGGCAACGTGCTCAGGAAATTGAAGAGATATTTTAAATCCACATAGATAGTCATTTTTATTTTATATGTAAATAATGAGGATGTAAGCTTCATCTGCAGGGAATTCCCGAAATGATTTAATGTAGATTATTTTGTTTTGGGCTATTTCGATTGTGTATCATTAAAAAATTAAGCTTTTAATATATTTCTTCTTACCTTTATGCATATAACATTGCTATCGTAGTATTTTTCTATTAATCAATTGTATATTGTAGAACTGGATCGGTGGAAGTAGTCAGTATTGTACAGCCAGAGATAGTGCAGGAGATTACCTACACGCTTAGAGAATGGGGTCGACATTGGAAAGAACTTTATGTGGTTAGTTTAAGATACTCTTTCATTTTGTATATTGTAATTTTTATGCATACATAAAATTAAGATAAAATGTTTTGGAAGGAGGTGGCGATTTTTTGAGACCTGTAAATAAATATAAAAACTATGTCGTAGCTGCTTATAATACTATATGTACTTAATATTGCAATGCATTAAAAATTGCAATACTTCAATCAAGTTCCCGCGCTATAATTTTAGCCACGTCTACTGAAGCTCTAGCCATTTTGTATCGAACACAGACGAGGTTTATTTAATAATAAATAACGTAAACTACTTGTAGACAAAAAAGCAGCTTTATAGATTTTAATTTAATGCTGGTTTTGCAAATTGTTATTAATGTCCGCAACGTATAAAGCTTGGTAGACTGTGAACACATTGTTAAGCGCAAAGACAATATTAAGGAAAAATAGATCATTGTGCACAATGATTCATATTTTTTATTGTAGACTTTTCCTGCATATTTTTCATTAATACATATCATAATTATTATCTATAGATAAAATAAAATCTTCAAAATCAATAAACATTTCATATTTAAACGGTTAAAGGTGTTTTTTTATATAATCGCTTTATTTAGATTACACTAATCTCACGCCTAGATTATGAAGATGCTGAATTATTATTTCTAGCGTGCAAAATAAATTGTATTAACAACTATTCTTTTACAGAAACATGCGGAACAGTTCAAATTCATTGAAATTAGGATGAGAACGTTATTAGAACTGAGAGGTTTAATTTTATCGGCCAAGTTACCGATAGATCAGTTGAAAAGCGTCCAACTCAAAGCCATATATACGATAGACATAGGAAACAGGTATTTGCTATTATTAAACAAAATTGCTAATAAGATTAAATTTTTCATTAATACAATTGCAATATTTCAGAGAACTAAATATGGATTTAACCGTCAGATGCCAAAAGACAAATCGGCAGATAAATCCGATCAACGTGTCCACCTGTCAACTTTATAATCTTCACGTTGATACTGCAGAAAATATCAAAAAAAGAAAGGTAAATGAACATTTTTATGTTTATATTTATAAAAAATATGAAGATAATCGTTTTTTAATATTGTATTGTATTTTTTTCCGGCTGCTACAGGCTTTGTAAGTTACTAACGAATAATATAGATCGTATTGCGATAATTACGCGTACTTTTAATAACAAAGAATTCGTTATGCATTTTGAAATAAAATTTTAGCAGGATAAATCTCCACTTTCATCGCAGTCTCCGAGTCATACACACAACAGTTCTTCCTATGGATTTTATGCATCGGTTAAAAATTTCGTTTGTAAAATGAACGAGGATGCGGAACTTCTTATGTCACTGTATGATGGCGTGACGCATAAACATTTCACTGAAAACTATGTCGTTCGGTGGTCCAGAGACGGATTGGCCAGTGATATTGATCAACTTCATAATCTAAAAATACTGTTTACGGTAAGTTAGGTTCATATCGCTTAAAATTACAATCGGAACAAACAGATTTAACTCGATGTTCAATGTTCTTTTTTTAGGATCTCGGATCGAGTGATATTAAAAGAGAGAAAGTTCTACTTGTTTGCTATGTAATAAGAATTGGCGGTATGGAAGCACAACAATGCGATAATAGGTAAATTATTCTTTAATGCAAATTCATCATTTATATTTGATTATTTTCAGATTTAAATTGTATTTCAGTCGTCGTCTTCGCCTTATGGGGTTGTCCGCGCATTGTCATGTTGCGGAATAAATAAATTGTTAGTATTTATTGAGTTGATATTAAAAGGATAACTTTCAGAAGGAGTTCTGTCGTGGCTGCCATCGGTCGATCTCTTTCTCAAACGGGAGGCTTGATGAATGGTGATCTTAATGGGAAGTCATCTCAAAATATGCGACGCCCTCTCGGAATAGCAGTCATGGACATTACCCATATTTTATCGGGTCAGCTAGAATTAGATGATGATAAACAGTATTGTCTTCCATTTTTCCCGTATGTTATTTTTAATATAAACCAATTATATATATATTTTTTTAAAATTATTCATTAATATCTCAATTTTATAACACGTAGATGTGAGAAAGACAATTTAGAATCGTTACTAAAACGAATTATAGTGAGCAAGGAATTAAAAGGTTTCACCAAAACGGAGCAAGGTTTGTGGATATCCGTAAAACTTTTACAAGGAGATTTGAAACAGGTTTGTTGATTATAATTGACGGAGAAGTATATTTTTAAATCAAGTATTGTAAATATCTTTGATATTTTATAGATACGCGAGGAAGAACCGCATCTCATCGTAGGAAACGTATGCGTCGCTCGAAAGATGGGTTTCCCGGAAGTCATTTTACCCAGCGACGTAAGGAATGATCTCTATTTGAACGTGCTACACGGTAATTTTACACGCGGCGGCAATAAAGCCTCAAATATTCAAGTTACTACTAAAGTTTGTAATCAGTACGGAGAGATTATTCCGGTGAGCGAATAAAAAGCATTTTTATTAGTGTAGGCATTATACGAACATTTGAAATTTATTATGTATTTTAATTTTAGGGTGTTTTATATCCTGGCGCCGGAGCCCAACCCAGAGACGAATATAATTCAGTTATTTATTATCACGAAGATCGTCCGAAATGGCATGAGATATTCAAGGTTTTAATTTTATTTGGTAAAATTCTAAATTCGTTTTAATAAAGAGTCTGTTTAGAAATGTTAATTATCTTTTTTCCTCAGATCGGAATACCTATTGAAGAATTTAAATCGGCTCATCTTGTATTTTTATTTAAACACCGGAGCTCAAATGAAAGTAAGGATAAAAATGACAAGCCGTTTGCAATGTCCTATACGCCGTTAATGGAAAAAAATGGAACCACACTCAATGATACCACACATTGTTTACACGTGTATAAGGTAATTTATTCATTCCGGTCTGCGGATTACATAAGTTTAAGAACCACTGATCTAAGATAAATAAGAGCTGAGAGAAGATGTGCCACAAATGGCATTTTTATAGTCAGTATTTATACCGTCCGCATTGCATCATTATTTTCTGTTTATGCTTTGAGTATCGAATTTGGGATCCGTGAAAAACAACACTGATTCACGCTGGAAAATGATAGTGTTAATACAAATTCGCAGAGCCGTAACGAGGGTATGAAGCACCCGTGGCAAATATTTAACTTGCGCACCAAACAAGGTGCAAAACTCTTATTTTAACTTCGAGTGGCATCTTGCGCTCTGAGTGTGAGGGAGAAACTACCTAGATTTTGTAACTGAAAACTAAAAAACTAGCTAAGATAACAGCATAGATTAGTAATATATATATAGTTTTTATGGGTGGGGGAAAGTTTCGACTTGTTCACAACCTCATTTGGCGCGAACCACTTATGTAAATTAGATCATATAAAGCGTTGGATACGTATTTATCCCCGAAAATGCCGCAAAAAGCACTAAAAGTGGTTACAAGGTCTGTGTGTCCAACCGGTCCACTTTTCGGACCGCTGACATAATGAATGAGCGCTCGAACCCCATACCTGAACATGTCTTGCAGAACGATTACAAACTCTCTTTACAAAACAAAGTTGTCCGAAGAAGACTGATCAGATGGGTTGTTTAAATTTTACAATCAGTTGTATTTGTTGATGTTTTTAGCACATTTTATTTTCTGTTTTAGGTGGATAGCAAAAAGTGGTCCAACGATATAGAAGCTGCTACGTGTTATCTCTCTTTACCGAGTAGAAAAAGTGGCACTGGAGAGAAGGATAATATGAAATTTCACAAGGGATTTTTATCACATTCTCCAAAAGATTCGTTTTACATCGAAACCACGGTCTGCTCTACAAAACTTACACAGAACGGTAAATAATTGCTTCATTATTCCGTTATTTTAAGATATAGTTACGTATTAATAATTGTTGTTGGTATTACAGTGGAACTACTTGGACTTCTTAATTGGGTTGCCAATGATAAAACTGAGCAGGATTTAAAACAATCTTTAATAAACCTGCAGGAGGTCCCCGGCGGTGAAGTTGTTAAATTTCTACGAGATATTTTGGACGCTTTATTTAACATTCTTTGTCTGGTATATAAATATATTTAATTAATTAATATTTGTAGATAATAAGACAAAGTAATATAGTCATGTCTCGTCTTCCTTATATTTTAGGAAAGCTTGGAGAAAGTTGATGGTTCTTTATATCTGACCCGTGAATCATATGATTATCTCGTATTTGAATGTCTCTTATTCCTTATATCTCTCGTATCTGATAGAAAATATCATCACTTTCAACCAGTTTTGGATTTGTACATCAATGATAGTTTTTGTGCACCGCTCGCATATCAGTAAGTAGTTTGAATATGAAATAAGTACACATAGAATTTTCATATTATATACGAATTTCTGTTGATTATTTTAGAAAGTTATGCAGAGTTTTATCTCAGCTGATGCTAGAAAAAGCAGATCAAGAAAGAAACGATGTACTCTTAAAGAGTATGAAATGCTTGGAATATCTCGTCAGGTTCATAGTCAAATCGCGACAACTCCATGCTGAATTAACGCGCAAAACTGATGAGATTGAATTTCAGCAATTATTTTTGGGTAATGTGAAATATCATACGCATTTAAAAATATGTTAAACATATTCGTATATTAATCGGTAATGTTTTATTTGATTCAGATTTATCAAATAGTGCCATCGTGTTGATGCAGTGTAGTTCCAATAATGCGCTTACCTCGCAAGGTTCACTCATTAAATATCTTCCCGCTGCCGTGCCTCATATTGTCGAAGTATTCCCCGATGTATTGCTGTCGTACGTATTAATTTAATGCATATCGAAGTGTAGCAATGAATATTTGATTATGTTGTGAATTAATGTATTTCAGAACGGTAATCGGAAAGATATTAGATGTATTGCCTTTAGATCGGATAACTAAACAGCGCTTGATGGCCATATTAGATTTTGTTCAAGGCCCTCTGTTTCTTTATAGCTCATGTAGATGCATATTGCTACCGCACATTACGAAAAATCTAAAAATTATCATAGAAAATAATCAAGAGGTACGTACTTTTAAATTTGTTGTATTTTGAGTTTCAGAATAACGTGTTTTGCATGCATTTATTGTTTATTTATAGGCATAGAAATACATTGATATCAATCATAATAGCAAGCTAATAGTTCAATTAGAGTATAATCTACTATTCTATTATGCTTTTAAAACGATAGTTATCTATAGCTATTTTTTACTATCGGAACACACTTTTAAAATTTTCAAATAGCGATAAATATATTCCGAGCATGGATTTGAATTTATATTTAGTTACGTTTTTATTTGCCATTTTTTAAAAGGACAATTTTAAATAAGAATTGCATTATTCAAAAATTAATGGTGTTATATCCACTAGTATTTTCCAAACTTCCACATCTATGCTGTGTAATTTTTGAAATGAAAGATGTTCTGTTTTATTGGTGGTGGCACTATTTCGTGTTGTGATGTGGCTTATTGTAAATTATATTTATTGTTGTGATTCTCCGTGGTATTGGTATTATTTGATATTTGTGGGAAACTCATCGGATATTTCTAAAATCGCCACTCATTTTCCATTAACAGTTTCATGCCAATCGGACGATTTAAATGCTGAAATAGAATATTTAAATAAGCTAATTGGAGCACAGCTTTAGAGTTTTACAAAAGCAACATCCCATGATCAATAATTATATCACCGATCATTTGATAATAATTAATTCATCACATTTAATATGACTTTTAAAGCTGAAAATATAAAGCATTATCACTGTGTTTTACTAATGTAACTTTATGTGGAAGTAGGCATAGGAAGGATCGGACATATTTTTTATTATCCCGAAGTTCTTTAAATTTTCTCGTTTTCATTAAAAATTACAGGATTGAATTGCTTTACACATTGCATGTGATAATTTGATATTTTGCATAATTATTCCAATATTTTTTAGTAATATTGAAGATGATGAAAGATTCTTGTGTTTTAGCATATCTGCATGGTGTGTTACTCATTTTTGATAGCTAATAGTTTATGATTATAAATTTTATTATTATTTTAGAATAGTAGAAGTTTGAAATTAATGTTTAGGGGAGGACTTTTGACGACTTTTCTATTTATTCGCACATAAATAGAATAATTAAGAAGACAGTGGCTTCATTTTTATCTATTTTTAATGTCCTAATAAATACCTATTTTACAGTTTTATGCGATTATTTAGACTGGGTATATCATAATTAATTCACATATGTTGGCTTAATAAACTTTGAAAATTGCTGCTGGTCGCTTTGAGGCAGTCGTCTGGGTTCAAGGTCTTAGAAAAGTTATAAAAAATGTATCGTTAAATTGTTGCAAAACGGCGGAGTAATTAGGTGACTATTGAAGTGCGTCACAAAAGTTTACCATTGGCTCAGCCCATTCCAGCTAAGTGTCTGCGTGTCTGCTTGGCGCTTACCAGTTCTCTGATCTGTATCTTCGAAAATACTTGAGTTGGTTTTTTTGGAAAACTTTAGGAATATATTCTCCAATATGTATGATTCGTCTTTGACCCAAGCTGTATTTGGTGCCTGCTATTTGAGTCCATACCAGCCTGTTCTCAAAAGTGCACGTGTTTGTGCAAAAACACAACAACAATAGCATAAATATAAGAAGAGGTTTCAGGCAGGGCGATGTTATATCTCCTAAGTTTTTCATAAATACCTCGTATCGTACCTAATATCCTCGTTTCTGATGTTATCTTTTAAAGATTTTTGCGTATTAATGTGTTGTGAAAATAAAAGGACAGGGCTACCGTGCAAGCCTGCCAGTTTACTTCTGAAGGAGTAGATTTTGCAAAGAAGTGCTGATACTCGGCTAATGACGCCACTCCTGAACAGTCAAGGAGGAATAACAAAATTGGCCAACGATAAGAATGATGCGAGTATCTTAATTATCAAAACAAACGCCTGCTCTCAAGACAACATGAACGAAAGTCGTCTTATCTTTGTTGAAAGAGCTTAATAGCTTATCTGACGATAGCGATTTCAGTTAATTATACATAAATTTTATGACGATACAATACAATTTTTTGTTGAATAGTATGTATGCACATTTGCTTGTGAGTTTCTATAAATAATATATTGAGAATGTTTAGACGTGTTACGGCACAACTTTGCCGTCGATGCATGAGTGTATGATGAGACGCAAGACACCCGCCTGTCTCACGATTTCCTATCCGATAGGGTTAAAGGAGGAAAGAATCGATTTTTTTGACCTTCTAAACCAAACGACTGCCTTAAAGTTCTCGATCGGGCTGGCCCGCTCCAGCCAAATTTTCGCATACTCGTTCAACGCTTATCTAAATACTTTAGGAACATATTCTCCAATAGTTAAACCATCGATTAAAGAATAAAAAATACAGTTTTGCATTATGTAATTAATTATCATAAAGATAAGACTACTAAATATTACCCTGACTAATGATTATATTCCTAGAATTGGTACGTGATTAATCAGGAATATTTTGCATGCTTTGTGTTTCTTCTAGAATGATACTCTAAATTGCATTTTTCAAATTATGTTCTTTTACTTCTTTGTTTAATTTATGTTGTACTAATAAGAACTTTCTTTTCATTGTTTAATTTTATTTCTTTATATTGTTTACTCATGAACGGTGTTTAGAATATTATTAGTTGTCTGAATTTGCTACAATATTCAATCGACAATTTCGATTAAAACCTGTGCGGTTTTAAAAACCCTAGTAGTATTTCCAACGGATATAGATTTGAAATAACAACTGAAAATATTTATTATACTTGGTAACTGAATTAGCGGTGAAATTATTTATATTAACAATAAAATAAAATTCAGGAAAAGGTAAGTAAACTGTTTTTATATATATTTCCGTTCTATTTTTGTTAATAGTGCATTTTACGAGGAATTCTTAAAAATTAAATTTATCCTAATTACCACAGTGAAATGCTTTAATTTCTATGTTACTGAAGCACCATTTCATTAATGAATCTGTTTTGTGTTTTTTGTTAACATCTTGCAGCACTGCACACGTACAAGCACCATTTCATTTTCATATTTCTTTTATAAATCTAATCGACTTATATTAGACGTATAACAGCCAGTATATTTGTCGGTATACTAAAAAAAATCTGAACATTAATCAGCTGTTTTTATATAATTTTAAATTAAGTATTAATGCGTTAATTACACGATATGCAAATAATCTTAAATCAAATAACAATTTAAAAATGATTACTAATTCTATTAATTACTGTAGTAATTGTAAATAGATACATGGCGTTAAAGCTATATGTATATATATATATATATATAAATATATTCAATCACAAATTCACATTGCTTATGTCAATATTGTGTTGTATTCTGTCTTTTTGTTTGTGTGAATTTGTCTTGTTATTTTATTAAATGTGATTTGGAAAGGTAATGCTTATTGAATAAGCATTAGATTTACTTTTAGCTTATAAAATATGAATTATTATTTAGATCTCTGTCATTGTGATAACTCTAATGCTATTTGGAGTGTATGAAAATCATTGTTATAATCCATTAAGATTTATTAGCTCATTTAATAAATGGAATCTTAAGAAAAACATTAGGTTTCTATTACGAGGACGATTCAGATGTAACCCAAAATTTTGCTGTACAAATTCACTTCATTAGAAATATATTTATTCCATTGGATAGGAAGCTTCTTGATCCCGTCACTGTAAAAAGAAGGCGGCTTTATGGGTGCGCTGCACAGGGTACGTCATGTTAGCTGGGTTGACGAGGCTACTTTCGTGCACCTCTACTCCACATCATTAGCCCAGGGGTTCAACCATTGCCCACGGGCATAGGTTTGTCTCTTCTTGAGTGCGCATCATGGAGTCTAACACCCACCCGGATAGAAAAAGGACAGCTCAAATCAGTTTTCCTTGTCATTTGTTACGATAAGCTTCTTTAGCATCATTGATTGACTGTTTTCGCTTGATACTTGATCTCTTGCTTTCTGGAGTGTAGTGATGAATCCACATTTCATCGCAGGTTACAAAACGATCTAAAAAAGCCTCTCCGTCTTGATAGCGATTCAAAAGTCGCTAAATGAAGTCTTTTCGTACAATCTTTTGTGTCTCACTGAGCGGACGCGAAACCCACTTAGCTGATATTTTTCTGCATCTAAGATATTCCGATGCAATGATATGGACACTTCTAATACTAATATTCACCACTGACGTAATATTGACTATCGTAATCATCCATCACAGGCTTAAATGTTGTTTTCATTGATGCCTGTTGTAGGACGTCGTTTATGACTGATCATTTTGCACTCATTATCTCGACCTTCGCGTAACTTTTAGGCCCAATAAAAAACTTGAGTCTTACTTAGAATTCTATCATCAAACTGTGCCTCAAGTCTCCTCAAAATATCACTTGATTTCATACCTTTGTTCACGATAAAATGGATATTTACGCATTGCACAACAGAGGATGCTACTCCTCGCTCACTCATGGCTGTACTGGGGTGGCTGTGTGTGTAAGTATTCCTTCTTGCCCTGCTCTGCATGTCGGTCTGTGATTCAAAAAAGCAAAATTCCGAGTTATATTTGAGCGTCGCTCGTATTATCTCAAAATGAAATATACGTAATTTATTTGTGATGTTTAATGTGTTATAATGTTCTTAATTTAATTATACGTGTTCTTTGTCATCACCATATTACATGTGCTAATTAATATGCAAGTGTTTCCAAACAGACTAATAATTTGCACGTGTTTGTATGCTTTTGTTTGTGTATGCCGTTTTTGTTTTAATTGTTTTCGTTACTAATGTGTTTGATACTAAGCCTGTAAATTTATAATACCAATGTTTTTTTCCGTCGAAACCCTATGCTTTGTCGTTCTGTTTTCAGTGCGAAAGATATTGTATTGCGGCCGGTTTATGCCCTATTGTAATAAGATATACCATGCACTTTTTCATGTATTTATCTATAACGTTCACAAATTTGAATCTTAAAAATTTGCTTTAATTGCAACATAATAATGCATAGCAGAATTGCAAGCCTTATTTTATGAATTTATTCAAAAAGTATTTTCCTATTTTCATTTAAAAATCGATGTAAGTTGCAAATAAAATACTTTTCGTTGTTAATTTCGCTTTTGGGCACTTTATCGATTAATTTGCATAAGTCTATTGATGTTCAATTGCATTTTAAATACTTTGAATGTATCACATTATAAGATTTATTATTGACCTTTATGCATTTATACATGTTTTCATTTATTATTGATTTTTATAATGTAGATAGATTAAACGTCTTTGATCGAAATGTTTATAATCCATGTTATTAGAGGTACCCGGAAGTCATAAATGCAATTTAAATTGATCTTTATTGAACTTTTCTTACACAAAATAATTTCCTACATTATCTACCGCCTTCTGCTACCTTTCTTTAAAATTGCTGCGAGCATGGTGGATGCAATAAGACGATTCAGTCAAGTTCCCTGAGTTTTTCACGCGTCAATTTCTCAAGTTATGGTGCGTCTATTCACCAAAACTGGCCTCTGATGCCCAGTACATTACCGCTGATACTTTCTCGCCTTGTGCCAATATTTCCGACCAAATTATTCCTTTAGAATGCACACAAAATCACTATTTTAATGTCGTTAATCGTTTAGGGGTTGAAATAGCCTTTTATCAAACGATCTAGCTGTCGTTATTTATTCTTTGCGTTTTAATAGAAACCCCATTTATCATCAACAGTCACTAAATGACGAACAAATCGTCTCGATAGTTCTTTTTCTTCCATCTAATCAATGCATGTGGCACTCAAACACCTTCTTATTGAAGCTTATCCAATTTCTTTAGGATCCTCGGAGTATTGGATAAGGATGTGCCGATAATTTCTGATGAGCATTGGATTTCCAAACTATATCGCCAGATTTTGTCTTTCGTTTCGGATACGTCTCTCCCGTTGACGTTAGAGTAATAATCTCCTACAGATTGTAGGAGATTATTTTGGCGCGTAGAAAAATCGATATTAACTATGGGTACCTCTAATATCAAGCGGGCGTCTGTGATCAATAACACCCAATATGTATCTTTACATGCCTCATTTAAATTTTATTTCATCATATAAAAGAATTATAATAATATGAATGTTTATTCTAACAAAATATGCTAAATTTGCCAGTATATTTGCACGTACAATGCCGACTTTAACGGAGGTTTTCCATCAGATTTACTTCTATGTATTGTGATTATCGTTCTTATATGCATATTCAAAGTTTTACTGAATAACGGCAATTGTATAATTGTGATTTATGATAAAAATAGAAGACTAACAATACTAATTGTATTATTATATACACTCGAGTATTTGTTGGTTTGCATTATTTTCACATTTAAAAAGAGAATGCTCATATAATTTCTTAACGGATATGAGGAAAATATACAGGGGATAAAAATGAGATGCCGTTATAAATTTGCTTTGTAAAATTAAGTTTTCGAATGATTCAATTATATTGTTGTAAACTTGGGTTGAGAGTAAATCTTTCAAATTCAATTCAGAAATTTAAAAAATCAAGAACATTGTATAACGAATATGTTGAAACGCCTTTGGGAAATTAAAATAAAATTGAAATTCCGTGTAATATAACAATTTATTTATATGTATTTTGCTTTAAACACAAAAATGTTTAGTTTTTAACGAATTAGTCATATTTATTTTTGTTTCTCAAACCATTAACAGTATTTTAACGTCAATCAGTTAAGTAATCATAAGACCTTTCGTTGATTATTGATTTAATCTTGCCACATATTTTTGACTACCGATAATTGCATCAATTGATATATTTTCATACTAAGCCTGTTAAAATTTCACTTTGTAGTACTTGGCATTAAACAATGTGATGGAGCGTACGCATCCGACGCAAAACGTATAACAAAGACGGTCTTATTTTTGCTCAATTGTCGTCGCTATATCGATTTACATTGTTATATTTATGTGTTTAGTCGAATAATTATAGTAATTAACACTTGTTTATTTTAAATTTATGCTCTCATGGTGTGTAATCATCTAACTTCGTTATTTGAAAACATTTTAAATGGATGGCTTGTATGTGTGCGCTGCGCAATATCGACCAAATTATTGCAAACACTCGGATTCATAATGGCTGTGATTTTATTGCACCGACGACTGTGTTTAATGTATCGAATCGAACGCATAGACGAGTAAATACGGCGTTGAAATACGCTCTAAAAATCGATCGGTCGATAAGATCGCAAGAGTTCTTGGTGCTTCAAAACATAAATTGCAAGAGCATAGAGGTTATAGCGAAGAGGTGAGATCAAAGAATGATTGTAATTCTCGCCAATTTTTCTATAATAATTTGTGTGTAAACATTTTGAATAACATATTGCTTTATAAATATTTTGTTAGCTTGAGCTATGCATTAAGGTTCTTGGAGAAATATTAACGTTATTATTTTCAACTGAGACTCCAACCGACGAAGAATTTAATCATATAGTAGCAATGCTGTTTAGAACCATTCTTATTGCTGCGTCACAAATGGAACGAGAGAATCCTCTTGTGGTAAATTTGATTCATTAAAGTCATCTGATCTATTTCCATTTTTTAAAAAAAGCAAAAATCTCCTTTAACTGTTTTATTTTTTAGTGTCAATTAGTTTCAATATTACTTGAAATGTTGCGGCAAATGACTCTCCAGAGATACAACATACTCATCATGAGTTATTCTTCCAAAGAAGAATTATTAGAATTCCTAATAGAGGTACAAATATTTTTGCGGGACTTAGTAGAGAAACCTGTTTTTCAAAGTCATTGGGCCGATATGATAAATTTGCAAAATTACGTCGTGTTGAAAACATTAGAGTAAGGAGTTAAATTTAAACTTTATTATATCATGTGATTATCTTTTTAATACGTTTTTAAACGATCTTCATTTTAGATTGTTTTCTATAACGCTGGTCGATTTTTTTATGAATCCATTGAAAGAACAAGTCTGGTCCAATTGGTTTCATTTGGCCATCGCTTTTCTCACACAAAATAGTTTACAGCTGGAACACCTTACGACCGATCAACAGAGACGTCTCACTGTTCACTACGGGGATATGAGAACCGATTGCGCATCCCAAATTAAACAAATGTGGTTAAATCTAGGTGAGATTTTTATTAAATGCGGAATATTAAATACGAACGTGTCAATATAATAAATTCATATGCGTTTTTTTTATAGAACAACACAAAATATTGTTTATTCCGGAGCTCGTCGGTCCGTTTTTGGAGATGAGTTTAATTCCAGAGATTGAATTGCGAAAAACGACCATACCGTTGTTCTTTGATATGATGCAATGCGAATATAACGCTCCAAAATGCAGGACAGAAATTCAAAGCGATCTTGATTCCGGTTATCTGAATGAGAATTTTGATAAATTCGAAAATGAAATGATACATAAATTGGACGTTTTAGTTGAAGGTTGGTTAATATTTATTGACATGTAACCGTTGATAAATTGTATATATTAAATTTATAATTCGTTTGGTTTTTAGGCGGACAAGGTGACGCTCAATGGCGATCTCTCTTTGTGATGATTTCTGAAAGTCAATGGGATGATAATTCCGTATTAAAGTCCAAAGGGGAGAATTTTGTGTCGATTGTGGCTCGTTTAATGGATACAATACTGCAGTATAGAGAATCCCACGATCATTCTAATATGGATCATCGAATGCAAGCGATCACTACACTTTTAGTAAGACGATGATACTAATAAATATTTTAGATATATTGGGTGTGTGAATAAATTCTTGTCAAAATTTGTGCCATGTAAAGCATATTTGCGGGGAATTTTATTGCATATTCAAAAAAAATCTGCAGTTGAAGCACATAGATCATGCTCTGGCGGAAAGAACATGCAGATATTGGTTTAATCGCTTCAAAAATAATCATTTTAATGAGAAAAACACAGTGGTGCACCAAAAAAGTTTGAAGATGAAGATCCATCCAACAACAGTTTCAAACAGCTTTTCCTTATGTGTTATGAAGCGGAATTTATTGTCAATTTCCACCCCCAAATAATGGATCTTGCATTCGTCCATCATCAAGAGTAGCGGCACTAGTTTCCTGCGTCTTGTGAAGAATAGAGCTTCGATCTTTTGAACAGCGAGCTTAAGTTCAGCTTCCTTGGGACACTTCTTTGCACTGTATCGCGTCTAGGATCTCTGCAGATTTGGCGGTGACTAGGA